>WOXC01003588.1:0-529828 GCA_011680675.1 Gymnobelideus leadbeateri
CCTAGATGCCTAGTAATAGAAATATTATTCCCATTTTATGGGTCAGTCAGAGAACTGAAACTGTAAGAGAACAAGGCAAATTTTCTAGGGTCAAAAAACTTTTAAGTCAACAGCAACATGACAACTGTCTTCAAATAGCTTAAGTTCTATCAAACAGAAAGAATTCATCAGACTCATTCTACTGGGCCTCAGAGATAGAAAGTAGGAGCAATGGGTGGAAGTTATACAAAAGAAAAATTTCAGTTCAAGATAGGAGGGAAATTCCCAATATGTAGAGCTGTCCTAAGTGTTATGCCCTGAACTAAGAGGTAGTCAGTGTCTTTTAAGTAGAGGTAGTTTTTTTTTTTAAAGGAAATGATCAGTTGGTAGTGTTGTAGAGAGGATTTCTAGTTAGATAAAAAGCAGGCTAGATGAATATTCAAGTCTCTTCCAATGTTGATATTCTCTTATTTAGCAAACTTGGTTCTAGGGCTAGAACAATTTTTTTGACACCAAGGCTGATTCTTTTTAACTACTACATCACAGGACATAAACCCCTCATCTCTCCTAGAAGATCTAAAGCAAACAAGTAGAAGGAAAATGACTAGAACATGTGAAAAATAAGCCTGTGGTTTTTATTAGCTCAAGTGTCATTGTATCAGCGGTCAATGGTGGTGTAGTGGAAAGAGTACTGAACTTGGAGTTGAAACTCCTGGGTTAAAATACTGGTGTTTTCACTTACTATATGATCTGGAGTAAGTCACTTTATTTTTCTTAGCATAATTTAACTTTCAAATCAATGGAATTATTTATGGAAGACCTTTCCAGCATGGCCATCAGTGGGATTTTCAGATCATATCAATAGAACTCTTTCCTTTATTTGTCAGATAATAATGTATCTACCACCAACCTCAGTCCATCAGTCAACAAGCATTTATTGAATACTTCAGGCACTGTTCTAAATGCTAATGTGACAAATGCAAAAACACAGTTGTTTTCCTCAAGAAGTTTACTGTTTAATAGGGGAAGACAACATAGAAATAACTATGTCCATACAAGAGACATATAGTATGAATAGAAAGTAATCACAAAGGGAAGATACTCGGACTAGGAAGGCAGTGAAATGACTGGGAAAGACTTCTTGCAGAGGACAGAATTTGAATTGAAGTGGAAAAGTGAGGAGGTAGAGATGAGGAGGAAAAGAACTCCAGGCATGGATAGAATCAATATATGCAATGTTATAGGTAAGGAGCAGCAAATAGAGCAATGTAGTTAGATTTGACTCCATGGAAGGGAGTAAGGCATAAGAAAATGCAAAAGATCAGGAGGAGTCAGGTTTTTGAAGGACTTTACATGCCAAACAGAACATTATATATTTTATCATGGGATAATAAATAAGCCACAGGAGTTTATTTAACAGGGGTGTGACCAGTCATAGACTTTAGGAAAATCTCTTTGGAAGCTGAGGAAAAGGTGGATTAGAATAGGAAGAGACTTGAATCAAGGAGACCAACCATAAAGCTGCTGCAACAGTGCAGAAGTGAGGTAATGGGGTCCTCTTACTATGGGTCATGTCTTTGTGAGTGGGGAAAGGGGAATATATAAAAGAGATTCTATGAAGGTAGAAATAACAAGACTTGACAACAGAATTAATATGTGGTGTGACTGCAAATGAGGAATGAAACACGGCACCATAATTGTTAGTCTGGATGACAAGGGAAGTGGTAGTATGATTGATAGTAAAGTAGGCTTGATAGGAAATCTAGGAAGAGGGAGAATTTGGGAACAGTGAGTTTAAAAAAAAATTCAGAAAATTCAATTCAAAAATATCTATCGGGGCGGCTAGGTGGCGCAGTGAGTAAGAGTGCTGGCCTCAGAGTTGGGATGACCCGGGACTGAAACCGGCCTCAGAAAATGAGCACCCATACATAAATCATGACTAGCCGTTTAACCTTGAGCAAGTTACTTAACCCCAATTGCTTTTAAAAAATATCTATCAAATTCAGTAGGCTTTGAGAAGGCAAAGATAACAATGAAATAATTCCTGCCCAACAGGAGCTTGCATTCTATTGGAAGGATACAATATAATCATAGATCACCATAGTACAAGGAAAGTGACAAATACAAAAGAACCCAAATAGCCCAGGGAATGAGAGAAGTCTTCATTGGTTGGCAGCAAGTGAGCTAAAATCTCAATGAAGACAAAGATTTTGAGAGTTGGCATCAGGGAGATAGACATTAAGGAAGCATATACAAGCAAATGCATAGTATTGTAAGAGGAGTTTGAATTAATGGAACGATTGCTAATTCAATTTAGGGAATCGGGAGGGACAGGAACAATTAATTCCTTAAGCACCTGCTATGTACCCAGTGCTGTACTAAACACAAATATATCGATTTTGTTGGCTGCACAGACAGTTTATTGAAGGGAATGTTATGAAATAAGGCTAGAAAGGATGGTGAGGAGCAGATTCTGGATGACTTTAAAATGTCATGCTGAAAAGTTTGTAACATTCTAGCAGATCTTGGGAACCACAGAAACATTTTGAGCAGGAAAGTGATATAACCAGAGTGGTTCCTTATGAATAATTATTTAGGTAATTACTTGAATAATGGATTGGACAGGGAAGAGAACCGAAGGAGGAGAGCCTATTACAAGGTTTTGATTATGGACTAGGTAAGAGAGGATGAATGTCTGAAGTAGACTACTGGTTACATGAACAAAGAGAAGGTGGCAGACAAAATAGATATTGTGAAGATATACCTAGGATATGAACTTAGGTCCCCTTGACTCCAAACCCAGCATCCTTTCCACTGTACTGTATTGCTCAAGGGATTTGGGTTTGCTGCTTCCAAGACCTACTTGTTCTTCCTACCACACTACTGTCATTCAAAAGCAATGTTCCCAATTCTTAACTGATTAGCTAGTTAAGACTTCAGACTACTTAGCTCATCACTGAGAACATTGGTAACTTTTTTAAAAAATCATTTTTAACATTCTTTTTAAAATTTTTTGAGTACCTATATTCTCCTCCTCCCTCCTATCACTCCTCCACCCACTGAGAAAGCAAACATTATGGTAATTTTACACGTGAAAAGTGTAAAACATATTTCCATATTAGCTGTATCACAAAAAGAAAAAAAAGGAAGGAAATTATACTTCAGTTCACTCAGAGTTGGTCAGTTCTTTGTCCAGGAAAGATTTTTTTTTTCATCTTAAGTCTTTTGCAATTGTCTTGGTATGGATCAGAATAGATAAATCTTTCACAACTGATCATCCTTACAACATGGCTATTACTGTGCATAATAATCTCCCAGCTTTTCTCATTTCACTTTTTTTAAGTTTAATTTTTTTATTTAAACAAATGCTTTATTAACTCCTGTTTTACATCATTCATTTCTGCCAGATTTTGAGTTACAATTTTTCCCCCCGTTTTTCCCCTACCCACCCTAGCAGTCCCACAAGATATCGCTTCCTCCATCCTGCTCTCTCCCATATCTTCTCCCTTGCCCTCTTTGACTTTTCCATTAGAGCAAGGTGAATCTCTGTGCCCCAATGCCTGTATATCTTATCTCCCAATTACATGCAAAAGAGTATTGATAATAGTGTTTATATATATTTGAAACATTTAATTTTAGGACCTTGAATTTCAGATCCATTCCATTCTTCCCTTGTCACCCATTACCTCTGGGAAGATAAGTAATTCAGTATGTGTTGTACATGTATAACTATGCAAAATATTACCGTAGTAGATATATTGTACAAGGCTGCTTATAATTCCCTCCCACCCATCCCATCCCCCACCTGGTCCATTCCCTACTTGATCCTATCCCTCTTTTATAGTAGGTACTTCCAACCACCCCTCCCCGCAAGAATGCCCTCCCATCCATCAGCCCTCCTCTCATAACCCTTCCCCCTATCCCACTGCAGGTTGAGATATCCCATTTAGTATACATGTCATTCTCTCCCTGAACCAAATTCAATGAGAATGTGGTTTTCCCTTTTTGCCTTCCTATTCTTCCCCTCCTCTGCAGCCACTTCCCCTTGCTTCTTCTACATGAGATAGTTTACCCTACCCTGTCTCTCCGTGTCTCCCTTTGCCACTTTCCTCTCTCATAATTTGACCCCTTAGGTATCATCCCTTCCCAACAAATTCAACCTATGCCCTCTATCCATGTATAACTGTAAACATATATACACACATTCACATATGTATTCATGTGACCATATACCCTTCTTCCATTATTTTCATACTGAGAAACATTTCATCACTCATAGTTATTGTTTTTCCATGTAGGAATGTAAATAGTTCAACTTTGATAAGTTCCTTTTGATTTCTTTTCCCTGATTACCTTTTCAGGCACCTCTTGCTTCTTGTGTCTGGATGTCAAATTTTCTATTCAACTCTGTTTTTTTCCTCAAGAATGCTTGAAAGTCCTCCATTCCACTGAATGACCATATTTCCCCTGAAACAAAATACTCAGTTTTGCTGGGGAGGTGACCCTTGGGTTCAGTCCCAACTCTTTTGCCCTCTGGAATATCATATTCTATGCCCTTTGATCCCTCAGTGTAGAAGCTGCCAGGTCCTGGGCTATTCTGATTGTGTTTCCACAATATTGAAATTGTTTCTTCCTGGCTGCTTGTAGTATTTTCTCCTTGATCTGGGGATTCTGGGACCTGACTGTAATATTCCTGGGAGTTTTCTTTTTGGCATATTTTTCAGGAGATGATCAGTGGATTCTTTCAACCTCTATTTTGCCCTCTGGGTCTAAAACATCAGGGCAATTTTCCTTGAGAATTTCTTGAAGGGTGATTTCTAGGTTCTTTCTTTGATCATGGCTTTCAGGTAGTCCAATAATTTTTAAATTGTCTCTCCTGGATCTATTTTCCAGGTCAGTGGTTTTTCCCATGAGATATTTCACATTGCCTTCTATTCTTTCATTTGTTTGGATCTGCTTAACAGCATCTTGATTTTTCATAAAGTCATTAGCTTCCATTTGCTCCAGTCTAACTCTGAAGGAATGAATCTCCTCAGTGAGCTTTTGAGATTCTTTTTCCATCTGGCAAATTTGACTTTTTAAGGCATTCTTCTCCTCATTGCCCTTTTGGGCCTCCTTTGCCATTTGAGTTAGTCTATTTTTTAAGGTGTTGTTTTCCTCAGTCAGGCTGTTGACCCTCATTTCATACTTTTCCTGCATTCTTCTCATTTTTCTTCCCAATTTTTCCTCCACTTCTCTTATTTGATTTTTAAAGTCCTTCTTAAGGTCCTCTATGGCCTGTAACCCGCTCATATTTTCCTTTGGGGCTTTTGGAGCAGGATTACAGTCCTCTGACTGTTCCATGCTTCTATCCTCTTTGCCCCCCAAATAGGAGTCTAGTGTTTCATTTTTCTGTTTATTTTGTTTCCTTTGCCTTGGCATGATGTCACTTAATTACTTGACTTTTGGGCTTGTTGCCACAGTAGAACTCTGCCACCAGACAGGGGAGCTTCGTCCCGAACGTGTGGGGGGCAACTTCCGTTTCTGGCAAGCTGGAAACCTGCCCCATAACCTCCCCCGCAGATCACAATCCAGATCCAGGTAGGTTAAAGCAAGAGTGATTGTCCCCCGAGACTGATCGCTGGATCTCCCTACAGTTCGCAGGCCAGGAGCTGGAGCCGCCACTGAAAACTGCAAAATGGTGTGTCTTCCCAGTGGCTTCTAGCCCCCAGGGGAGGAAGCCAACATGTTCCCCAAATACTGGTCCCAAAGTCCATAGGGCACTAACCTTTCACTTTGTCCTAGGCATGTCTGTGTTGACCATTCTGGAATTGCCACAGCTGCTGGTGTTCTGGGGTCCCTCCAGCCTGCTGCTGGCCTGGCTGCCCTGGGGCTAAAACCTCGGGACTTGGGCTCAGCTCTCTGCACGCTGCGCCCTTCACTGCCGGCTCCCAGATCACTGCGTTGGCCCTTCTTGCGGGGCTGCTGGGCTGTCCTCAGTGGGAGGTTAGCTTCTCTGTGTCATTCTTTGGGTGCTGGGGCTCCAGAAGTTGTTCAGAGTCCCGTTTTACATAGTTTGGAGGTAGTCTGGGATGAGAGAGCCTTGGAGGTGCTGTTTCTACTCCACCATCTTGGCTCTGCCATCTTGGCTGTGCCCCCCTTCTCATTTCACTTTGTATCTGTTTGTGTAGTTCTTGCCATGTTTCTTCTGAAACTCCCTCCCTCTTCATTTCTGATAATAAAATAATGTTCCAGGACATGTTCCATAACTTGTTCAGTCATTTCCTTTTAATGAGCATCCCTTCAATTTCCAATTCTTTGTCACCACAAAAAGAGTTGCTACAAATATTCTTATAGATATAGGTCTTTTCCTTTTTTTTGATTTCTTTGGGTATAGACCTAGCAATGATACTGCTGGATCAAAGGGTACACACAGTTTCACAGCCCTTTTGGCATACTTTTCAATTGTTCTCCAGAATGGTTGGACTAAACTTTACTACTCCATCAACAATTCATTAATGTACCTATTTTCTCTTATCTCCTTCAGAAGTTTTTGATGAGTGTGAGGTGATACCTCAGAATTATTTTAATTTGTCATTTTCCAATAAATATAGATTTAGAGCATTTTTGGTGGCAATAGATAGCTTTGGTTTCTTCTAAAAACTGCCTGTTCATATCCTTTGACCACTTTTTCAATTGGTAAATGACTTATTTCCATAAATTTTATTTAGTTCCCTATATATTTGAGAAATGAGACCTTTATCAGAGAAATTTGCTGTGATTTTAAAAATATTACTCCAATATCTATGTTGTTCAGTTGTTTCAGTCATGAAAACATACATACACTATATGCATGTACATATATGTGCAGAATAAATTTAATATAAATAAATATTAAGTGGGGGGCAGCTAGGTGGCGCAGTGAATAGAGCGCCGGCCCTGGAGTCAGAAGGAGATGAGTTTGGAGCCGGCCTCTGACACTTAATCCACACAAAACAAAAACCTAGCCATGTAACCTTGGGCAAGTTACTTAACCCCCATTGCCCTGAAGGGGCGGCTAGGTGGCGCAGTGAGTAAGAGTGCGGGCCTCGGAGTTGGGATGACCCGAGATCAGATCTGGCCTCAGAAAATGAGCACCCACGCATAAATAATGACTAGCCGTGTAACCTTGAGCAAGTTACTTAACCCCAATTGCTTTAAAAAAAAAATTAAAAAAAAATAAATATTAAGTGGTTTCAAAAGAAAGGGCATTTGAAGGAAATCATGATAAACTTCACGAATGAAGTGGTGCTTGGTATATATCTTGAAGAATGTGAAGGATTCTCTGGGGTGGACGTGAAGAGGAAGTGCATTGAAGGCATGGAGGATGGCCATTATAAAGGCAGACAAATCATAGATGAAGGATCAGTGTGAGGGCCACAGAAGAGACTGCAAACAGAAAGTGCCTTGTACAAATATAGCAGTCAAACATGTATGTTCCACATGTAGTACTCGTTCCACTAAGCTATGCTTCTTCTTCACCTACATAAGCTATGTGGGTGACATGTACAATATTTCATTTGAGGTTAGGTCTGAATGAACAAAATAGAGGGAGAGGACAGAAAAGCAATATGGATGATCTGACAAAGTATGAGTACATGAAGTTTTCAGCTTTAATAGTTCGAGCTTTAAAAGCTTAAAGCTGCAATGATTTTTGAGGTACACTTTCAAAATAGTATTGTCAAATAAGGAAGTAGGACCAATATGATCTGAAGTGCAAGAAGCAGGAGAGTAAAAAGAAGATTCATTTATGTAAGCACACCATGGGGGGGATACATGATTTCTATCAGGTCAGTGTTATACAGATACAGAAAAGACCAAAAAAAAAAGAGAGAAAGAGAGATGCCTTGTGTATCAGTTGTGTCTCTCAAGTACTTCCCTCTACTTCTATATCTCTAACTACAATAACTGAAATTCCTTTAGCAGAGAACAAGGACTTTCCTTCCAAAATAAGAAAGATGATAAAAAAAAATCCACATAATCTATTGATAGGGAGTTGAACGTAGTGTGTAGAAGTGAAGTTTCCTCTTTATATTCCTCTCTTCCTACATATTCCTTTGCCCCCAGAAAAGTTGAATATAATGCAATTCTCCATGTTCTGTAGCTACCTTTATCAGCAATTTGCATTAACATTGGAAAACTTAGAGATTGGGAGCAGATAATCATAGGATTCCTTGTTAGTTCCTATTACTTATAATGTCTAAGACCATTTTAGGGGCAGTTAGATGGTGTAATGGATATAATAGAGGACTTAGAGTTAGGGAAGAGTGAGTTTAAATTTTGCCTCTGACACTTATGACACTTTCATTAGCCATGTGACCTCTCTCAGCCTCTGTTTCTTCATCTGTAAAGTGGGGATACGATTTCAGCACCTATGGGGGTGATGTTGTGAGAATGAAATAAAATCATTAATGTAAAGTGCTTTAGGTATTTGAAAGTACTATCTAGGGGCAGCTAGGTGGCACAGTGAGTAAGAGCGCCGGCCTCGGAGTTGAGATGACCCGAGATCGAAACCAGCCTCAGAAAATGAGCACCCACACATAAATAATGACTAGCCCTGTAACCTTGAGCAAGTTACTTAACCCCAATTGCTTTTAAAAAAAGTACTATCTAAATGCCAGGATTTAAATCCTTGCCTCTTTAAAAACCCATGACCTCAATGGAGGGATGAACTTTCTTTATGCAAAGACAATAACACTTTAAAGAAGTTGACCCTGAACTTAACTCAGCCACTTCCATCAAGCTTTCCTTCACTCCTGTGGTTTACTTTTAGGATGTCTGGGTTCTTTTCACCTTTACATAAGGAAATTTTATCTTTCTACCATGGTCATAATTTTTACAGAGATAAAATTCCTGGCTTTTAGCTAGCGTTTTGATTTCTTTAGTGGCCCAAGTATCATCAAATTAAGGTTCCAGGTGAATTCAATGACTGAGATTCAGTAGAATTCTTTGCTCTGAATTCTTTTTCACACTTTATCTCTGCCTCTCTATTTCCCCAATGCCAAGTATTTCATTTTTGGCTTTATGCTTCCTACATAAATTCTCTGTATCCATTACAAATCAGATTTTTATGCATTATTGGACTATCTGTTTCTCTGTTACTATGTTAAAGTTACTATGCTGAAGACAAAAGTCTAAACAAAAAAAATTAGAGGCAATATGTTGATTTAAATTATCACTAAGCTATCAATGGCTAATAGGAACATGTTTGTTAAAAGTATGTATAGAGGTTAGATATGGAGTGATAGATCACAGAAAATGAATTTTCTGGACATATGAATAGAGACAGATGAGAGAATACAGAGGGTGGGGAAAACTGCTGCTAGATAAAGCTAGGGTCATGGAAGAAACTATTTTCCTACTTACCAATTTCACTTAGGGCTGCTCTTGAGTAGTGAGTGGAAGTGGTCCAGACAGATACCAAAAAAACAGATAGTTGGACATAGTTTGATCTATTTCTAATTCTTTGAAAGAACAGATTTCAAAGTTCAGAAAAAGGATAAGAAAGAGACCAGAGCCAAATGTTTTAAATGAGAAGTCAATTTAAGAGTCATGGAAAACTCTCAAGGGAAAAAAATAATAATTCTGAGTAAAAAAAGACAGATTTTTTTTATTCTTTAGGAGGATAAGGGAGGACTGTTGAATGGATGTACAAGTAATTAATGACCAACTTTAAAATGACAGATACAGAACATGGAAATGGAAATAAATAACTGAGACTAAGTACAGAAGAGTGGGAGGTTCTCATAATAATGTCAAGAGTTATAAAATCCCAAACTGAATCTAGTCATTAATGGCAAGAGTCAAAAACCATTAAAGGAAGATAAAGGAAATGATTGGACTAGTGCTTAGGATGGTTTTGATGATGATAACAATAGCTAGCATTTATATAGTTTTTTAATGTTTGCAAAGTGCTTTACATATATAACCTCATTTGATCTTCACAATAACCCTGGAAGTTAAATATTTTTCTTCTTCTTCACATTTTACAGCTGAAAAAAATTAGGCAGATGGCAGTTAAGTGACTTGACCAAAGGAACAGACCTGATCTGAACTCAAGTCTTTCCTTACTCCAGGTCCAGCACTCTATCTTAGAGCACTGGAGCTTTTCCAATTCACAGACTAAATATCTAAAAGGGATAGCTAACATAGTAGATAAGAGAATTAGGAGCCAGTTAGGTACTACCTTGCTGCCTAGCACAGAAACTTGCTCTCCATAAACTTAAGTCAGAGGCAGAAGCAAGACAACACATTAGAGACAGTAACTGTTGAATTGTCCCAGCATCCCCCTCCAGACAACTTTAAAATAATGCCTCAATTTGAATTTTGAAACAGAAGAACCAACAAAGAGTGAGGGTTAAATATTTTTCCAGCCTAAGACAAATGCAGAGGTTGGCAGCAGAGATCTTTGTTGCTGAGGTTGGCACCCGAGTGCAGCAGGAGTACCAGCAATCTACATTGGAGTGAATTTCAATAGCAGCAAAAGTTTTTAGAACTTTCATCACAGAGATAAGTAAGAGATTAAGATAACTGGTCAGAAGGTGATTATAGGGGACACCTTGCTGGCAATGCCTGCAGCTGGTATTGATTAGCAACTCTATTGCCCATGTAGAGTAATGAGAGGATTTTAAAAATTGAGTAAGAGAGGTAGAGGAAAAATTGGGAAGAGAAATGGGAGTGATGCAAGAAAATCATTAAAAAGAGTCAAAGGAAAAGGAGGCACAAAAAATACTGAAGAAAATAGCACAAAAAAAGCCATTACTAGGCCAAATGGTAAAAGAGGTACAAAATGTCAATGAAGAGAAGAATGCCTTGAAAAGCAGAATAAGTCAATTGGAAAAAAAAGAGATGCAAAAGTTCACTGAAGAGAAGAACTTAAAAAATAAAATTGACCAAATGGAAAAGGAGGTACAAATTCCCAATGAAGAAAATAATACTTGAAAATTAGAACTGAGCAAGTGAAATCTAATGACTATGAAATATGAAAAAACAATAAAATAAACCAAAAGAATAAAAAAAACCCAGAAACAATGTGAAATATCTTACTAGTAAAACAACTTACTTGGAAAACAGATCTGGGAAAGATAATTTTAAAATTATTGGATTTTCTGAAAGCCATGATAAAAAAAGAACCTAGACATTATCTTTCAAGAAATTATCAAGGAACACTGCCCTGATATCTATAACCAAAGGATAAAATAAAACATAAAAGAATCCATCAATCACTTCAAAATGAAAACTACCAGGAATATTATAGTCAAATTCCAGAGCTCCCAGGTTAAGGAGAAAATATTAAAAGCAGCCAGAAAGAAACAATTAACTTATCATGGAGCCATGGTCACAAGATTTATCAGCTTCTACATTAAAGGGTCAGAGGATTTGAAGTATGATATCCCAGAGTGCAAAAGCGCTAGGATTACAATGAAGAATCAGCTACTCAGCAAAACAGAACATAATCCTTCAGGGGAAAAATGGAAATTCAATGAAATAGAGGACTTTCAAGGATCAAAGCAAGTTTCCCTTATAAAAGCCTCATCTCTCAAATATATAGATAAATGAGTTAAATTTATAAAAATAAGAGCCGGGGGCGGAGCCAAGATGGCGGAGTAGAAACAGCTCACCCAAGGCACTCTGCCCCCAGATTCCCCCCAAACTATGTAAAAGGGGACTCTGAATAACTTCTGGAGCCCCAGCACCCACAAAACGACACAGAGAAGCTAACCTCCCACTGAGGACAGCCCAGCAGCCCTGCAGGAAGGACCAGCGCAGCAGTCTGGGAGCCAGCAGCGCGCAACGTGCAGAGCTGGAGCTGAGGTCCCTGTGAGCCGAGGTTTTAGCCCCAGGGCACCAGGGCCAACAGCCGGCTGGAGGAACCCCAGAACACCAGTAGCTGTGGCGACTCCAGAATTATCAACATAGACATGCCTAGGACAAAGTAAGAGGTTAGTGTCCTATGGACTTTGGGACCTGTATTTGGGGAATGCGTCAGCTTCCTCCCCTGGGGGCTAGAAGCCACTGAGGAGACACTCCATTTTGTAGTTTTCAGACACAGCTCCAGCTCCTGGCCTGCAATTAATTGTAGGGAGATCCAGCGATCAGTCTTGGGGGGTAATCACTCTTGCTTTAACCTCCCTGGATCTGGATTGTGATCTAGGGTGGAAGTCGTGGGTGGGTTTACAGCTTGCCAGAAACGGAAGTTGCCCCCCACACGTTCGGGACGAAAATTCCTCTATCTGGCCTTAAAGCCATAGTGTGGCAACAAACCCAAAAGTCAAGTAATTAAGTGGCAACATGCCAAGGCAAAGGAAACAGAAAAATGCAACCCTAGACTCCTATTTTGGGGGCATAGAGCGGGAAAAGGACTGTGAGGTCAGAAGTCCTGCTCCAGAAGCCCCAGGGGAAAACATGAGCGGGTTGCAGGCCATAGAGGACCTTAAGAAGGACTTTAAAAATCAAATAAGAGAAGTGGAGGAAAAATTGGAAAGAGAAATGAGAAGGATGCAGGAAAAGTATGAAATGAGGGTCAACAGCCTGACTGAGGAAAACAACACCTTAAAAAATAGACTAACTCAAATGGCAAAGGAGGCCCAAAAGGGCAATGAGGAGAAGAATGCCTTAAAAAGTCGAATTTGCCAGATGGAAACAGAATCTCAAAAGTTCACTGAGGAGATTCATTCCTTCAGAGTTAGACTGGAGCAAATGGAAGCTAATGACTTTATGAGAAATCAAGATGCTGTTAAGCAGATCCAAAGAAATGAAAGATTAGAAGGCAATGTGAAATATCTCATGGGAAAAACCACTGACCTGGAAAATAGATCCAGGAGAGACAATTTAAAAATTATTGGACTACCTGAAAGCCATGATCAAAGAAAGAACCTAGAAATCACCCTTCAAGAAATTCTCAAGGAAAATTGCCCTGATGTTTTAGATCCAGAGGGCAAAATAGAGGTTGAAAGAATCCACCGATCACCTCCTGAAAAAGATCCCAAAAAGAAAACTCCCAGGAATATTATAGCCAGGTTCCAGAAACCCAGATCAAGGAGAAAATACTACAAGCATCCAGGAAGAAACAATTTCAATATTGTGGAAACACAATCCAAATAGCCCAGGACCTGGCAGCTTCTACACTGAGGGATAAAAGGGCATGGAATATGATATTCCAGAGGGCAAAAGAACTGGGAATGAACCCAAGGGTCACCTACCCAGCAAAACTGAGTATTTTGTTTCAGGGGAAAATATGGTCATTCAGTGGAATAGAGGACTTTCAAGCATTCTTGAGGAAAAAACCAGAATTGAATAGAAAATTTGACATCCAGACACAAGAAGGAAGAGATGCCTGAGAAAGTAATCAGTGAAAAGAAATCAAAAGGAACTTATCAAAGTTGAACTATTTACATTCCTATACAGAAAAGCAATATCTGTGACTGATGATATCTTTCTCACTATGAAAATAATGGAAGAAGGGTGTGTGGTCATATGAGTACATATGTGAATGTGTGTGTAGATGATTACAGTTATATATGGATAGAGGGCATAGGTTGAATTTGTTGGGAAGGGAGAATACTCAAGGGATGAAATTATGAGGTGAGAGAGGAAAGTAGCAAGAGGAGATGGGGAAAGACATGGTAGGGTATAGGATAAACTATCTTATATAGAAGAAGCAAGGGGAAGTGGTTGTAAGGGGGGGAAGAATAGGAAGGCAAAAAGGCAAAACCACATTCTCATTGAATTTGGTTCAGGGAGACAATGACATATATGCTAAATGGGATATCTCAACCTGCAGCAGAATAGGGGGAAGGGGGATGAGAGGAGGGAAGATGGATGGGAGGGCATCCTTGGGGGGAGGGGTGGTTGGAAGTACCCACTATAGAAGAGGGACAGGATCATGTGGGGAATGGACCAGGTGCGGGGTGGGGTGAGTGGGAGGGAATTGTGAGCAGCCTTGCACAATATATCTACTATGATAATGTTTTGCATAGCTAGACATGTACAACATATACTGAGTTACTTATCTCCCCAGAGGGAATGGGTGACAAGGGAAGAAGGAAATGGATCTGAAAGTCGAGGTCTTAACATTAAATGTTTCAAATATATATAAATACTATTATTAATACTCTTTTGCTTATAATTGGGAGATAAGATGTGCAGGCATTGGGACACAAAGATTCACCTTCCTCTAATGGAAAAGTCAGAGGGGGTATGGGAGAAGGTATGGGAGAGAGCAGATTGGAAGAAGTGATATCTTGTGGGACTGCTATTCTGGGAGGTTGGGTAGGGGAATAACGGGGGGGAAATGATTGTAACTCAAAATCTGGCGGAAATGAATGATGTAAAACAGAAGTTAATAAAGCATTTGTTTAATTAAAAAAATAAGAGCCATTCCACAATTGACAAATGATTAAAAATATGAACAATTTTGAGATGAAGTGATCAAATCTATCTATAGCCACATGAAAAAAATATATATATATATTGGGTTAAAGGAGAGAAAAGGAGAATGATAAATGTAGGAGGAGATGTGGGAGAATTGAGATATTAATGCATCATTGGTGGTGTTGTGAACGGATTCAACCATTATACAGAGTAATTTGGAACTATGACCAAATATACATAGCAACTCTTTTCTGGTGACAAATAATTGGAAATTGAGGGGATGCCCACCAATTGGGGGAATGACCAAACAATTTCTGGTATACTATTTTGATGGAATACTATTGTGGCATAAGAAATGATTGGCTAGATGCTCTCAGAAAAACCTGGAGAGACTTACATGAACTAATACAAAGTGAAACCATGAGAACATTGTAGAGTAACATCAATATTGTAAGATCATCAAGTGTGAATGACTTAGCTCTTCTAAGCAATATAATTATCTCCAACAACTCTGAAGGACTTATCATGAAAAATGCTATCCATCCCAAGAGAAAGAACTGATGAAATGGGAATGAAGTTCATAGCAACATTTTTACTTTCTTTTTCTTGGGTTTTTATTTTAGTCTATGTTTTCTTTTACAACATGACTGATATGGAAATATGTTTTCATGATTACTCATGTATAACCTACATCACATTGCTCACCTTCTAACTGAGGGGGTTAGGAGGGAGGAAGAGAATTTGGAACTCAATTTTAAAAATGAATGTTGAAAATTGGTTCTATGTGTAATTGTGGAAAAATAAAATATTAAATTAAAAGCATAATCATTTAATCAGAAAAAGGAAAAGGAGAAAGGACTTATAAATTCAATAATTCATTCCACTCACTGGAAGATCAAATAATGAAGGTAAAGCTTAAATACTTTGGCCATGTAGTGAGAAGACAGAACTCATTGGAAAAGCTCCCCTCATGTTGGGAAGGACCGAAGGCAAAAGTAAAAGGGATTAGCAGAAGATGAGATAAATAGTATTATGGAAACAATGAACACAAACTTGGACAGACTTCAAATGATGGTGGAGCATAGAAGAACCTGGCATACTATGGTCTATGGGTCATGAAGAGTTGAATCCAACTGTGAAGAATAACAAGTACAAGAATACCACTTCAACAACATTGCCTTAATGTCTCAATTTTCCCACACCCCCTATGACATTTGTAGGTGTGAGGTAGTAACTCAGAGTTGTTTTAATTTGCAAGCTTTTTGGAAAGGAGAAGGCAAGGCAATTGGGGTTAAGTGACTTGCCCAAGGACACAGCTAGTAAGTGCGTCAGGTATCTGAGGCCGGATTTGAATTCAGGTCCTACTGACTCCAGAGCCGGTATTCTATTCACTGTGCCACCTAGCTGCTCCTAATTTGCAATTTATTATTTTATTTTTTTAGATAATTATACCATCACATTCAATTCACACATCTGCTTTTAGGAGGCATAAATATCATTTTTCCATGCAGGAATATAAATATTTTAAACTTACCAAAACCTTTATGATTTCTCTTTCTTTTTTATCTTTTTACACTTCATTTGTATCTTGTACTAGGAAGTAAAATTTTCTGTTCAGCACTGGTCTTGTCATCAGGAATGATCGAAAGTCCTCTGTTTTACTGGATATCCATTTTTCCCCTGAAAGTTATAGTCAATTTTTCTAGGTAGGTGATTCTTGATTGTAATTGTAGATTTTTTTTTTTTTTTTGGAAGGGGAAAGGTAGGGCAATTGGGGTTAAGTGACTTGCCTAAGATCACACAGCTAATAAATGTGTCAAGTGTCCTAGCAGATTTGAACTCAGGTCCTCCTGACTCCAGGGCCTGTGCTCTATTCACTGTGCCACCTAGCTGCCCCTAATCATAGATCTTTTGCCCTCTGAAATATCCTATTCCAAGTCCTCCAACCCTTTAATGTGGTAGCTGCTAAATCTTGTGTTATCTTGAGTATAGATCCACAATATTTGAATTACTTTTTTCTGATTGCTTGCAATATTTTCTCCTTGCTCTGGGAGGTTTAGAATTTGGCTATGATAATTTTGAGTTTTCATTTTGAAACCTCTTTCAGGAGGTAATTGATGGATTCTTTCAATTTCTATTTTACCCTTTGTTTCTAGAATATCAGGGAAGTTTTTTGTTTGTTTGTTTTGTTTTTTTTTGTTTTTGCTTTTGGAGGGCAATTGGGTTTTAAGTAACTTGCCCAAGGTCACATGGCTAGGTTTCTGTTTGTGTGTGTTAAGTGTCTGAGGCTGGATCCGAACTCAGGTCCTTCTGACTCCAGGGCCAGCACTCTAATCAATGCACCACCTAGCCACCCCCAGGGAAGTTTTTCTTGATAATTTATTGAAAGATGATGTCTGAGCTCCTTTTTTTTTTGAATGTAAAACATTTAATTTAAAAACGTTGACACTACAATATATAAAATAGCTATTATAAATGCACATAGTGTATTCTATAGCTGCCAGGTTTATGGTTTTTTTTCTTTTTTTTTTTAGGAAACTGTAAGTTACACTGTGGTTAAGACTTGTATATTATCACCCTCTGAAAAGCCCACATTCTATCACAGTGATGTATGGTCAGACTTAACAGCCCCAATTGTTAAACACTTGGATCAAGTCATAACCAGTTTTATTGCAAAAGGACCCTGTACACATTTATATCAATTCTAGTATCTTATGATTTTAGCTACCCAACAAGTCATTAACATACAGAAACATGCATCATGAGAAGCAAGAATTATCACCCATCCCTTCTGCATATTAGCAACTTGTCACTCCTGAGCAACAATGCTCACTCACATCACTGAGGTCTGTGAACAGTCACTTTTCGCATTCATCCTGAGTGAAAGATGGAATGATGTAAGTACAAATGCAACATATTATAAACAATTTCTTACAAAAAAGGTCACAAATTAAAACCAAAGTATTTTACAGAATTTACTACAAAACACCATAAAACTGCCTTCATTTAAGCTCTTTCTCCTTGTATCCTGCGAGCCAACTGGATGTCTTTGGGCATGATAGTAACTCTCTTGGCATGGATGGCACACAGGTTAGTATCTTCGAAGAGACCCACCAAATATGCTTCACTAGCCTCCTGAAGGGCACCAATAGCTGCACTCTGGAACCTCAAGTCTGTTTTGAAGTCCTGAGCAATCTCCCTCACCAACCGCTGGAAGGGGAGTTTCCTTATCAAAAGCTCTGTTGACTTCTGGTAACGGCGAATCTCACGAAGAGCCACAGTGCCAGGCCGGTAACGGTGAGGCTTCTTGACCCCGCCGGTAGAGGGGGTGCTTTTCCTGGCAGCCTTTGTGGCCAGCTGTTTGCGCGGAGCTTTCCCACCAGTGGACTTACTAGCAGTCTGCTTTGTACGGGCCATCTTGTCTTACCGAACGAACAGGCGATGTTTCCTCCACTGGGTTCCCTGCTGATGCCGCCACTTCTGTCCGCTCCGCGATGCCGTTGACTCCGCCTCGCTCTGAATATCTAAAGTTGGGGAACACTCCCGCTCCGATCAATGACCAAACTGCTCTGCGCTCGACCCTGAGCTCCTTTTTTAATCAAGATTTTCAGGTAGTTCTATAAATCTTAAATTATCTCTCCTGGATCTATTTTCCAGGTTTTTCTAATGAGATATTTCAGATTATCTTCTCTTTTTTATTCATTTGATTGTGTTTGATTATCTCTTGATCTCTCAAAAAGTCCTTAGCTTTAACTTGCCCAATTCTAACTTATAAGCAATTGTTTTCTTTAGTGAGATTTTGTACCTCCTTTTCCATTTGGCCAATTTAACTTTTTAAGGAGTTCTCTTCAGCAAACTGTTGTTTATATTTTTTCCATTTGACTGATTCTGCTTGTCTTTGGGTTTTTGTGCCTCTTTTACAATTTAGCCTTGTCTGTTTTTTAAGGTGTTATTTTCTTTAGTATTTTTTTGTGCCTCCTTCATCAAACTGTTGATTCTTTTTTTTTTTCATAATTTTCTTACATTGCTCTCACTTCTCTTCCCAATTTTTCCTCTACCTTTCTTACTTGATTTGCAATTTTTTATCTCTTTCATGGCCTGAGATCAATTCATACTATTTTTTGAAACTTTGAATGCAGGAACTTTGACTTCTTTTGAGTTTTTTTTCTTAAGTTTTTTTTTTCCTTTTTTTTTTTTTTAAAGCAATTGGGGTTAAGTAACTTGCTCAAGGTTACACGGCTAGTCTTTATTTATGCGTGGGTGCTCATTTTCTGAGGCCGGATCTGATCTCGGGACATCCAAACTCCGAGGCCGGTGCTCTTACTCACTGCGCCACCTAGCCGCCCCTTTAGGGCAATTGGGGTTAAGTAACTTGCCCAAGGTTACACGGCTAGGTTTTTGTTTGTGTGGGTTAAGTGTCTGAGGCCGGCTCCGAACTCAGGTCCTTCTGATTCCAGGGCCAGCGCTCTATTCACTGTGCCACCTAGCCGCCCCTTTTTTTTTCCTTTCAATGTATTTATTTTTAGTTTTCAACATTCATTTCCAAAAGATTTTGAGTTAAAATGTTTTCTCTCCCCATCTTTCCTCTACCCCACCCCAAAATAACAAGCCTACTGAATACCCCTTCCCCAAATCCATTCTCTCTTATATACTCCCCCTTCACCCCCTTACCTTTCTAGTAGGTCAAATGAGTTTCTATACCCTAGCACCTGTTTATCTTATTTCCTAGTTGCATGTAAAAACAACATTTTTAAACATTTGTTTTTAAAGCTGTGAGTTCCAGATTGTTTTGCCTTCTTGCCTCCTCACCCACTCCCACTTTGAAGATAAACAATTCAATATAGATTGTACATATGTAGCTGCCCAAATCGTTTCCATAGTAGTTGTGAAATTGTAAAAGGCTAACTGTATTTCCCTCCATCCTATCCCACTCCCCACTGATCCTATTTTCTCCTTTGACCCTATCGCTTTTCAAAAATGTTTGCTTCTAATTACCCTCTCCCCAATCTGCCCTCCCTTCTATCCTCCACCCTCTTATCCCCTACCCCCCTATTTCCTTGTAGGGTAAGACACCCAATTGAGTGTGTATGTTATACCCTCCTTAGGCCAAATTCAATGAGAATCACGTTGTTCCATTCCCTTTCACCTTCCTGCTCTTCCCCTAAACTGTCACAGTTTTCTCTTGCCTCTTATATGAGATAATTTACCCTAATCTATCTCTCCCTTTCTCCTTCTCCCAATAAATTCCTCTTTCACCTCGTAATTTTATTTTTTAGATATCATTTCTTTATATTCAACTCATCCTATGCCCTCTGTCTATGTATATGTGAACATACAAATGCCCACACTCACATATATATTTATATACACATATATCCTCTTATAGATGCATATATACATATGTATATAAACAAAAACACACACACACACACATATTCCCTTCAGCTAACCTCATTCTAAGAAAAGTCTTATGTGTTACAATTATCATTTTTCCATGTAGGAATACAAATAGCTCAACTTTAATAAGATCCTTATGATTTCTTTTTTCTGTTTACCTTCTCATGCTTCCCTTGCTTCTTGTATTTGAAAGTCAAATTTTCTGTTCAGCTCTGGTATTTTCATCAAGAATGCTTGAAAGTCCTCTATTTCATTGAATGACCATATTTTTCCCTGAAACATTATACTCAGTTTTGCTGTGTAGGTGATTCTTGGTTTTAGTCCTAGCTCCTTTGACCTCTGGAATATCATATTCCAAGCCCTTGATCCCTTAATGTAGAAGCTGCTAGGTCTTGTCTTATCCTGATTGTATTTCCACAATACTCAAATTGTTTCTTCCTGACTGCTTGCAGTATTTTCTCCTTGACCTGGAAACTCTGGAATTTGGCTATAATATTCTTAGGAGTTTTCTTTTTGGGACCTTTTTCAAGAGGCAATTGGTGAATTCTTTCAATTCAATTTTGCCATCTGGTTCTAAAACATTGGGGCAATTTTCCTTGAGAATTTCTTGAAGTATGATTTCTAGGTTCTTTTTTTTGATCATGGCTTTCAGGTAGTCCAATAATTTTTAAATTACCTCTCCTGGATCTATTTTCCAGGTCAGTGGTTTTTCCAATGATATATTTCACATTGCCTTCTATTATTTTCATTTGTTTGGATCTGTTTAATTGTATCTTGATTTCTCATAATGATTCCAATTACTCCAGTCTAATTTTGAAGGAATTATTCTCTTTAGTGAGTTTTTGAATTCCCTCTTTCATCTGGCAAATTTAGCTTTTTAAAGCATTCTTCTCCTCATTGGCTTTTTGGGCCTCTTTTGCCATTTGAGTTTGTCTCTTTTTTAAGGTGTTATTTTCTTCACCATATTTTTGGGTCCCCTTTAGCAGGCTATTGACTCACTATTCATGATTTTCTTCCATCACTCTCATTTCTCTTCCCAACTTTTCCTCTACTTCACTTACTTAATTTTCAAAATCCTTTTTTAGCTCTTCCATGGCCTGTAACCAGTCCATCTTTTTCTTGGAGGCTTTTGATGCAGGAGTTCTGGTTTTGCTTTCTTCCTCTCACTCCATGCCTTGATGCTTTTTATCCCCCCAAAAGGATTCTATAGTCTGTCTTTCTTGTGCTTGCTCATATTGGCAGCCAATTACTTAATTTTGAGCTCTTGGCCACATGGGACTCTGCTTCCAGAATGGAGAGAGCTATGTCCAAAATCTCTGTGGTTTTTGCAGCTGCCAGAGCCATTAGATGGATTCCCTCTCTACAACCCCAAAATGCTCTGGCTCACTGGTCACACTCCCCAGGACCACCACCCAAGACTGTGATCTGGATCCAAGAAGGTCAAAGCAAGAGTGATTACTCTCTGAATGGTCGCTTGCTCCCCCTACAAATCTGCAGGTCAGGAGTTTTGAAGCAGCCACATGGCATTGGGTGCAGCCACTGCACCTCCTCTGCTTCTCTCTCTGGGGGTACTAGCTGGACTGTATTCCCCCTGTCCCAACAAATTTCCACACTGACCTTTGTGTGTTTGGCATTTGTGGATTTCAACTTCTGGAAACCTCTACAGCTGCTGGTGATTTATCCTTGTGAAGTCTGCTGCTGCTGCTGCTGCTGCTGCTGCTGGTTGGGGCCACTCTGGGGCTAAAACTGCAGCTCAGTTGGGACTGCTCATGGCTCCCACATTGGTGCTATGGACCTTTTCTGTCTTCCTTCAGCAGGAGATTTGTTTCTCTCTGTCACTTTGTGGGTTCTGTAGCTCTAAAGTTTCTTTAGAGTAATTTTTTTACATATATTGGAAGAGGTAGAAGCTGGAGTTGAGCAGAAGTCCTGTATCTGCTCTGCCATCTTGGCTTTGCCCCCTTAAGGGTTTGTTTTGATCTTCCTTGTCATTGTCATAACTTTTCATGGTCAGGACTTTTTTCTATGTTACCTCAATTACAAGCCTATCTCTTGACTTTTAATTCTATGCAAAACTGGGGCTTTCCTTCCCAAGTGAAGGGAGCACTGTGCCAAACTTAAGGGTTTTGTGCAGCTGTTATCAAATGTAATTCTGGGGACCTATATGCTTTTGGCTCTTCACACCAAAGTGGTATGATCTAGGGAAAGTTGTGTTTACTACTATCCTGTACTGTCCACTGGTTTGTGAGCAATCATAACCACTATTTTAAACCCTGGAACTGTGACCAGGGTCCATCCTACCCTCATACCACAAGCTCTGTTGTGCTAGTGTTTCTTCTTGCACTGGGACTAAGACCCAGAACTGTGACCCAGATCTAAGTAGAGGCAATACAACAGAGCCCCAGATGCCAATAAAGAGACTCTTGTAAATCTCCTTCTGCATCATTGTCAGATCCCTACTTTCATTAGGCTGAGAGGTCTAGAAATCTCTGCTGCTGTCACTGATTCAGTGACCTCAAGGGCTGCTACTGGTTTGCTGGGGCTGGCTCTACACTGACCTGCATAATCTGTGGCAGACTTTGTTCCTTTCCCACCCTTGTACCACAGGCATTTCCTGCTGACATTCTAAGTTGTCTTAGCCTAGAAAATTATTTAACTCTGTCTTTTTGTGGGTTTTGCCACTCTAGAATTTGTTTAGAGTGATTATTTCAAGGTATTTGGAGGGGTTTAGGTGAGAGATCAGTTGAGTCCCTGCCTTTACTTCACCATCTTGGCTCCACCTCTACTCAGCTCTGTTCTTTTAATTAGGTATGCTTGAAAGTACTCTATTTCTCTAGACTTCCATTGTTCCCCTGAAAGGTTACATCGAATTTTTCTGGGTAGGTCATTCTTGATTGTAATCCTAATTCCTTTGCCTTCTGGTATATTATATTCTAAGTCCTCTGATACTTTGATGCAGAAATTTCTAAATCATGTATAATTCTGACTATAGCTACATGATATTTGACTTGTTTCTTTTTGGCTGTTTGTAATACTTTCTCCTTGATCTGTGAGCTCTGGAATTTGGCTATTTTATTCCTGGGAGTTTTAATTTGGGGATCTCTTTGAGGTTCTTTCAATTTCTATTTTTCCCTCTGGCTCTAATATATCAAGGCAATTTTACTTAGTAATTTCTTGAAAGATGTTGTCTAGGCTTTTTTTTTTCTTATGACTTTCAGGTAGTCCAATGCTTCTTATATTACCTGTCTTGGTTCTATTTTCTAGGTTAGTCTTCATTTTTTTACTTTTTTGACTTTGTTTTATCATATTTTGATGTCTCATAGAGTCATCAGTTTCCACTAGCTCAATTCTAATTTTTAAGGAATTATTTTCTTCAGTGAGCTTTTGTACTTCCTTTTTTATTTGGTCAATTCTATTTTTGGGAGTTAATTTCTTCAGCAAATTTTTGTATATTTTCCTGTTCTATTGACTCTTATTTTCACCAAGATTCTCTTGCATTACTCTAATTTTTTATCCTAGTTTTCCTTCTACTTCTCCAATTTACTTTCTTTTTTCTTTTTCCTTTTTTGGAGGGGGAAAATAGTTCAATTGGGGTTAAGTGACTTGGCCAAGGTCACATGGCTAGTTTGTGTTTGTGTTAAGTATGTGAGGCCCAGATTTGAACTCAGGTCCTCCTGATTCCAGGGCCAGTGCTCTATTCACTGTTCTACCTAGCCTCCCCTCCAATTTACTTTTTAAAATCCATTATAAAATCTTCCAGGAATTCTTTTTGGTCCTGAGACCAAATTATATTTTTCTTTTGAGGGTTCATTTGTAACAGCCATTTGACACTGTTGTCCTCTCCAACTTTATACCTTTCTACCTGTTGCTATAGTAATATTCTATAGTCAAGTTTTTTCCTTTCTTTTTCTTTTTCTTTTTGGGCTTATTTTCTTTGACTTCGTGTGATTTAGGGTTTTTTATATGAGACTTGTACCAAGTCTTTTATACTGGGGCTTAGTTTTTTACTGTTGGCTTTCACTGGGCTTCAGGACTTGGCTGTTTGTTTTCACTGGAGGGTAGGCTACCTTTCTGACTTTTATTGGGAGGTGAATCCTTTGTTGGAGGTACCTCATTTGGTGTGGGATTTATCTTCTAGCCTACCACAAGGATGGTAAGGGTCTCTCTGTTGGTAGGTCCCAAGGGCAGGTCCCAGTGGCCTCACTTAAACAACCTGGTGGTGGGGTACACTATTGTTCAGCAGTGGGGTAAAGGCCACCCTAACAGCTCGTCCTATGGGTGGGGTTGCTGGGGTAAGGCCTTGCTGTCCTAAATAGACTGTTCACTTGCCTAGGGGGTTTCTAGTTTGTAGGAGGGTCAGACCTCACTAGTGGATTGCTCCAGGATTAGAGCCTTGCTTCAGGCCCCTTATTGTGAGGCTATGAGGGTGGCTGCTGCTGCTACAACTGCTACTGCTCTTGGACTTCACTCTCCTCCTATCCCAGTGAGATAGATCTTTCCTGCAGGCTGGTATCTTGCTTCCCTGTTCCTAGATTAGTTCTCAGGCAGCGTTTTAGTTGTTTGGAGTGAAATTTTGTAGGGTTTCAGGAGGTGCCTTCTTCACTCCACCATCTTGCCATTAGAAGTCCAAATAATACATTATTAAAGGACAATTCTTGAAACACTTAGAAAGCAAGCTGGTGAACAGCTTCATCAAGAATAGATCATGACAGATTAATCATATTTCTTTTCCCATTCTCCTCAACCCCACAGGATTAAGTGATGGAAAGATCAGTCTATTGCTATTAGCATTGTATACTAGAATTTCTGCTAGGCATTTGATAAAAATCTTCCAGTATATTCCTCCAGAGAGTGTGGACAGGTATGAGTTATATGACAGTGCAGTTGCTTGGATTTAAAGCAGGTTGAATAACTAGTTTTAAATGATCATCATCAGTAAAGTGAGGAGATTGAACTGGATGACCTCTTAGATCTCTTTCAGATTTAAATTTTTGATCTCACAATCCTTTTATAACAGTATTAAATAAATCATTGTCAAACTAGATATTTCCAGTGGATTGTATGAGTTATCTATTCTTTGTCTTGCTCTGTTTAATATTTTTATCACGACTTGGATGAAAGCATAGATTGCATGCTTATCCAATTCACAAATAAAAATTCCAGGAGGGGGTAGCTAATGCATTTGATGACAGAACTGGGGTACAGACAGATCTTACCTGGCTAGAACAATGTGCTGAGTTGTATAAGATGAATTTTAATAGGGAAAAATGTTCTACACTTGGGTTCAAAAAATCAGCTGTCCAAGTAAAGGATGGCTAATGGATAGATTTGACAATAATTCGTGTGAATGAGATTTGGGGATTTTATAGGACTGCAAACTCAATAAATGTCAAACCATGACATTGTGGACAAAGGAGTTTGGGGAAAATCCAGTGCCCCAAATGAGGGAAATGTTAGACCCTAGTCAAACCACAATTGGAGTGCTATATTCAGTTCTGGTGCAATTATTAGGAGGAATTATTAGGGAAGGTTACCAGGATGGTGAGGAGATTCACAAAATCTCAGATGTAAAAAGGACCAAAGAGGCTATCTAGTTTAACCTATACCTGACTGAGACTGCCCTTGACAACATTTCCAACAAAACCCAATCATCCTGCCTTTCCTGCAGACCTCCAGTAGGAGGGAATCTACCACCTATTCCACTTTTGACTAGGTTCTTTTGTTAGGCAGTTTTTCATTATGCTCACCAAAAATCTGTTTCCTTGTCACTTCTATTCATAGGTCTGTTCTTCAGAACAATCCTTTTTCCACATAACAAGTCCATTCAATTTCTTGATGACAGCTATCAGGCTCCCCTCTTAATCTTCTCTTCTCCTGTCTACATATCTCTTATTATGGCAGTTCACTTTTATATAATGTGATCTGAAGGATCTTCATAATCCTGGTCATTTTTCTCTCCATTATATTATAAATTCCTTGAGGATTGAGACTCTTTTGCCTCTTCTGGTAAGCCTGGTGCTTAACAAAGTTCCTGGCACATAATAGATATTTAATAAATGTTTACTGGGCAGCTAGGTGGTACAGTGGATAGAGCACTGGGTCTGGAGTCAGGAAAACCTGAATTGAAATCTGACCTGAAATACTTATCAACTGTGTTACTTTAGGCAAGTCACTTAACCATGTTTGCCTCAATTTCCTCATGTATAAAATGAGCTGGGGAAAGAAGAAAGAAAAATACTACAGTATCTCTGCCAAGAAAACCCCAAGTGGGGGTCATGAAAAGTCAGATACTACTGAAATGAACGAGCAACGAATGGTTATTGGACAAATGACTGACTCACCACAGTCAATAATAAAATGACACCAGGGCAGAATAGAGCAGAACTACCTCATCCCTTGTTCTTGACATAATAACCTCAGTGCAGGCTAAGATTGCATTATGTTAGCGGCACTGAACCATCATATGTCACAGCACTGAACCATCATAAGGTTGTAGTCCACAATCCCCTTTACCCCTTCCTTCCCTCATATGAAGATAGATTGGAGGAGGAGACTAGTGTGGGCATGGGGAGTGTAATAGCTATTTTCATGTATCTGAAAGACTGTCATATGGAATAGGTTTTGACTTGTTTTTCGTCTCAGAGGGCAGAATGAACAGCTTTAGATTTAGTGTGAAGAAACTTTTCCTAATGGTGAGAATATTCAGCAGTAGAATGTGAGGTGCTGAGTTCCCTATTTCTATCAGGCTTCCAGAAGAGTCTGGATGACCACTTTTCATCGATGTTTTTGAGGTGATTGCTGCTCAGTCATAGAAGTTAGGCTAGATGACCCTGAAGGTTTCTTCCAACTCTGAGACTTTGTGATTCTCTGAGAAGTAAGGTACAGGTACTAAAGGAAGACCTGGACTCTGGGAACTAAGGAAATGCAACAGAACCACTAGGCAGTGAGCACAGACAGAATAAGTAGAGAAGAAGCTTGGAACTGGCAGTCTTTTGCATAGGTTTAAGCAATTTATCTGCTACTTCCTAAATATAAGTGGTTTGGTGTCATAGTCCACAAAAGTTTAACCTATTGTCTTACTCAATTCAATTAGCATTTTCATAGACAAAGAGAGAGGAAGCCAGAGAGAGAGAGAGACAATAAAAGAGAGAGACAGAGACAGAGAGAGTGGAGACACAGGCAGACAGGCAGACAGAAAGGCAGAGAGAGGATAGAGAGAAAAATGCATTTACTGTATAACAGAAACTATGCTAGAATCACAAATGCATGAAAAAAAGGGAAAAGATAGTACTTACCTTCAGGGATATTACATTTTAATGGGGGGAAGATAATACATAAAATGGAGCTGGAAAGTAAAGAGGGGGGAGGAAAAGGAATTTATTAAGCATCTACTAAGTGCAATACACTAGTATGGGTACTGAGATCCCAAAAACACAAATAAAAAGTCCTTTCCCTTAAGGAGCTAGCATTCTACAGTGCGGTGCAGGGTAGGATGGTAGAGACATGATATATGAACTGATTATTCAATAGAAAGTCATTTTCTTGGGGTATATGTAGGAAGGGCACTGAAAGGAGCAGGAATGGCCTAGTATAAGAGGCAGTTCTGTAGGAAATTTGGGATTGATTCCAGGAAGTTGAGGTGAAGAGGGAGAGTCATCCCTGCATGGAATACAGGTGTGCAAAAAATAAAGTACACAGGCAGAAGATGGAATACCATCTACAAGACACAGCAAGTGAGGGACCATAATGCACATGGAAGGGGGAAAAACTGAATCACAATTAGTTCAAAGATAGAATCCTCTGAAACTATTGTGTTATTTTAATCTTGGCTAAATATTTCCATTGGGGTAGAAACATGCACTAAATTTTACCATATTTACCATATTTTGAATAATGCAAATTCAAACCCATGAAATCACTTCAGGGGATTCATTATTTGCACTAATCTAGACTTTGCTATAATGTGTAACAAGACTGGAAATATGGGCTAGAGATAGATTGTGAAGGACTTTCAGTCTGACCAAGGATCTTGTATTCTATCTTTCTGTAAGATGTGGAGGTGACCATAGGTATTCAAAGACTTTGCCAATAGAGTTCATGCTTTATAAGGTCCTATCAAGCTGTGGGAATTTGGGGTACAAACTGTGTCTTTCCTTCAAGGCCTAGAATAGCAAAGCTAATTGTGAAAATGTTCCTTTATAGGATGCCCCACAAAGGATGAATTTTTATGCAAGCCACTTCTTGGAGAATTGCTACTAAGACATTAGAAAGACAGTGATCTAGTCACTGAAATAGTGACCCTTGAAGAAAGAAATAGCATCCACACAGAATAAATTACTTGAAGAATTGAAAAAGTGATTCTGTGGAGTTGACCAAGGTCTGGTTTTAGTCCAAGATGATAATCACTAGCATAAATAACCCTATGCTTTAAGAGTTGCCAAGAGCTTTCCTCATAATAACCCTGCAGAGAATGCAACACAATCATCTCCATTTTACAAATAAGGTAACTGAGGCTTTAAGGTTTTTGATGACCTTCCTATGACCTAACAACTGAGGAGGGACTTGAACCCAGTTCTTCCAATTTTAAATCCCATAACACCTTGCTTCCTCTCTAGGTATAATATAAAATGCACAGTCATCGCTTGGATGGTGAATAACTCATATCCCTGGACCCAAATCAAATGCCGTAATTAGTAGAATCCTCAGGGTGGAATTTTCCTTTTCTTTTTAACTTTTGTTCAAGAATAAGAAGACTGCTGATATAGCCTTTTGGAAATATATTGAGTAAAAAATGTTCTCATACAGTATACATTAACCTGTCAAATTCCTGTCTCTAAGTATTATTGAGACTGTCACTTGAAACCTGTCAAAGGATGAGCAGTTCACATGGTCATTGGCAATAAGGGCTGCCATTTTAGTCCTGCTTAAGGACATGAGTTCTCTACAAGTCAGACCAATAAAAATGATGATAATCATAGAGATAGTCACTCATTTATTTCATGCTTTACATTATTCCCTTGCTCAGAAACTTTTAGGTTCTCCCTGGACACAAACTACTCAGCTTGATAGTCAGGGATCCCACTTAGCTTTTCAGCATCATTTCCTAACTACTGCCTTCATTAATTCTGTGCTCCAGCCACAGTGAGCTATTAACTCAGTCCCTGAATTTAACACTCCATGTCTCACCTCCAAGGATTTGCATAAGCTGCCCCCCTAACAAATGTACTCTCTTCTCATCTCTGCTTCCCAGAATCTTTTTCTTTCTTCAAGGGTCAGGTAGGATATGGACTTTATGTGAAACCTTCCTTCATTCCTTCATGCCTCAAATTTCGCTGAACTACATTTATTTATGTGTATGCTGAATCTTTCCAATAGAATATAAGCTTTTTGAGAGCAGGGCTTAGTTTTCTTTGTATCTCCAGAACTTAATAAAGCATCTTGCCCATAATTAGTGTTTAATAAATTTTGCATTCTTGCTGTTTAATTACAAGGCACTTTCCTCAGAATAACCTTCTGGGACACATAATTCTAGCACTGCTGTGCAGGGCATGCTCAGGAGGTAGTAGGTTTCTTATCCCTGGAAGTCTTGAAGGAGAGGATGGAGAATCACCTGTCAGGAGTGTTCTGGGGGTGACTATGTGATATGACTTATCAATTCCCTTTCAATTCTGGGATTTTCTAATTCAAAGGTGAACTTCTTTGGGGTCATGGAATGCTTTGAAAATCTTATGAAGCCTATGGACCCTTTCTCAGGAAAATGTTATTAAATAATTGAAGGAAATACTAAATTTCAATTAGAAGTTGATAAAAATAAAAATTGTATTTCCCCCCTGAAATCTCTCTGTTAACACTTAGGGGTTTATAGACCTCGAGATAGGAGTCCCACACTCATATTCAATTATCCATAACATAGATATGAAGAAACCAATTAAATGACTTTTTATAGTCACAGGACTAGCAAATGTCTTCAGAATACGTCCTATGTTATTCTACTTCATTGTAATGTCCTACTAGAGAAAAACTGTTTAGCATAAGTAACATGAGAATTCTAATAAACAGAAAAAATAATATACTTAATTCAATCTCTCTGTGTGTCCTTTTCTGTCTCTTTGTTTTTACCTCTATGCCTCTGTTTCTGTCTCTCTGCCTCCCTCTATTTTTCTCTTTCTCTGACTCTGCCTCTGTCTAGTTCTCTGTCTCTTTTTGTCTCTGTTTCTCTGTCTCTCTGTCTCTCTGTCTCTCTGTCTCTCTGTCTCTCTGTCTCTCTCTCTCTCTCTCTCTCTCTCTCACACACACACACACACACACACACACACACACTTTTACACAATTGAGGACTTTCAAAATGTCATCATCTCTTTAGGATGTTGCAATCTGATACCTAGATAGATGTGGCCAGCTTTGTCTAGGAAACGAATATCTAATCTTTTGCCTTCCATCAAAGTATCTATTGTCATGTAGCCATAACCCATAATATGGTTGAGATTGTCACAAAATAAGATTATGGGCATTGCCTAAGGGATCAAAAGAGGAGAAATGCTTTCTTGGGACATGTTGATTCTCATTCTCCTAACCTTTAAAAATCATACCCAGCAGCAATTCAACTTCTAAAAAGACTTTGGTTTTACTTCCATTTTTCACAATTAGGACTTACCCAGGACTAGTTTTAATCTTTTTTTTTCTTACACTGAAATAAACTTTATATATTTAGGTGAAAATCCTTTATAACTGCTGATAAGCACAGCTGAAACCTCCAAGAAACCAAGGACTTTTTTTTTGGTAATTTTTAAAAGAAATTAAACTTAAATGCAAAATATGAAACAAAAAAGAAACAAACTTAAATACCAAAACTAAACTAATACAAAACGAAAGAAAAAATAAGCTTTACCATGTGCACAGCAGAATGTAACAGAGGATTGAAAATACATATAGTAATAAATCCTCATTTCAAGAAAGTATATAATAAATACAATGCATTGTGAAGTTTTCATTTGTTCTCTTTGGACATCTTTGTTCTTTTTTCACCTCCCCCCAGAAGGCTATATTTAAGTGCAGATATATATGCATGCATGTATATATGTATTATGTATATGCACACATACATACATACACAAACACAATATACACACAGGTATACACATATGCATATAAAGACACACACATACATACATATAGAAATATACATGCAAATATATATATGGTTATATACACACATATACATATACTTATACATGTACTTAGATATTGATAATCATAGTCATATATATACATATACATTCATATGCATCTATATAAGACTACATTGTACTTACTAATCCTCTATTTCTCTGAGGCTGGATAACCTCTTCTTTCATAATTCTAAGTCTTTCTATATTTTTCCAAGTCTACCAACTCATTTCCTATACCACACTAATATTCCTGCTTTACACTCTCTATTTATTCTAAATAGTCCAAAATAACATTGATAAATATCACTGACACATAGTATAGTTTCCTAGTTTTTGCTTTTGATTAAATCTATTTGAGCCTGAACTTTGTCCAAGATGATAATTATCACCCCTGCTCCTTTTTCCCTAGCAAATTCTACTCCTGATCTTTTTTTATGTTTGTGTGTATCTCTTATTTCCTATCCCTCCTGACTCCTCTACTTTACTTCTACCCACTACCTTGCCCTCCTATTACTTAACCTCCCTCCCTCCCTCCAAGGATCCCTTCCTTATCTTCCCATTCCCATTAATCCAAACATTCCTTTCTACTGCCCTTTAGCCTATTGCCTCACCCTGCCCTCTAAAAATCCCTACCTTATCCTCTCCCCTTTTTCTATCCCCTTAGAATTTTGTTACTTTCTGAATTTAGAAGAGTTTTATACTCTTCTAGATATATATGTATTGTAATCACTTGAACCCATTCCTGATGAAAGTTTCGAGAACTACAAACCCTCTCCCACATCTAATTCTTCTGTGTCTGTTCTTCTTCTTGTACCTCATTTATTTATGATGATTACTTTTTCTAGCTTTTCCTAATGTTTTTCTTATGATTCTTATGTTTTCTCTTCTTAATCTATTCTCCAGATAAGGTTTCTTTTTTTTTTTTAAATGAGATGTTTCAGGGGGTGGGGGGGGCGGAGCCAAGATGGCGGAGTAGAAACAGCTCATCCAAGCCACTCTGCCCCAAGATTCCCCCCAAACTATGTAAAAGGGGACTCTGAACAACTTCTGGAGCCCCAGCACCCACAGAACAACACAGAGAAGCTAACCTCCCTCTGAGGACAGCCCAGCAGCCCTGCAGGAAGGACCAGCGCAGCAGTCTGGGAGCCAGCAGCACGCAACCCGCAGAGTGCAGGAAGCGGAGCCGAGCAGAGCCCAGGTCCTCATGAGCCGAGGTTTTAGCCCCAGGGTGGCAGGGCCAGCAGCCAGCTGGAGGAACCCCAGAACACCAGCAGCTGTGGCGACTCCAGAATTATCAACACAGACATGCTTAGGACAAAGTAAGAGGTTAGTGTCCTATGGACTTTGGGACCTGTATTTGGGGGAATGTGTCGGCTCCCTCCCCTGGGGGCTAGAAGCTGCTGAGGAGACACTCCATTTTGTAGTTTTCAGAGGCAGCTCCAGCTCCCGGCCTGCAATTAATTGTAGGGAGATCCAGCGATCAGTCTTGGGGGGTAATCACTCTTGCTTTAACCTCCCTGGATCTGGATTGTGATCTAGGGTGGAAGTTGTGGGTGGGTTTACAGCTTGCCAGAAACGGAAGTTGCCCCCCACACGTTCGGGACGAAAATTCCTCTATCTGGCCTTAAAGCCATAGTGTGGCAACAAGCCCAAAAGTCAAGTAATTAAGTGGCAACATGCCAAGGCAAAGGAAACAGAAAAATGTAACCCTAGACTCCTATTTTGGGGGCATAGAGCGGGAAAAGGACTGTGAGGTCAGAAGTCCTGCTCCAAAAGCCCCAGGGGAAAACATGAGCGGGTTGCAGGCCATAGAGGACCTTAAGAAGGACTTTAAAAATCAAATAAGAGAAGTGGAGGAAAAATTGGAAAGAGAAATGAGAAGGATGCAGGAAAAGTATGAAATGAGGGTCAACAGCCTGACTGAGGAAAACAACACCTTAAAAAATAGACTAACTCAAATGGCAAAGGAGGCCCAAAAGGGCAATGAGGAGAAGAATGCCTTAAAAAGTCGAATTTGCCAGATGGAAAAACAATCTCAAAAGTTCACTGAGGAGATTCATTCCTTCAGAGTTAGACTGGAGCAAATGGAAGCTAATGACTTTATGAGAAATCAAGATGCTGTTAAGCAGATCCAAACAAATGAAAGATTAGAAGGCAATGTGAAATATCTCATGGGAAAAACCACTGACCTGGAAAATAGATCCAGGAGAGACAATTTAAAAATTATTGGACTACCTGAAAGCCATGATCAAGGAAAGAACCTAGAAATCACCCTTCAAGAAATTCTCAAGGAAAACTGCCCTGATGTTTTAGATCCAGAGGGCAAAATAGAGGTTGAAAGAATCCACCGATCACCTCCTGAAAAAGATCCCAAAAAGAAAACTCCCAGGAATATTATAGCCAGGTTCCAGAATCCCCAGATCAAGGAGAAAATACTACAAGCAGCCAGGAAGAAACAATTTCAATATTGTGGAAACACAATCAGAATAGCCCAGGACCTGGCAGCTTCTACACTGAGGGATCGAAGGGCATGGAATATGATATTCCAGAGGGCAAAAGAACTGATAATGAACCCAAGGGTCACCTACTCAGCAAAACTGAGTATTTTGTTTCAGGGGAAAATATGGTCATTCAGTGGAATAGAGGACTTTCAAGCATTCTTGAGGAAAAAACCAGAATTGAATAGAAAATTTGACATCCAGACACAAGAAGCAAGAGATGCCTGAGAAGGTAATCAGGGAAAAGAAATCAAAAGGAACTTATCAAAGTTGAACTATTTACATTCCTATATGGAAAAACAATAACTGTGACTGATGATATCTTTCTCACTATGAAAATAATGGAAGAAGGGTGTGTGGTCATATGAATACATATGTGAATGTGTGTGTATATGGTTACAGTTATATATGGATAGAGGGCATAGGTTGAATTTGTTGGGAAGGGAGAATACTCAAGGGATGAAATTATGAGGTGAGAGAGGAAAGTGGCAAGAGGAGATGGGGAGAGACAGGGTAGGGTAAACTATCTCATGTAGAAGAAGCAAGGGGAAGTGGTTGCAAGGGAGGGGGAGAATAGGAAGGGGAAAAAAGGCAAATCCACATTCTCATTGAATTAGGTTCAGGGAGAGAATGACATACATACTAAATGGGATATCTCAACCTGCAGCAGAATAGGGGGAAGGGGGATGAGAGGAGGGATGATTGATTGGGGGGGGGGCATCCTTGGGGGGAGGGGAGGTTAGAAGTACCCACTATAGAAGAGGGACAGGATCATGTAGGGAATGGACCAGGTGGGGGGTGGGATGAGTGGGAGGGAATTATAAGCAGCCTTGTACAATATATCTACTATGATAATGTTTTGCATAGCTAGACATTTACAATATATACTGAATTACTTATCTCCCCAGAGGGAATGGGTGACAAGGGAGGAAGGAAATGGATCTGAAATTCGAGTTCTTAAGATTAAATGTTTCAAATATATATAAAAAATGAGATGTTTCACATTTTTTCTACTTTTTCATTTTTTATATTTTGTTTTATTATTTCTCAATCTCCTATTCCTTCACTGGCTTACCCAATTCTGTTTTTCAAGGAGTTGTTTTCTTCTTTCAGATTCTGGATCTTCTTTTCTAATTGGTTAACTTTCTTTTCATAATCTTCTTGTTTTCTTGCATTATTATAATTTTTAATATCATATCATACTTAGATCTGTCCCAATCTTTTTTTTTACAAACTCGGCAATTATTAATAACAATTTTAGATATACATTTTACATTTCCCATAAAAAGGTAAACAGTCTCTTCATATTGAATCTCTTGCTAATAGTCTTTGGTATATACCTTATATTTCTCTTGGTTTTTGAATGTCAAATATTCTATTAAGTTCGGGTTTTTTTAAACAAAATCCTGAAAGTCTGACAATTCATTAAATGTTCTTTTTTTCCCATTCAGGATTATGCTTAGCTTTGTTGGATATGATATTTTTTGCCAGAGCCCTAGTTCTTTTGCTCTTCAAGTTGTAATGTTCCAAGACCTGAGGTTTTTGTTTTTTAATAGTTGCAATCAGTTCATTAAAAGAAATGATTGATTAAGCAATTGAAATGGTGACTTCAACATGTACACCTGGCTCAATGCAAATAGAAGGGATCTGTTTAACAATTTCAGGAGGACCATGCAAATCAATAAGGTTTCTATGGGTTCTCATCTGTAACTAATCACAGGTCTTTGAACCTTCCCAGCTAGGAGGTTTTCTAATTGTGATTCGAAGTAGGCATTTTTACAGGTCCCTTCGCCTTCAAGTTCTTTTATTTCGTTCTGCTAATTAGGTCAGCACACACTCTCTTGAGTGATTTCACATTGCAGCTGGTGAGTGTGATTTGGGTCTGGTGAATTTTGGGGCTCCAGAAGTATTTTACTTGTGTCTTTGAATGCCAGGCAGCAGAGCAGTTTCCTGACTGATTTATTTCTTTGTGAGAGTGAACAGTGGTGAGTCAGGAGGAGAGGCAGGGACTCCCAATTCCACATAGCTGAAGAGATGGTACCTTCACCAAAAAGGGACCTGTGGTCTTTTAATGTAACTGCTGTTAGGTCTTGTGTGATTCTAAATGTGGCACCACCATATTTAATTTTTTTCTTGTTGATCATAATATTTTATCCTTGAGCTAGGGGATTCATAATTTGACTATGATATTCCTGTGGGTTTTCCTCACAGGATCTCTTTTAGGTGGTGATTGGTGGATTTTTTCCTATTTTTACTAAACCCTCTTGTTCTAATGCTTCAGGATGATTTTCTTTATTATATCATTTCTTATTGCATCAAGATTCTTTTTTCTATCATTGTTTTCAGGTATTCTGATTCTTATGTTTCCTCTTCTCGATCTATTCTCCAAATCAGGTTTCTTTTTTTTTTTAATGAGATGTTTCACGTTTCTTCCACTTTTTCATTTTTTATATTTTGTTTTATTATTTCTCAGTCTCTTACTCCTTCACTGGCTTACCCAATTCTGTTTTTCAAAGAGTTGTTTTCTTTTTTCAGATTCTGGGTCTTCTTTTCTAATTGGTTAACTTTTTTCATAATCTTGTTTTTCTTGCATTATTATTATTATTTTTTAGTTTTTCCTCAATTTCATTTGATTTTAAAAGTCTTTTTAAAGTTATGAATTGTGGGGGGAGGTAACCATTTGACATTACTCTTTGGGGGTAGAAGAGGGTTCCTTTACTTCAGTATGCTCCTCTGAAGATGAACCCCAGTCTTCTCTATTCCCATAGCAACTTTCTATGGTTAAATTCTTTCTCCTTTGCCTGCTCATTTACCTTTAATCCTGAGGTATGGAGGATGGTGCCTCTGTCCTCAGATCCTCTTTCAGTTCTCCCCTCTTGCCTAGAACTAGAACCAAGGCCTCCAGCTTTCATTAAGTGCCCACAGCCAGCAGAAGCACTGCCCCACTGCTTCTTCACTCACCCAGAGTGTACTGGTTCCTTCTCACCCAGAGCCAAGTCTCCATAGCATAGCTTGACTTTCCTTGTCTGAAGAGGTTCCCTCAGTCTTCCCCACTTCAGATGGCTAACTCACCTCAGTGTCTTGGGGGGCAAGAGTTTCTGTGACTGGAGACAAGATTGCGTTCCAACCTGGCTAACCCTAGATCTCACCATTTGTTGTTTAAGCAGAAATAACCTAGAGGTGTTATTCTTCACAAAGACCAAACCCCTCATTCCAGGACTTTTCTTCAGATCTTCTCCAATTGTCCCATGAGGACTAATGTTCTGCCCCTACTCTTTTTTATTTTTACCATTCTATGTTCACCCCCAATGAGCTATTTTATCTTGTTTGTGGGGGAAATCTGGAGATCTTGTAATTTTCTGACCTACTCCACCATCTTTTCAGGATCCTCTCTCCCTAGGACTTCTCTATGGAAAATCTAGGGTGAGAAAAATGGAGAGAAGAAGGGGAAGGGAAAAATGAAAGAGGAGAGAGAAAGGAGGAGAGAGGAGAGTTGAAAGAAAAAAGTCAATTCAAGGGGGGGGAAGAGAAAGGGGATGACAAGAAGAGAAAACAAAGTGAAGAAAGACAGAGGGCAGATAAAGAAGGTAGGTATAGGAAGAGAAAGGGGATGAAGGGAGATGGAAAAGAAAACAGAGAGGAAGGAGAAGAGGAAACTAAAGAAAGAAAGGGAGAGGGAGGGAAAAGGAATAAGATAGAAGAAAATATGAGGAAGTGAAAATGACAAAAGGAGAAAGAATAAGGAAGAGAATAGAAAGGTGGCAGAGGGAGAATGGAACAGAAAGGAACAAGGAAAGATTGGAAGGAGAAAGGAAAGGCAGTGAGATAATGAGAAACAGAATAATAAAGGGAATAAGAAGGATGGAGAAAAAGGCAAGTATAAGAAAGGAGAGGAAGTTATATGAGAAGGCAGATAGTGAATGAAAGATAGAATGGGAGGAGAGAGAGAGAAGAGAGCAACATTGGACATTTCTTTATTTCTATTAGGATTCCAAGAATTATCTCCAAGCTCCACACTGAATTACTGGCCACTCCAACCTCAAGGTAGATTGGAGACTAGAGAGAATTTTTCCTTCAGACCATCTGGTGAGACTCCAGGCCCTTAAACCAGAGAACTAATATGGCAGCATTTATTCCAGCAGATGCCTGTGTGAGCAGCTCATCCTTTTTTAAATTGCATGCAACCATCTTGATAATACCCAGTGGCAGGGAATTTGACAGGTTAATGTATACTGTATGAGAACATTTTTCCCTCAATATATTCTAAAAAGGCTGCATCAGCGATCTCATTGCTTCAGGGCATAAGCTGAAGGGAGGAGGCAGATTCTATTTGGTGTTTTTTAACCACTAGTTATTTTCCATTGCTTTATCATTAGAGCTCTTATACCACAAGGGCCAGCAAGCTCCAATCTGTCATAGGACTATAAACCCTATATATAACTTCTGGGGTGAAAGTCAGTTGACAATTGCATATCACAAACAAGTCAGAGTCTATAGTATGAGCTGGGTAAGTACCAATACACTACTAGGAGGGTGCCCTACTGATGGTGGGTCAGTGTTATTTTCATATAGAAGGATGAAGAATAACAGATATTTTGAAGTAGATTACCAGTCCTTCCCACCAGGATTGTTGAGTGAATCAAATGAGATTGTGTTTCAAAATTTTCAAAAGGGCATAAATCATAAGATCATAGATCTTGAGCAAGAAGGGATCTTGGAGTTCATCTATAGTACCTTGTTACCATAAAGTGATATATAAATGTCAGCTATCATCACTTCCATTTTATATATGAGAAAATGGAGCCTTAGGAAACTTAAGTGATTTGACCATTGTTATAGGCTTCATAAGTATCTGAGCATGGACTTGAGTTTAGTTCTATTAAGTACAAGTCCAGGGTTCCCTCTTCATTTTGATTCCTTCAATTTGAAGAGCGTACCATCACCTACCTTTACCTATAAAGTTAATTTCTTCCTCCATGGATTATTGCCATCTTCTAGACATAAAATAACTATTGAGAAAGAGTTCAGAAAGTAAGATATATAGAGAAAAAATCACAGTTATTGGTCAAGGAATTAATTTTTAATTTAGCAAAAAATATGATTTGACTCTTATGAAAAATTGAACTTTTATAAACTCACCAATTCAAATGTAATGCAAAAAAGGCACTGTTAAGGCAGAGTTAAAGCACATGACATAGGCAAAGTGTTTAAAAAATAAAGTCCCCTGCAATCTTCATAGATTGCCATGACATGCCTATGTTGGACTTTAAAATTGTCGTTTTCCTTCCAACTCTCCCCCAGATCCCATCAACCATGACCACTAAAAAGCCATCTGACAACAAGAATACTTATTCTCTTTTGACCTGGAATATGTCATCTTAACCAACTTCATGCACAAAGCAGATACCCGTTGTGAGATTTCCATAATAAGTGCAAGATCTTTCCTCAAGAGATAAAACCAGTTCCAAGGGCCATCTCCAGGCGTCCTGATCTATATATCAGACCAACTAGACCCAGATCGTTCTGGAGAAGAAAATTAGGCTGGTGACTTTGCACAGCCCTCTCTCACTTAAATCCAATTAACTTGCATGTCATGGCATCATCTCTCCAAAGTCATGATCTTCTTTAAGAAGGAAGGACAAACAATAATAACAACACCGGCTCCAAAATCCATTTTCTTCACCACAGAATCTCCAAACTGGAAGACATCTTGGAGCCCACTGAGAAATCTAGTTTGATTCAAATCTATACAGGAATCACTCCATCAACACCCATAATAAGTTGGCATCTAGCCTCGATTTGGAGACTTACAATCTTGGGATATTCACTTCCTCCAAAGGTAGTGAAACAGTTCTAAAATCCATGAGTAATGTTGGTAGTTTCTTCCAGTAAATATTAGTTTGAATACATGTTTTCAAGACGATAATAGATGATCCTGAGCTTATTACTTATATCTGTATCCAAATAGCCTTATTATTGGCAATCTCCATAGACTTTGAACCAACTGGCCAACAGTTTGTGCCTGTCACCCACCATGAGATCCAATCTGATATATGACTGTAAAACTATTATCTGTCATGTTTACTGTGTTATTTATCAAACACGTTCTTGAATGATTGGTTATCTCTGATATATCTGACATACTTTATAAATCTTGTGATTGCACAAGGAGGTTTCCCTTCCTAATATATATTTGACATGTTTTGCCATGACACTGTCCAAAAGTTCCCAGGAAGTTTTCCTTATTTGTTCATTCAGAAAAATATTATTTTCTTTTACATGGTAGGTGCTATGCACAACAATGGGGATACGGGTTGTTTTTCTTTTTGAAGGGTGTGACCTTTGTCCTTGAAGCTTGCATTCTACTAGAGAGGATACATATGATACAATGTAACATGTTGTTGCCAAGGAGAGTTCCAGGAAAAAATATGCTAGGATAATTTAAAGAGAAAGAGAACACTACCTTCTGGGGGCAGGGAAGAGAGGTAAAGCAAATCAGGGGAGGCTTTACTAAAGAAATGGCATTTGCGCTATACTTCCTTGGAAGAAAATGAATGCTAAAAAGCAGAGATAACAAAAACAATGGAATAATTTGATTAATACTGTGTGGCTTACAAAATGATTTTGAAATGCTTTGTGAAGTAAACAGTATGAGGAACAAGTTCAACCTAGGCTTACAACTGCTGATAGCCAGAATGAATTTAAAGAGTCTAGAGATGCCAGGTTGGGTTGGGGGAAGAGTTAGCACTCTTGTTGTCTGGTTTCATTGAAACACGTAGCCACTGAAGGAGAGAATTGTGAATAAGGCTAGAAATACAGGTTGGAACCAGATTATGGAGAGTCTAAAGTGCCAAGCTAAGGAGGACATATCTGAAAGCTACCAAAAGAAATAGGGAGCTACTGAAGATGTTTTGATGGGAGATTGAACTAGTAAAACTGTATTTTAGGAAGATAATTTTGGAAGCTCTGAATGACAGATTGGAGAAAAGAAAAACTGGAGACAGAAACAATTTAAGAGATTAGAGCTGATAAGACCTTGAACTAAGGGTGATTCTGTGATTGGAGAAAAGAGACAAATGTTAGAGATGTCATGGAGGTAATACAGTCAATAATATTTGGCAAATGATTGGTTGTAAATGATGAGAGAGAAGGAATAGTCAAGTTCATTTCAATCAAATTTAATAAATATTTGTTAAGTATATAAGGAATTCTGTTAGGTCATGGAAATAAAAAAAAAATTGGAAAATAAAGTCTCCGTCCTCAAGGAACTTACATTATCAAGTCAACAATATCACCATCAATGACATTTATATAGTACTTTAAGGTTTGTAAAGTGCCTTTAATATGTTATTTTGTGTGATCCTCACAGTAAACATGTGAAGTAGATACTACTATTATCCCCATTTTATCGATGAGGAACCTGAGACTGAAAATTATTAAGTAGCATGTCTTGGGCCATACAGTTAATAAGTATCTAAGGCAAAATTCAAATTCTGACTTCCTGACCTTAAGTCTATTATTCTATCTACTGTGCTAATCTAGTTGCTTCTAACTGGGAGATAAAACAACCACACAAGTAAAGAACTTCAAGGTTTATAAAACTAATATAATATAGTACAATTCAATACAATACAATACAGTACAGTACAATAAAATATAATATAACATAACAGTATAATATAACATAACATAACATTAGTATAATATAACATAATATTATACATAACATAATATAACATAACATTAGTATAATATAATATAGTATAATATAGTTTAGTATGATACATATAAAATATAAAAACTAATGAAATTTCAGTAGAGAAAGAATGCTAGTAGCAGGAGTAGGGATCAGGAGAGGATTTGTATAGAGTTGACATCTGGGCTGTGTTTTATAAGAAGCCAGGGATTCTAGGATCTGGGAATAAGATGGGAATGCAGTGCAGATATGGTATACCATTTATGCAAATGCACAGAGACAAGGGATAAGTTATTATGTATGGAGAATAGCTAGAAGGGCAGTTTAACCTTTGACCCAACAGAGTGCCTATGGAGGGAAAAATTTGAAACAGACTAGAAAAGTTAGTGGGACCCAGACTTGAAGTACTTTAACTGCCAGGCTGAGAATAGCTTGACCTGAAGGCAATAGGGAACCATTGAGGATTTTTAAGAATGGGGAGCTGACAAGGTGTAATGGAAATGCAAATTTAAAGATCTTCCCTGCCCCTAGCTTAAGTGCACCTGGAGCCTGTGGTGGGAGGCTTGTTTTTCAGGAAAGCCCACACCTTGATACTTTATGATTGGGCAGTGGGTCCAGAAGGTTGTTACATTCTCTGAGCCAGGAGAAGGCTATATAAACCCTGAGGAGAGGCTTTGCTTTGGGGCTCACTTTGAGAAGTGTTGTGTGATTTGACCAGATGAGACTCTGGGAAGCTGTTGTTGAGAGCCCCCCGGCTTTGAAACCCAGATGTTGATGCTTCCCTCTCTGGTAACTGTGATTTGGTATTGATATAATGGTTGGACAGTTTGGAAGCCTGTCTGTTTGATCTGTAAGTTCTGTAACTCTGAAGTTTGGGGTGCTGACCTTTTTCCCCCGAACTAGGTAATGTGTGTTTGTTTGATTAAATTAAGCTTGTTAACTGATTTTGAGTTGCTTTCCTTTTGAAAAGCAGATCTAAGAACCTATATTGGCAGTCACCCTGGGGATATTGGGGTGCTTGCTGCTACACAAGGTGAGATCCATTTTTTAGAAATATTAATTTGGCAAGCTATTTGGATGCTTTCAGAAGGAAGAGAATGAAGGTAAAGAGACTGTATAAAGAAATCTTTGAAAACTTTGAGCCTCCATGTCTGATTAAATGGCACCTTTCAGCTCTAAATCAATGATGCTATACTCACATTTTTCTTTATCAGACTCTGCTGTCACTTCACCATCTGCTCACTCTTTCTTCTAGTTTATTGGTAAATTATAAATTTACTACCCTTTAATAAGTGAATGTTAAATGGCTAAATTATACTTCATTGGAACTAATGGTGACAAGGCTATACCTCATCTTGTGTATTAGCTCTGCAACATTCTTTTAGATATATGGATTCTGTTTGTTCCTGGGCAAAGCATGGAGGACAAATGGACCCCTTGGCAATGGATGTCATATTGTGATGTCCAATGGCCTCAGAGTCATTGAACTAATGCATTGTATGAAAATAATCAGTTAAATAGTATTTGTCCTTAATGCATTGATAAAGGACAGCCACATAGAGAATGAGGTTGATGTGAAAAGAGGACTGCTTTTGATTAGGCTTCCCAGAGAAGGTGTAAGTTGATTATTCTCATAGATAAATAAACAAGAAAAGTTCACATCTGGGAAGAAATTTCCTCCAGGATGTAACAGATGTATTCCAATAACCAAACATATCCTAGGAACTTCTTAGGATTTAATTACTTGGCAATGTGTTTGATTTGAGGGATAAAGTGCAAAGAGGGAAATACACTGTAGATTCCTTGAGCCTGAAAATTGAAATCCATTTGCAGTTTGTCATCAGTTACATGCTAACATTTCTCCAGGCTCAGAGGTTAACTACTAAAACCTAGTTCATACTATTGATAATATAGAGTAGCAAAACACAGATTTTTTTCCAAAAGCCTGGGGGTAGGGAGAACAACAATAACTAAGCCTAATATATAAGCTCTTTCCCTGGCACCATTTCCCAGTATCCTGATCACTAGGAACATTCTCTTCCCAGGAGGGACAAATTACTGGAGCTTGTAATTATTTGCAAATTGAGAGATGAGAGACTTTATCTTTTTTATGTCTAACTTCCATTAGGATGGTGACATCCTATTTTACTGACTGAAATAGTTTTCACACTCAAAAGTACACACACCAGATATTGGTTATTTCCTCTGTATGCCTGCAATTCTTGTAGCTGTCACCAGGTGGAGCTGTTATAAACTAGGCTGTATAAGCTAGGCAGAAAAGCTTCACCTCAAGGCATGAATAAAAAAAAAAAAATCTTCCCCAAAAGATTCAGTCAACAATCATTTATTAAGTACCTATTATGTGTTGTCATGACATAATATACTTTCCTCATGACTCGCAATTTTACTAAATACTTTTATGATCATCAGTTCATTTCATTAATTGCTATAGTTTCCAATCTGGCCTTATTCCAGAGTAAAAATGCTTTCAAAGAGATTTTTGTATTTTGTTTTTGTTTTTCTAAGCCTTATTTTGTTTTAACAGCACAGAAAATATCAAAACAGTTTTCAAAATCATCTCTGCTATGTTTATACCTCTCTAAACTTCACTACAGTGATTCAGCCACCTTTTTACTTGGAAACTTCTCTTTGGTGGGGATATAAAGAGGTCTTCTCACCCTGAACATCGCTCCATCTTTTTCTCCCATTGGTGAATTCCATCTGACACCTCCATTTTGGAGATAGGTTCAGACTGGTCAGGTTTTGTTCCCCTCCATGCTGTCCATTTGACTTATAGACTTTTCCACAATTCTGCCTTATAAGTACATTCTCCCCTGTCCTCTTTTAACTCCCTTTGGTGTGTTGTCTTCCCCCTTTAGAATGTAAGCTCCTTGAGGGCAACTTGTTCTTTTTGCTTGCATTTGTATATCCATTGCTTAACACAGTGTTTGGGTATATTATTGTTATTTAGTTGTTTCAGTCATTTCTGACTCTTCATGACTCAATTTGGGGTTTTCTTGGAAATGATACTGGAATGGTTTGCCATTTCCTTCTCCAGCTCATTTTTACAGATGAGAAAATTGAAGCAAACATGTTTAAGTGACTTGCCCAGAGTTACACAGCTAGTGAGTATCTGAGGCAGAATATGAAGTCAGGAAGATGAATCTTCCTGCCTTCACACCTAGAGCTCAATCCACAGCACCACCTAGCTGCCCTTCTGGGCATATAGTAAGCCTCAATAAATGTTTCTTGCCTACCTTCAAAAAACTTAATTATCCACAGGGAAATACATGGAAAATAATAGAGAAACATCAGATATGGTTAAACAAGTTATCACAAAGGAGTCATTGAGGAAATTGTTGGTGGAACCTTTCACTCTTTGTGGTAGTTATAAGATTCATGAAAAGAGAAAATTGAGAGGGAAATTATATATACAAAAATAAAATTTCAGTTTGTCTGAGTCTCTGTCAAGCAGAAAGAACACTGGAATTTCAGTTCAAAACCTAGCTCTACCACTTAATATCTGGGTAGTCTTCATAAACCTATTTAGTCCCTTCAAGACTCAGTTTCTTTACCTGTAAAAGGTTGTTGTTCAGTCATTTTCAGTCATGAGTGACTCTTTGGGGGTTTTCTTGGCAGAGATACTGGAATGGTTCATCATTTCCTTCTCTGGATCATTTTACAGATGGGAAAACTGAAGCAAACAGGCGTAAGTGGTTTGCCCAGCATCACGCAGGTAGTAAGTGTCTGAGCCAAATTTGAACTCACAAAGATGAGTCTTCCTGACTCCAGGCCTGGCTCTCTAACAACTGCATGACCTAGCTTCCCCTTACCTATAAAATAAGGATAGTAATTTATGTTTTGTATTGTTAAAAAAAATGAACTTAGCATGAAAATTAAATGAAATACTGAATGTAAAAATATAACTGCTAGGTCTGAAGTCATGGGAGTAGATGCCCCTGAATTTCATATTAGGAGCATGGCCTTTATTTCCTCTCAAATTTTGATAATTAATAAGAATTCATAGACTGAACCTTGATATGATGAGCTCAATGTTTAAAAAAAAAACATGGAAAGACTTACACAAAGTAATGAAGAACATAAAGAGCAGAAACAAGAGAACATTGTTTATAGCAACAGTAATATTGTTTTAAGAATGACTTTGAGTGAATGTTATATTGACTATATATATAAATTAACTATATTAACTATATTAACTATATTAACTATAAATTGACTATATATATAAATTAACTAAATATATAAATTAACTGAAGAGTACATATGAAGAAAGACTATCTGCAACCAGTGAAAGAACCGATAAATCAAAGGCTGTAAAAAATAATCCTACATATACATACTTATTTGTGTCTAATGGTAACCATCTCTAGGGCATGGGGAGGAAGAAAAACCAGGAATTCACATGATAATTTTATTGTATATTTGAAAGGAATAGCAAGTTTGTGCATAGTAGACTTGCAGTTTCATGTACAATCATCTTTTACATTGTACTACATTTTAGAAATGCATGTTTTAGTTCATACCTTAAAAATAAAATTTAATTTAAAAAAAAGACAGTCCCTCCCCTCAAGGAGCTTACAATCTAGTAGGTAAGACAACGTACAAATAAATATACACAAACCAAGCTGCATACCAGGATTTATGGGAGTTATTTATTCTAGTCACTAGAAATAAAAGAGGGTAGGGCAGACTTCTAGTAAATGATGAGATTTTACCTGTGACTTAAAGGAAGCCAGAGAAGTCAGTAGGCAGAGCAGAAGAGGGAGAACTTTCTAAGCATGAGGAACATCCAGAGAAAATGCCCAGAGCCAATTAATAACCCATTACATATATTAATGTGTGTAGCATTTTGCCAAATTTAAATGTCTAGCCCTGAAGAGTGGTCATTTAGCTTTTTCCTGAAAACCTGTAATTGCCAGTGACTGAGGCCACCTGCTTTGCTTGTGGACAGTTCTGATTATTATGAAGGAAACCTATCAGTGATGACATCATGTCATTATAATGACGTCCACATTTCCAGAGTATCAATATGAAATGTGGGATTTTTACTTTCTGATCTCTAATTCTACCACCCTTTTTAAAGGAACTTAGACCATAGTTGTGACTTCGAATCCAATCAATCAGTCAATAAATATTCATTAAACAGCAGACACATTGCTAAGAACTGGGACTACAAAGAAAGGTAAAGCTAAGTCCCTTCTCTCACAGAGTTTACAAGGGAATGGGGGATGGCATGCATACAACTATGTATAAATAAGCCATAGACAGGATACATTAGAGATAAACAGTAGAGGAAAGACAGCATCAGTAAGGGGGATTAGAAAAAAAAAATTTCTAATAAACAGTGAGATTTTAGTGAGGTCTTAAAGGAAGTCAAGGAGAGAGCATTCCAGGGATGAGGACCAACCAGTGGAAATGCCAAGAATCTGGAATTTAGTCTCTTGTGTGAAGACCAACCAGGAGGACAGTCTCACTGGAAGAAAAAGTATGTGGAAAGGAGAAAAGGTATAGGAAGATCAAAAAAGGTGGTACGGGGTCAGGTTGTGATGGGATTTGAAAGCCAGACGAGATTTCTAATCTGGTCCTGGAGTTGATAGAGTACTACTCGAGTTGTAACTGGGATGAATGTGTACTTTATGGAGATTAATTTGACAGCAGAGGGAAGAATGGATTAGAGTGGGGAGGGTGACTTAAAGCAGAAAGACCTCCCAACAAGGCTATCATGATTTCACATGTGAAATGATGAGGGATTAACCTGGATGGTAATAGTGTGCTAAGATAGAAGGGGGCAGATACAAGAGATGTTACAAAGGTAAATTTGACAGGATTTGAAAGCACATTGGAAGTGGTGGTGAGAGAGTGAAAAGTCAGGGATTATACCAAGTTTTAAGCAATAGTGCCTGGGAGGATTGTATTAAGGTACCCTCAACAGCAATAGGAAAGTTTTTGGAGGACACAATAATAAGTTCAGTTTTGGACATGGTGAGATTAAGATACCAAAGGGACATCAATGTTGAATGTTTTCATTGGGAGTAGGAGATGCAAACATTTCCTTGGGAGAAACTCACAAATGCATACTTATACTCTTGCCTGGTTTTTCTTCTACCTGTCTGACTACTCCTTCTCCATATGTTTCATTTGTCTTTTTATCTCTAGTGAAGAGGCAGGGAACCATAAAAATGAAGAGGATAACCATTAAGAGGATTAGGGTTGCTCTGGAGACCCCAAAATACCAATGTGCCGGGTCCTGCTGAATGAATTCTACTGGAGCCTTCTCAGTCAAAGAAAAGTAAAATTTATTAAAAGTTTACTTGCATTAGACACAGAGTAAGTCTCTGCTAGGTCATTCTATGGAGCTCTCACAGCACTGTCACTATTCTATGGCACTGTCACTATTCTATGGCACTCTCATTCTTCTATGGCACTCTCACATGGTGTGAGATGGGGTCTTCTATACAGAAGGTTGTGGGAGGAATCTAGGGGAGGAGTTTAGGGAGGGTCTTCAGGAGGACTTAATGAGGTCAATGAGTGATTAAGGGTGGGAAGCCACTTGGAGACCACAAACTATGGTGTTCTAGCCCAGTTCAAGGGTGGGAAGTCTCGTAACAGACTTGCCTCATCAAATGGGATGATTTAATCAAGAGTCCAAGGGAGGTTCCCAGAGCCTGTACCTCAAGGACTTAAGGAGAGCTCAAGGGGGCTCCCAGAGCCCATACCTCATCACTAGGGCCTGACACATAGTGAATACTTAATACATGCTTGTAGGTTGGCACAAATACTCCACTTCAATGGATCCATGTGCACTGATTGTACACTGAATGTAGATTGTAGTCTTCCCATGCCTTCTCTTCCTGGACACACTATCTCTCACTAATTCCTCCACAGAGAATCTGCCCAATATGCTGGATATGTTCTTCTGCATCTTTTAATATTTCAAAGATACCAGGGTAACACTCAGACTCTCCAAATATTATCCTGAACTCTCACTAAACTTATCTGATCCATGAAGGGATTCACACACTAAAACTTTCCTATGCTCTCCACCGCCCCCCCCCCCCCACACACACACCCTTTCAAGGAGTGGTGGTGAAGGAGAGGACATATGGAAGAAAGAAACTTCATAATTTTTTATTTATCTCAAAAATTCTCAAAAAATTCTGTGATTATACACTTATGTAATTGTTTAAATACACAAGGGATCCTGAGTTTAGAGATGAAACGGACCTTCTTCTTCATTTTATGAGTAAGGCAAGGAAAATACAGAGAGGTTAAGTGAATGGCTGCCTGTGATCATTTAGCTAATAAGTTTTGGCAACTAGATTTGAACTCATGTCCTATCATCTACACCAGTGCTGCTTCTCTGATAAGCTAACATGGGGATAAGTCATAATCCTCAACACACTCGTGAACAACTGACATGGAATGAAGCCAAAATCTTTGAACCTAAAGATTCAAGTGCATGATCAATTTGATGAGATCTGTATACAACAGACCTGGAAAAGTTTGCATGGTGGGGAGGCTTTTGGGTGCTAAATAAACCAAGTTACAAGAGAGACCCAGTGTTCCCCTTGACTTATGTCACCTCCAGTCTGAGGACTGAGTCCTTCGGAAGTTAATTAAATAAGATTAGAGTGAGGAAAAATCAGACTGAGCAGAGAGTAAGGACTCAGCCTCTGCACTAATCCAGTGGAAAGCTAAATATAGACAGGCTCAGCTATGTTTGGAGAGACATCATCAGAAGGCTGGCCACAGGGTGATAAATTTTTCAGCCACAGGAGCTCACAAGGACTGTCTGTTAAGGTAAAGAAGGGCTGTCATCTGCATCTGTGAAGGGGTCACCTTCAACCAAAAATCAGTATTGAAATATTAAGGTGTTACTTGCCTTTGATCATGCCTATAGGGAGCAGAGAGACTTGAAGGCAGAGGTGTATATCTGCTGGACGATCACTTTACCCAGATTCCCAAATTTCAGGTGTCTGCTGGGGCTTTGATGCTTGACTGAGCTTCTGGGGAATAGAAGATGGAAGCTACAGAAGAAGGAATATGCCATAGAGTGGCAAAGGGGGCAATTCATCCTGTCTGTTCTCATGGAGAACAAAGGCTAGAGGTTTAGAGATATGCAGGCTTCTCTGGATAGCCTTCCCTTGGGGCTCCCCTTGAAATCCTTGGATTGAATTGATGTAGACTTTGGAGAGTGGGGACAAAGCAGATAGCCAGAGAATATCTGCTGCAGCTGGTATGTTGGTGAATTTTAAGTTTCTAGGGGTCACATGGGTACTTTGCTTCTTCTCTCTTTTCATTAAATGAGTGAGTTCAAAACTTCCCATTCCCAGATGAACCATGAGAAGATAATTTTGGAATTCCCACATCATTAATCGCTGATGTGGCTGTTTTGAGCTAGATATTCTGGTAGGCATATCAAATTCTATATGTTTCCATCTTTTGAACTTCACCATTTTTATCACAAGTACTACCATTCTTCCAAGCACCCAAGCTTACAATCGTTCTGTACTGCTCACTCCCTCCCACCTATATAGCCTCCCAGTGCCCCAGTCTTGTTGATTTTATCTACACAACAACTCTCTAATCCTTCCCTTTCTCTCCACTCCTATGACAATAGTAGTAGGAATTGCAGACAGTGAGAGTGGAAAACTGCTACTGGGAAAGAGCAACTTGATTTCCATGCCTATGAGTTGCTAGAAGAGGAGCAGGGTTTGTTTCCCCACCAAGTTTTGACTGGGGCCCCTTATTTCCCTTTCATCTCAACCTACTCACTTCTCCTTTCTCCTCTCATATCCCACACAGGCTTTGGACAACAGGTGGTTGTTCCAGGACTTGTGAACTGAACTCTTTCTTTAATGGATTGGGACATCATGTTGTCTACCCATTTGAGATATAAAAGGGACTAGGCTACAAAAATTGCCTGCTATGGGGTCCAAACTTGTCTAATATGCAAGAAAAACCACTAAGGCATAGATTCAAGTCAATGGCACTTTATTTTTTTAAAATCTTATTTAACCTCTTTTTTTCCCTGATTACATGTAAAAACAATTTTAACATTCCTTCCCCTCCCCCAAGTTTTGAGCTCCAAATTCTCTCTTTCTCTCTCCTCATCTCCTTAATGAGAAGGCAAGCAATTTGACATAGGTTATGGATGTGGAATAATGTGAAATACTTTTCCATGTAAGTCATTCTATGAAAGAAAACAGACACCCCCACACTCCCATAAAAGGTAAATAAAAAGTATCTGCATTAAGGATCTACCAGTTCTTTCTCTGGAGATGGACAGCACCTTTCATCAAAAATCCTACAGATGGGTGGCTAGGTGGCACAGTGAATAGAGCACCAGCCCTGGAGTCAGGAGAACCTGAGCTCAAATCCAGCCTCAGATATTTAACACAAAAAAACTAGCCATGTCACCTTGGCCAACTCACTTAGCTCTAATTGCCCTCCAAAAAGAAAAAAAAAAGTCCTACAGATTTGTCTTGGTTCATTATAATGCTGAGAATAACTAAGTCATTGATAGTAAGTCATCATATAATATTGCTGTTACTGTGTGCAATGCTCTCCTGGTTCTGCTTATTTCACTTTGCATCAGTTTATGTAAGTCTTTCCATATTTTTTTTCTGAGAGGATCCTGCTCATCATTTATTAAAGCACAATAGTATTCCTTCACAATCATACAGAAAACTTGTTCAACCATTCCCCAATTGATGGACATCACTTCAATTTCGAGTTCTTTGTCACCACTAGAAGAGCTACTATGAATATTTTTTGTACATACAGATTCTTTTCCTTTATGGTCTTTAATCTCTATGGGATATAGACCAAGTAGTTGTAATGCTTGGTCAAAGGTTGATATGCATGTTTTTATAGCCCTTTCAGCATAGTTCCAAATTGCTCTCCAGAATGGTTGAATCAGTATACAACTTCACCAATAGTTTGTTAGCATTTTAATTTTCCCACATCTCCTACATTTTTCATTTTCCTTTTCTGTCAAATTATCTAATCTGACAGGTGCTTGGTAGTAGCTCAGAGTTGTTTTAATTTCCATTTCTCTCATTAATAGAATTTGGAGCTTTTTCCCCCATATGACAATAGCTTTGATTATTTGGTTTGAAAATATCTGTTCATATCTTTAACCATTTATCAATCGAGGAATGACTCTTATTTCAAAAAAATTGACTCAGATTTCCATATTTTTAAGAAATGAAGTCTTTATCGGAAAAACTCACTGTAAAATTTTTTTTCACAATGATCCCCAACTGTTTTCCCTCTGTTTATCTCACTCTCTCTTTCCTTTTACCCTGTTCATTCTCAAAAGTGTTTTGCTTCTGATTCTTACCTCTCCCAAACTGTCCTCCCTTCTATAAGCTCATCTCTTATCCTCTTCCCTTCATATTTTCCTGTATGGTAAGATAGATTTCTAGACTTGACTGAGTTTGTATATAATTCCTTCTTTGAGTCAATTTTCATGAAACTTGTAAGGTTCATGTGCTCCCCTAGACACATCCCTCATTTTCCCCTCCACCATAAAATCTTTTTCATACTTCTTTTCTGTCAGATAAATTATTCCATTTTAATCTTCCCTTTCCCTTTCTCCCAATGATTTCTTCTTTCTCATTTCTTAATTTAATTTTTTTAAGATAATCATACCATCACATTCAACACACACAACTGATTTCTGTCTATGTATACTACTTCTAAGTGCCCTAAATATGTTTTTAGGAGGTATAAATATAATTTTCCCACATATGAATATATAGAGTTTAACCTTATCATGTCTCTTATCTCTTTCCTGTTTACCTTTTTATACTTCTTTTGCATATTGTATTTGGAAGTCAAGTTTTCTATTCAGCTCTATTCTTTTCATCAGGAATGCTTGAAAGTCCTCTGTTTCATTAAATATCCATTATCTCCTTAAGGATTATATTCCATTTTGCTGGTAAATGAAACTTGATTATAATCCTAGATCTTTTACCCTCTGAACTATTATATTCCAAGCCATCTGATATTTTAATGTAGAAACTGCTAAACTTTGTGTTACCCTGACTGTGGCTCCACAATATTTGAATTGTTTCTTCTTTGCTGCTTGAGATATTTTTGCCTTGATCTGGGAGGTCTGGAATTTGGCTATAATATTTCTGGTAGTTTTCATTTTGGTATCTCTTTCAGGAGGTGATAGTGGATTCTTTCCATTTCTACTTTACCCTCTGGTTCTAGAATATCAGGGTGATTTTTTTTGAAAATTACTTGAAAGATGATGTCTAGGCTCTTTTTTGATCTTGGTTTACAAGCAATCCAATGATTCATAAATTCTCTCTCCTGGATCCATTTTCTAGGTTAGTTGTTTTTCCACTGAGAAATTTCACATTGTCTTCTGGTTTTTTTTCATTGTTTTGATTTTGTTTGATTGTTTTTTGATGTATCATAAAGTCTTTAGTTTCCAAATTTAGTTATCCAATTTTAAATTTAAAAAAATTATTTTCTTCAGTGTGATTTTGAATCTCCTTTTCCACTTGACCAATTCTGCTTTTTACTGAGTTCTTCATTCCAGGATTTTTTTAAAAAAATATATTTTTCTATTTGGCCAAACTTGCTTTTTAGGACATTCTCCTCTTCTTTGGATTTTTGTGCCTCTTTTACCATTGGACCTGCTCTGTTTCTTAAGGTGTTTTTTTCGCCCAGTATTTCTTGTGCATCCTTTACCAAGCTATTGACACTTTTTTCATGAATTTCTTCCATCACTCTTATTTCTCTTCCCGATTTTCCTACTACCTCTCTTACCTGATTTTTAAAATCCTTTTTGGGCTTTTCCATGACCTGAGAGCAATTAATATTTTGCTTTGAGACTTTGGATCTAAGAGTTTTAACATTGTTGTCTTCTGAGTGTTTGTTTTGATTTTATTTGTCATCATAGTAACTTTCTGAGGTCAGATTCTTTTCTTATTTTTGTTCATTTTCCAGTTTGTTTTTTGACTTTTAGCTCTATGCCCAAGTGGGGCTCTGCTTCCCAAGGGAGAGGGCACTGTCCCAAACTTCAAAGTTTTTGTGCAACTGTTTTCAGAGATAATCCTGGGGACCTGTAAGTTTTGGGTTCTTCCAAGGTATGGTCTAGGAAGATTTGTGTTAACTATTCTCCTGTACTATGCACTTGTTTGTGAGCAACCACAAGCACTCTTTTCACCTCTAGTTTTGTGACCAGGGTCCCTTCTCCTCTGTGTCCCCAAGATCTGCTGTGGTAGTGCTCCTCCTCACACTCGGAATCCTCTCCATCTCAGATCTTGGCAATGCAACCCAAGCAATGCAACCTAGGTAATACAACATATTCCTGCCCTTGGTGCCAGCAAAGGGACCCCTGTAAATCTCCTTAAACATTCTGTGATCCCATTACCATCTGTGGGCATACGGGTTTGGAAACTGCCTCTGTTGTCAATGATTCCATCACCTTGAGGCATACTCCTGGTTTTCTGGGACCCAGTCTGTGTTGTCTTAGTCTGTGGTGGACTGTGCTCCTCTTTCACCCTGGTGTAACAGTCCTTTCTTGACAATCTTCTAAGTTGTGTTGGGCTGGAAAATTGTTTCACTCTACCTTATTGTGGGTTTTGCCACACTCTAGAATTTGTTTTGAGTCATTATTTAAAGGTATTTGGAGGGGTTCAGGTAAGTTCCTGCCTTTACACCACCATCTTGGTTCTGCCTCCCCAAGAGCACTTTAATAAAGGCTCTATGGCACCCTGTAATGAAGTGGACCTCAGATCTTTCTTGTGATCTGAGATGCCTCCTTACTCTAGGGCCTTGGATTTCTAGTGCTTGATACCCAGAGATACAAAAGAGGCAAAGTAAAATACAGGATTTCATTAGATGATAGACTTTGCTTTTTCCCCTTCAGGAGAGCAAGGAATGATACATCAGCACAGTTAATCACAGGATGGGCAAGGCAAGGGTCATTTCTGCTGACTAAATGGTCATGGCATGGGCCCCTCCTTGTATAAAGCAAGAGAGGTTGGTCCAGGAGTACAAACACTCTTTTGGAGGTTTTCTATATAACATTAGGACATCCCCCACACACTGGGTTTGGTCATCAGCATTCTTGTGGTTAGGCAAGTGAATTTTACAACTAGTAGCATATATAAGTAGTAATATAAGAAAGAATCTAACCTTATCTAATTTTCCTATATCTAAAATATGTATTAATGTATGTCATTCCTATACTCATGTTGGTTGACTAGACTGACTAAATGTGTATTGCTAGATGACTAATTGCTAACAATCATTACCACTATGGAATCACACTGAACTGATTAATACTGATTGGATGAAAATTAGGTTCTAATTAAAAAGATCTTTATCATTGTATTAGATAGGAAAGATATATCAAAAGTGGTTCATATAAAAACGTTGGTGTTTTGTTAAATTGTAAGTTCAGCATCAGTTTTTCATATGATAGAAATGCCTAAAAGATATAACATAAGCCTATTTCACCAAGGAATATCTAGCCAATCATCAATCATTTATATAGTGCTTACTATGTGCTGGATGCTGAGGATACAGATGAAACACATCTGGACCATTATGTTCCCTTCTGGGTATCACATTTTGTGGGGTTGTAGACAACTAGTACCTTCCCTGCTCAAACATATCCTTGCTGTGTGTATTTTTTTATCTTAATATCAGAACGTTGAACATGATGTCATATATTGATATCATACATTGAACATATATCAGAACATCAGACATTGAACAGCTTAGTTAAGCAGTATAGCAGGTAGAATGTTAGACTTGGAATTGGGACTACTTGTGATGAAATCATACTTTAGATATTTAAAGCAAAACACATCCTCTTTTAGCCTCAGTTTCCTTATCTATAATTCTTTGTGACTCTAAAGAGTCAAATACTACTGAAAAATAACTAAAAAATAACATTTCCAGTCTCTCTTTTCCAGTCCCACACCATCCCCCATGTTTTTCAAGACAAACAAAAGTACTAGCTGTTGCTTGTGAATTCCACATTCCATCTCCCACTTCCATGCCTTTCTACAAGTCTTAACTTGACTTGTGTAAATAGCCCCATAACTCTTTTCAGTCTTTCAAGTTTGTCTTCTCCCTCATCTTTCCTTTCTTTTCAGTTCAAATAATTATAATAATAGCTGAAATCTATGTAGCTCCTTAAGGTCAAAAAGTACTTAATACCCATTATCTCCTTTGATGCTCACAACAAACTTGTCAAGTAGTTAACCACAGATATTATTGCCATATTAGAGAGAAGGAAAATTGGACACCAAGAGGTTAAATGACTTGCCCCTATTGAGTTAGTAAGAATCAAAAGTGGGTTTCATACCTAAGGCTCTTGGGTTCTTCCTGACTATTCCTGCATTTCAGACACCACCTCTAACTCAGAACTCAGACTTCTTCCCTAGAGCCCAGGGCTTATGATTCCTGAGTTTTCATCATATCTAGTCCACTCTCCACATCATACACAAACTCTTAGCTTCCTACTCATCCCCCACCATTTTTTCTGAATTCTACCTCTGTTTCTGGGAACAATAATCAAATCAATACTACCATTTCTTGAAAAGATATGGCTGTAAGGTTTTTTTTTTTTTTAACAAATCCACTCATTACTCCCCCAATATTCTTCTGTATGTGTTATCTTATTCTATTTGAATATAAACTCATTAAAGACAGGAACCACTTTAGTGCTAGGATTATCTAGATAGCTAGCTGGAGCAGTGAAAAGAATGCCAGATATGGTGTCAGAAAGATTTATTTTCCCGAGGTCAAATATGGTCTCGATCATCTACTAAGTGTGTGGCTCTGGACAAGTCACTAGACCATTTTTACCTCTGCTCTTCATCTATAAAATGAGCTGGAGAAGAAAATGGAAAACCATTCCAGTATCTTTGCCCAGAAAACCCAAATTGGGTCACAAAGAATCAGACATAACCGAAATGACTGATCAATAGCATCTTGCTGCTAGGTGGAACAGTGATGTAGTGAGAAGTTGTGAGTTCAAATGTGGCCCCAGAATACTTTCAAGCTGTGTGATCCTAGAAAATCACTTAATCTCTTTCTGCCTCCATTTCCAACTAAAAAATGGGGATAATAATATCAAGGTTGTTGTGGTTTATCAAATGAGATAATATTTGTAAAGAACTTTGTCAATTTTAAGTGCTATATAAATACTATTTCTTTTTAGATTAACCCTGTGATATTGAGATGTTTGGTTCATGATTCCCTCACCAGAGTGCTTACAAATATCATTTAACCCATTCACATCTCCCCAATATCAATTAAGAGATTTGCTTTTTAATAAGAAGGTAGGTAGGGACTATTTATTGAGAACTTATAGAAAGGAGCCCCAGCCCCCAAACTGGGAGGCATCTTATCCCCACACTTTCCCTTTCTATATACCTATTGACTTTATGGGGAAAAATAAATGCAAATCAAAAGTGGTTGTTTATAAATACCTTCCCTAAGTTGGAGGGGACGGCTACTCCACTACCAAATTCATTTGTGGATGTGACATAGAAGGTATATGAGTCACTCTCTTGCTCAGATAGGTTTATACCTTGCTGGTCTGTGTCTCTGGTCTCTACCAAAGAAGGCTACTCCTACCATTACTACCACTGCTGCCAGGTCTCCTGTTGCTGATTCGATTTCAAATGGCTTTGATAGATCTCCAGGTTCCACTTATCACTTAGATACTTCCTTTTCAAGATATTCACATAAAATCAGTGAAGAAGAAATATAACAAACACATTTGTAAACATATAACAGCCAGTTTAGTGAGAAGGCCCTATGCTCCATTCCTACCTAGAGGACACTTGCCAGTTTTTCCCCCTTACCCCAAAGGCACCAGTAAAAAGCCTGAGAGATCATCTGTTCAATACTTTTCTAAGCTCATATCTGAGCAGCCAATTAATAGTTTGTTGTTGTTATTTCTTTGTTTTCCTTTTTTTTTTCAATCATCATGCTGTAAACTTCCAGGTAAAAGATCAGAGGAAGGAATGAATCAAACATTTTTTGACTACCTACTATGTGCCAGGTTCCATGCTATGCACTTTGCAAATGTTGTCTCATTTGATCCTGAGAATAATCTTGGGAAGCTCTTGTTATCCCTAATTTGTTGTGAAGACCAAATAAGATGTGATATATTAAGTGCTTTGCAAACTAGGTACAGGTAGCTTGGTATAGCAGCCACAGAGTTATCCTGGGAGTCAGGAAGACCTGGGTTTAAGGCATGTTTCTGATACATGATGGTCATGTGATCCTGGGCAAGCCTTTCAATCTCTAAGATTATATGTTAAAATAAACAATCTACATTGGTGGAAAGAACAACAATGCCAGGAGATCCCTATTCCCTTGAGAGCTATATGAATGCTGGTTAACTCTTATTATTATTGATGCTGCTGCGATTCAGAAGCAAACAACTTAAGTTCAAATTTTAACTCAGTCATTTCAGAAGATATTTTAAAAATATGTCCTAAAAGCAAAGCGTTATGCTATAAGCTGAGAATACACAGATAAAAAAAAATCCTGGAGTTTGGATTCTACGGGGGTGGGGGGGAGGATGGGATAAAAGATTGATTCTCATAAATGTGATACAGGTTAGAGTGTGGTGGGGATGGGCATAGGGAGAGATATCAAGATAAAGTGTTCTAGCCTGATCCACTGAAACACACTGTAAGCTTTGCTACCTGGAAGACTTGAGGCCAAAAGATCTCTTGAGCTCAGGAGTTCTAAACTGCAGTGAGCAATGCAAACTGGTTTTCCTCACTAAGTTAGGCATTAATATATGAGTCCCAGTGAGGGAGGATAGACCCTAGATTATTTAAGGAGAGAGAAAGTGGCCCAGGTTAGAAACTGAACATGTCAAAGCACCTCTGACAAGCAAAGCCAGACAGAGCCTGAGTAAACTCCATAATTCTAGCCTGAGTTTAAAAAAGAAATTAAAAAGGGGGAAAGAAGGAACGGAAAGAAAAGAAAAGATGAAGGATCAGTATTTTGGGGGAAGTAAGATGTGAAGTAAGTGAAGGGAATAAACATTTATTAAGTGCCTACTATATGCAGGGCACTGTGCTAAGTGCTTTAGAAATATTATCTTATGGGATCATCATAACAACTGTGGAAGACAGATGCTACTATTATGCTCATTTTATACTTAAGGAAACTGAGGCAGAGGTTGAGTGAATTACCCAGGGTCACACAGCTAATAAGTATCTGAGACTAGATTTGAACTCAGGTCTACTTGACTTCAAGTCCAATGCTTTATCAACAAACCTTCTAATTGCCAAGGGAGATAACATACTATGGGATCACAGTCACAGTACTATGAACTAGCAATGTGGTCATTTTCAAGTCATTTGAAACCTGTTTTCTCGTAAGGAAATTGGGCTTCAATAATATATGTACCCCGTATCTAGTAGAGTGGAGACTTTTGTAAACTATGTTATTTTATACATTTAAATTATTATTATTATGGTGGTTATGAAATGTTTTCCTGGGAATTCATTTAATGCCAAAGCCCAGATTAGAATCCAATACTCTTAACTCTTTTACTGGTTCTGCATTCACAGGCACTTTTGGTAATAGAATGCTACAACTGGAAGGAATTTTAGAGATTATCTTGTTTAATCTCCAAATTTTACAGATTAGAAAACAGGATGAATGAAGATAAAGTACTTCCTCTAAGGCATATGATAATGTTAAACCTGAAATTTGAAACCTGGTTTCTAAAATCATGTATTTAAAACTAGAAGGTAAATTAGAAGCCATTGTCCAAGATAATATTTTACAGGAAACTAAGAGATTAAGTGACCTGTTCATGGTCATATAGTTAATAAGAATCAGGGGTGGGATTTAACCCAAATCTTCCTGACTTCAGTTAGATTCGATAGATAGATAGATAGATAGATAGATAGATAGATAGATAGATAGATGATAAACAGGCAGATGTATACATGTATGTATATATATGTATGCATATGTATATATAGTTAATAGATTATATAATATCATATAACATATTCACTATATCCCAGGACTTTTTGTCCTGCATTCTTTCTACAAACTTGTTCTTCCATTCAGCATTTCAAAATATTATACTACTTTATTCTGAACTAACTAATCAATGTGAGTAATTCATTGAATGGAGTCAGACTGCATAAATCAAGATCAAGTGCCACCCCTCTCCCTGTATTATTACCTGGTGACCTTGGAAAGAAACTCACTAAAGAGTCCTCCACTGCTTGAATAAGCAGGAATTAAAAGCCACTGCCCTAGGACTGCCTTCTTAGAAAAATCAGAACTTGCCCTGTGGGATATTATTTTATCTTAGACCTAGACTCAATAATTCTTGGCAAAGGCTGGGCTGCCAGCTAATTCTTCAGTTCAGTTAGGCAAAATAGGGGATTAGGCTCATAAAATACAGTATTGGAACTGAAAGGAATCTTAGAGGTCATTTATTCCTCCCCACCCACCACCACCACCATTTTATAAATGAAGAAAATGATTCCAAAAAAGGGGAATTAACTCACTTAAAATCGCCTAGCTAGTCAGTCAGTTAATAAGGATGTATTAAGTGTTTACTATGTATCAGGCACTGCTTTAAATACCAGGAATAGAAAGAAAGGCAAATGCACATTTGCTGTCCACAAGGAGCTGACATTCTGTCGGGGAGACAACATTCAATTAACTACGTAAATGGAGTGTAACTAAAAGGGAAGGAATTTGAGTGTAGGGTTTGGGAAAAGCCTGTTGTAGGTGTAGATAGCTGAGAAATCTGAAGCAATTCCATTTGTCTGTAGTTCCTCTGTCTTTTCTCTGATCCTGTTTGTATTGCAACACCTTTCCTTGCTTAATACCCTCCTTTCTGCCAAAACAGCAAGTGTTTGGGAATAATCCCATCTATTAGAGCAAAGTTATGAGAAACATCTAACCCAAACAATTGCCTTTTCTGTTACACACCCCAGTGTGTATCCTATCTCCAATCTCCCAGAAATAGGCCTTGTCTAATCAAGAGATGCCCCATACTCAATTTGTTGCTTGTTGTTCAGTTGTTCAGTCATGTTCAACCCTTCATGACCCCATGAATTACACTGTACATAGGGTTTCCTTGATAAAGATACTGGAATGGGTTACCATTTCCTTCTCCATTGGATTAATGCAAATAGATGTCAAGTGACTTGCCCAGGGTCACATAGCTAGTAAGTGTCTGAGGCTGGGTTTGAACTCAGGTCTTTCCTGAATCTAACCCTCTACCCACCCAACTGCCTAGCTGCCACCTATATGCAATTTACTTGCTGTCTAATTGAAACCTATATAAGCCATATTCTTTTGTCCCTTAGTAGAGTCTCCACCAGTGAGGGTAGGGCTTCATTGCTGGTAAACTCAATAAATCCTTTTTGGTTCCTAAAATTCTAGTTCTGGTTCTGGTCTGTATTTTGATTCTGATTCTGGTTTCTTCTGGCATAAATTTTAATTTTGCCCACAAAGGTGTAATTTAAACGGAGACCAGAAGGAAGCTAGGGAAGCCAGGGGTCAGAAATGAGGAAGCAAAGTATCTCAAACATGATGTACCCTAGGTGGCACAAAATCATGGAATCAATAGATCAAACTGACTCAATTACAGGCAAAGCTGGAACTAGAATTCAGGTTTCTTTGACATCTTCATAATATTCCAATGAGCTATTTTAAAAAATATTTTAATGGATATGATATTTCACTGATATGGTTATCACGTTCATTGGTGTACATTACAAACCATCTTTGTATCCTTATCCTAGGTGGCTCTTACTCTTCTTCTACCATAGATCTTCCTCAGAGGACACACTCACCATGGTAGTAGCCTTATTTTAGGTCATATTTACTTTGGATCATCACAATGGAGTACTCAAGCTGTCTTTTCCTATGTGTCATATATGTAACCCATTTCCTTTCTTAAACATGCATTTCCTTAGTGATATCACATATACTAATTCTTGAGGGAAAGTCATCATTAGAAATGTGCTACAGTATGCTTTAGACCATTATATATCACTCCATTGCCCCCTGGGTCACCTGAGACTTTGGTTCATCAGAAACTATGGTGTTCTAAGATACATAACCATAAAACACTAATTAGGTGATATTTCTTTTTTTTTAATGGGTCTTTTCATTGGGGAGCAACTTATAAATTACTGCACAGTTTTTCAAAAGCAGCCCAGTTCTCTTCCTTTCATTCAACTATACCCAATTCAGGGTTCATTTATAAAAACTATACCAATACACATTAAGTTGCACTAACTCAATGGACTGCTCATCCAATTATGTGTGATAATTGGGACAATAATTAATTTTTTCATCCAACTAGATTTCCCTTATACAGATTATTTGGCCAGTCTCTACTGAATAATTGAGGAAGCATTATGGCATATGCCTTGGTTCTATCAGTTTATTGTTATACACATAAAGAGAGTTTCTGGAAGCCATTTTCATGTATAGGAATCCTTTTTCCATTGCAACCTTATATAGATGAGTTCGATGACAGTGGCAGACTCCTTATATGTTCATACAATGCTTGCACATCTTCTTGACATCAATAACTAGTATCATTGACCAGAATTATCACTATGGTTCTCTTTGTCAAGAATCTTGTGATATTTTTACATCTCCATGAGAGAGTCCTTATTAGAGGAGAATGCTTAAGACTGCTTCATAGAGAGAAATCAAAGAATACTGAATGGATTGTTGGGCTTTAATTTAAGAAGACCTATGTTCAAATCTAATGTTTGAAGAGCACAATTTTCCTAATCTTCTCTTAAATACATGTGAAATAATAAATAAATCTTCTATTAAATACATGTGAAAAAGCTCAAATGAGTTTGTATAGATACACATGTATATGCTATATACATGTATATTGTTTATGTATCAATATATGTTTATACATATACATGTTTAATGTGAATGTACATATGCACACAAACTCATTGTTTTAAAACTATAGATGTATACATACACAAATACATAAACACACATATATAGGCTATATGTATATATAATATGTATGTGTATATAAAGCCTCTTAAAGACCTTAAAGTATGATATACTTTTCTACTATTATTATTTTAAGATTTTTTATTAATTATTTTTCATCAACAAACAATAAATACAATAGACTTTTGTAACCATGTAGCCTTTCAGGTGCCATGTAAACAAAAATATGGGGTCTTCCACAGAGAATTATTTTTGAAAAGGCTTTTTCTTTCTCATATTTTCATTAAGGATACTGTATGCACTTGTCATTTAAAAAAAGTATTTTAAATATGAGAAAATAGTTAAATGAATGGATAGTTAGTGATATCCTCTTGTATTTCTTTTTTAAATATTAACATTGTCTTTGATCTAAAAATAAAATTATCTTGGAATATACACTCTCCTGTAAAGAATTTTTTTTACGTGATCTCTCAGCACTCTGAAGATTGTATAGCCTGCTGAAGAGATTTCCTCTTTTTGGACTTGGGCTTGTCTAGCTTTATTTCTTATGTGTCTTACTAAGAGCCTTTTCTCCTTCTTTATATAAACTTTGGGAACTGAAGAGTTAAAGTCCAAATGTGGTGATTCCATTTTCACTGATGATGAAAAGATATTATTATATGAATATTGACAAATGTATTCCAATTTGTATCTATTTGTTGTTTTCCTGCCAGCTTTATATCGGAATGCTTTTAGTATATAATGTCACTCATTTTAGTCTCATTCTTAGTCATCACATTTAGCCTATCATTAGTTTTTATTTCTTGCTGTTTTATAAGAAAATAATGCCCATCATCTTCTACTATCCTCTTTTGATGTGCTTTACAAATGAACTTTTATCTTCAAGTGGTGTTGCTTTTGGGCTGCATATCATGTGGTTCCTAGCTTCTGGTTACTTTGCCTTTTCCTTATGCTTGTATTATATTAGCTATTCTTTAATAGGAAATTATGGTATATAAGATTAGTATTTTTTCTCCAATTTTTCAACATCTATAATAGCTCATTTGATAATATCATCTCTAAGTGTCTGGTTGTTCCACGGGCTATCTTATATTTAGACTTTCTTCTAATTTGATATTAATTTTTTCACCTATGCTCTAATTCATCAATAATCTGACTTACATAAAGAGAGGTAATACTAAGATGACTTCCACATCCATAATAAATCAATTTCTGTAACAAAATTTCCTTTTCTTTTGTGATGTCTTTCAATGTCCACTACTACCTTCTACCACTTTTCTTATACTACTGATGGTACAGTTTCAAGGATTCTCAATAATCAACAAGCCATAAAAGCTTTTAGTTTTTTGCATATATTTATTAATAGTTCTATAAAGTGGAATAAAGTTATAACTATATATATAAATAACTATGAAATTATTCCATGAAAGATTTTCTGTTCTTTGAATTCAATGAACCCAAATGAAATTGACAGAGCCAAATCACATCCTTGTCTCTGAGGCATAAGGAACCTGTGAGCTATGCTTACAATGAGCTACAATATCCTTTTGCCTTCTGGTTTTATTGATCACAAGAATGCTAGTATTATGGCTAACATGACAAAACAGGAAAATGATAAATGCTGGATAAGATGTGGACAAATTGGAACACTAATGTATTATTGGTGGAGCTGTGAACAGATCCAACCATTCTGGAGAGCAATTTGAAACTATGCCCAAAGGGCTATACAATTTGCATACCCTTTGTCCCAACCATACCACTTCTAGTACTGTATCCCAAAGAGGTGATACAAGTTGGAATAGTGCCCAGGCCATATGTCCAAAAATGTTTATAGCTGCTCTTTTTGAGGTGTCAAAGAATTGGAAACTGAGGGGGATGCTTATCAATTGGGGAATGGCTGAACAAGCTGTGGTGTATGATTGTAATGGAATGCTATGGTGCTATAAGAAATTATGAGCAGGAAGATTTCAGAAAAACCTGGAAAGACTTATATGAACTAATGCTGAGTGAGAGGAGCAGAACCAGGAGAATATTGTACACAGTTGCAGGCACATTGTGAGACGATTAACTTTCGTAGACTTGACTCTTCTCAGCAGGGCAAGGTTCTGAGACAACTCCAAAAGACTCATGATAGAAAATGCTATGTACACCCAGAGAAAGAATTATGGGGTCTGAATGCAGATCAAACTATACTATTTGCTTTCTCTCTTTAGTTTTGCTTCTTTCTCATAGTTCATTCCACGAGTTCTAATTCTTTGCAACATGTGGTGAAAATATGTTTAATGTGAAGGTATATGTAGAGCCCATATAAGATTACATTCCATCTTAGGGAGAGGGGGAGGAGGAGAGGGAGGAATGGAGAGAAAATTTGGAATTCAAAAGTATGTGGAACTGAATGTTGTAAACTTAAAATAAATAAATGAATGAATTTAAAAAAGAATGCCAATACTGATGGGTTTCTGTTACTTTAATAGTACATCCATTTGTCAGAGCTTGAGAATTCCTTTTATATATCTATCTATGAATTCATTCATTCATTTGTTTGTTCATTCATTTCTTCCTTCCTTCCTTCCTTCCTTCCTTCCTTCCTTCCTTCCTTCCTTCCTTCCTTCCTTCCTTCCTTCCTTCCTTCCTTTCTTTCTAGTTCACAACATTCAGTTCCACAAGATTTTGAGTTTTAATTTTCTACCCCTTTCTCTTCTACCCCCTTCCCACCATGGTAGCATGCAATCTGATACAGGTTCTACAAATACCTTCATATTTAAACATTAGTCAAGTTGCAGAGAATTATAACCAATGGAATGAACAATGAGAAAGAAGAAACAAAACAAAACAAAAAAGAGAAAAAGCAAGTAGTTTGCTTCCATATGCCTTCAGATTCTGTAATTTTTTCTCTGGATGTGGATAGCCCTCTCTTTCATGAGTCTTTTGGAGTTGTCTTATAGCCTTGCATTACTGATAGGAGTCCAATCTATCAAGTTAGTCACCACAGATACAGTGTGTTTGTAATTGGGAGCAATGTTCTCCTGGTTTTGTTCTTCTCACCCAGCATCAGTTTATATGTCTCCGCATTTTATTATGAAGTCCATCTGCTTGTCATTTCTTATAGCACAATAGTATTCCATTATATTCATATACCACAACTTGTTTACCCTATCTCTAATTGATGGGCATCCCCTTCATTTCCAATTCTTTGCCACTAAAAAGAACTGCTATAAATATTTTTGGACATACAGGCCGGGCCCTATTCCCACTTGTATGACCTCTTTGGGATACAGTTCTAGAAGTGATATGGCTGGGTCAAAGGCTATGCAAATTTTATAGCTCTTTGGGCATAGTTCTAAATTGCTCTCCAGAATGGATAGATCACTTCTCAACTCCACCAATAATGCATTAGTGTTCCGATTTCCCACATCTTCAATAGCATTTATCATTTTCCTGTTTTGCCATGTTAGCCAATCTGACTGGTGAGATGTGGTACCTCAGAATTGTTTTGATTTGCATTTCCCTAATCAAAAGTAATTTAGAGCATTTTTCCATATGCTTATAGATTATCTTTAATTTCTTCCTCTGAAAATTGCCTGTTCATATCCTTTAGCAATTTATCAATAGAGGAATGATTTGTATTCTTATATATTTGACTCAATTTTCTCTATATTTTAGAAAAAATGCTTTATCAGAGATGCTGGTTGTAAAAATCTTTTCCCAATTTTCTGCTTCCCTCCTAATCTTGGTTACATTGGTTTTGTTTGTACAAAAACCTTTCAATTTAATGTAATCAGAATTATCCATTTTGCATTTTGTAATTCTCACTGTCTTGTTTGGTCATAAATTCTTCCCTTTTCCATAAATCTGACCAGTAAACTATTCATTGCTCTCCCAGATTGCTTTATCATTGATATATATATATATATATATATATATATATATATATATGTATATGTATATGTTGTGCACACATTTAGATTTTATTTTGGTATACTGTGTAAGATATTGGTCTATGCCCAGTTTCTGCCATACTATTTTCCAATTTTCCCAGCAGTTTTTGTCAAATAGTGAGTTCTTATCCCAGAAGCTAGAATCTTTGGGTTTATCAAACAGTAGATTATTATAATCATTGAGTGTTGTGTCTTGTGTACCTAATCTATTCCACTGATCCAGTACTCTATTCTTCAGCCAGTACCAAGTAGTTTTGATGACTGATGCTTTATAATACAGTTTAAAATCTATTATGGCTAGGCCACCTTCCCTAGCATTTCTTTTCATTAATTCCTTTGATATTGGAATTAATTGTTCTTTAAATATTTGGTAGAATTTGCTTGTAAATTCATCTGCCTCTGGAGATTTTTTCCTAGGAGTTCATTTATGGCTTGTTCAATTTCTTTTTCTGAAATGGGGTTATTAAAGTATTTTACTTCCTCTTCAGTTAATCTGGGCAATTTTTATTTTTGTAAATATTCATGTATTTCACTAAGATTGTCAAATTTATAGGTATACAATTGGGCAAAATAATTCCTAATTATTGTGTTAATTTCTTCTTCACTGGAGGTAAATTCACCCTTTTCACTTTTGATATTGGTAATTTGGCTTTCTTCTTTCTTTTTAAAATCAAATTAACTAAAGGTTTATCAATTTTATTGTTTTTTCATAAAACCAGTTCTTAGTTTTATTTATTAGCTCAACAGTTTTCTTAATATCAGTTTTATTAACCTCTCCTTTGGTTTTCAGTATTTGTAGTTTAGTATTTAATTGGGGATTTCCAGTTTGGTTTTTTTCTAGCTTTTTCAGTTGCATACCCAATTCATTGAGATATCCATTTTCTCCATTTTATTCATGTAAGTATTAAGAGATATACAACTTCCTCTAAGAACTGCTTTCACTGAATCCCATAAGTTTTGGTATGTTGTCTCATTATTGTCATCCTCTTGAATGAAGTTATTGATTGTTTTTATGATTTGTTTTTTTTTTTCACTCACTCATTCTTTCAGATTAGATTATTTAGTTTCCAATAAGCTTTTAGTCTATCTTTCCATGACCCTTTATTACATATATTTTTATTGCATTATGATCTGAGAAGGATACATTTAATATTTCTTCCTTTCTGCACTGGATTGTGAGGTTTTTATGCCTTAGTACATGGTTAATATTTGTGTATGTGCCATGTACCACTGAGAGGAAGGTATATTCCTTTTTATTCCCATTCAATTTTCTCTAGAGATCCATCATATCTGCCTTCTCTAAAATTCTATTCACCTCATTAACTTCTTTTTTGCTTATTTTGAGATGAGATTTATCAAGTTCAGACAAGGGGAGGTTGAGTTCCCCACTAGTATAGTTTCACTATGTATTTCTTCCTCTAACTCCCTTAACTTCTCCTCAAAGAATTTGGATGCTATACCACTTAGTGCATATATGTTTAGTAATGATATTGTTTCATTGTCTATGGTGCATTTTAGTAGGATATAGTTTCCTTCCTTATCTCTTTCAATTAGATCTAATTTTGCTTTTGCTTTGTATGAGATTAAGATTGCTACCCCTGCTTTGTTTTTTCTTTTACTTTAGCTATAGTATAATATATGATACAGCTTTTTACATTTACCTATGTGTATCCCCCTGTTTCAAATGTGTTTTTTTCTAAACAGCATATTATAGGATTATTGTTTTAAATCTGTTCTGCTATCTGCCTCTGTTTAATGGGAGAGTTCATCCCATTCACATACACAATTAGGATTACGATCTGCTTCTTTCTCTCCATCCTATTCCCTCCTCTGTTTATGCTTTTATTTCTCCCTTCTCACTTCCCTTCCTTAAGAGCTTTCCTTTTGACCACCACCTCCCACAATATTCCCTCCCTGTCAGGCCCCTCCCTTTTCATACCCTTTCCCCTTAGTACTTCTTCCCTCCCTTCTAACCACCTCCCCACCTTTTCTTTCCCCTTTCCCCTCCTACTGCCTGTAGGGCACTTTAGAATTTTATACTTCACAAAGAATGCTATTGCTCCTTGAATCAAATCCAATGAGAGCAAATTTCAAACAATACTCCTCTCCCTCCCTTCTTTCCTTCTTATATAAGTTTTTGTGTCTCTTCACATTAGATTCCTATACTTAACTGAGTATTATTCCCTCCTTGAACCAAAACCAATGAGAGTTAAGTTCATACAATGTTCATCTCTCTCCCTTATTTCCCTCTATTATAATATGCTTTTATGCCTCTTCATGTGGCATAATTTACCCTTTTTCTGCCTCCTTCTTTCCTCTTCTCCCACTACAATTCCTTTGTACCCCTTAAGGATTTTTACCATCATATTAATTAATTCATACCCACACCCTCTATCTATGTATATCACTTTTTTTTTTTTTTTAAACAAATACTTTATTAAATTCTGTTTTACATCATTCATTTCCGCCAGATTTTGAGTTACAATCATTTTCCCCCCATTATTCCCCTACCCAACCTCCCAGAATAGCAGTCCCACAAGATATCGCTTCCTCCAATCTGCTCTCTCCATACCTTCTCCCATACCCCCATCGACTTTTCCATTAGAGGAAGATGAATCTTTGTGTCCCAATGCCTGCACATCTTATCTCCCAATTATAGGCAAAAGAGTATTAATAATAGTATTTATATATATATTTGAAACATTTAATGTCACGACCTCGAATTTCAGATCCATTTCCTTCCTCCCTTATCACCCATTCCTTCTTGGGATATAAGTAATTCAGTATATGTTGTACATGTCTAGCTATGCAAAACATTATCATGGTAGATATATTGTACAAGGCTGCTTATAATTCCCTCCCACTCATCCCACCCCCCACCTGGTCCATTCCCTACATGATCCTGTCCCTCTTCTATAGTGGGTACTTCCAACCTCCCCTCACCCCAAGGATGCCCTCCCATCCATCATCCCTCCTCTCATCCCCCTTCCCCCTATCCTGCTGCAGGTTGAGATATCCCATTTAGTATGTATGTCATTTTCTCCCTGAACCAAATTCAATGTGAATGTGGTTTTGCCTTTTTAGCCTTCCTTATTCTCCCCTCCTTTGCAACCACTTCCCCTTGCTTCTTCTACATGGGATAGTTTACCCTACCCTGTCTCTCCCCATCTCCTCTTTCCACTTTCCTCTCTCACCTCATAATTTCATCCCTTGAGTATTCTCCCTTCCCAACAAATTCAACCTATGCCCTCTATCCATATATAACTGTAACCATATACACACATTCACATATGTATTCATATGACCACACACCCTTCTTCCATTATTTTCATAGTGAGAAAGATATCATCAGTCACAGTTATTGCTTTTCCATATAGGAATGTAAATAGTTCAACTTTGATAAGTTCCTTTTGATTTCTTTTCCCTGATTACCTTCTCAGGCATCTCTTGCTTCTTGTGTCTGGATGTCAAATTTTCTATTCAATTCTGGTTTTTTCCTCAAGAATGCTTGAAAGTCCTCTATTCCACTGAATGACCATATTTTCCCCTGAAACAAAATACTCAGTTTTGCTGGGTAGGTGACCCTTGGGTTCATTCCCAGTTCTTTTGCCCTCTGGAATATCATATTCCATGCCTTCGATCCCTCAGTGTAGAAGCTGCCAGGTCCTGGGCTATTCTGATTGTGTTTCCACAATATTGAAATTGTTTCTTCCTGGCTGCTTGTAGTATTTTCTCCTTGATCTGGGGATTCTGGAACCTGGCTATAATATTCCTGGGAGTTTTCTTGTTGGGATCTTTTTCAGGAGGTGATCTGTGGATTCTTTCAACCTCTATTTTGCCCTCTGGATCTAAAACATCAGGGCAGTTTTCCTTGAGAATTTCTTGAAGGGTGATTTCTAGGTTCTTTCTTGATCATGGCTTTCAGGTAGTCCAATAATTTTTAAATTGTCTCTCCTGGATCTATTTTCCAGGTCAGTGGTTTTTCCCATGAGATATTTCACATTGCCTTTAATCTTTCATTTGTTTGGATCTGCTTAACAGCATCTTGATTTCTCATAAAGTCATTAACTTCCATTTGCTCAAGTCTAACTCTGAAGGAATGAATCTCCTCAGTGAACTTTTGAGATTCTTTTTCCATCTGGCAAATTCGACTTTTTAAGGCATTCTTCTCCTCAATGCCCTTTTGGGCCTCCTTTGCCATTTGAGCTAGTCTATTTTTTAAGGTGTTGTTTCCTCAGTCAGGCTGTTGACCCTCATTTCATACTTTTCCTGCATCCTTCTCATTTCTCTTTCTAATTTTTCCTCCACTTCTCTTATTTGATTTTAAAGTCCTTCTTAAGGTCCTCTATGGCCTGCAACCCGCTCATGTTTTCCCCTGGGGCTTTTGGAGCAGGACTTCTGACCTCACAGTCCTTTTCCCGCTCTATGCCCCCAAAATAGGAGTCTAGGGTTGCATTTTTCTGTTTCCTTTGCCTTGGCATGTTGCCACTTAATTGCTTGACGTTTGGGCTTGTTGCCACACTATGGCTTTAAGGCCAGATAGAGGAATTTTCGTCCCGAACGTGTGGGGGGCAACTTCCGTTTCTGGCAAGCTGTAAACCCACCCACAACTTCCACCCTAGATCACAATCCAGATCCAGGAGGTTAAAGCAAGAGCGATTACCCCCCAAGACTGATCGCTGGATCTCCCCACGATTTGTAGGCTGGGAGCCGGAAATGCCTCTGAAAACTACACAGTGGCGTGTCTCCTCAGCAGCTTCTAGCCCCCAGGGGAGGGAGCTGACGCATTCCCCAAATACAGGTCCCAAAGTCCATAGGACACTAACCTCTTACTTTGTCCTAGGCAAGTCTATGTTGATAATTCTGGGGTCTCCACAGTTCCTGGTGTTCTGGGGTTCCTCCAGCAGGCTGCTGGCCCTGCCGCCCTGGGGCTAAAACCTCGGCTCACGTGGACCTGGGCTCGGCTCGGCTCAGCTCCTGTGCTCTGCGCTCTGGGTCTGCGCGCTGCCGGCTCCCAGACCGCTGCGCTGGTCCTTCCTGCAGGGTGCTGGGCTGTCCTCAGCGGGAGGTTAGCTTCTCTGTGTCGTTCTGTGGGTGCTGGGGATCCAGAAGTTTTTCAGAGTCCTTTTTTACATAGTTTGTGGAGAATCTGGGGGCAGAGAGGCTTGGATGAGCTGTTTCTACTCCGCCATCTTGGCTCCGCCCCCCTGTATATCACTTTTAAATGTCATGATAATTATACAATTCTCAATATTGACAGGCATCATCCTCCCATATATGAATGTAAACACTTTGCTCTTATTGAATAATAAGTTATGTGTGTGTTGTGTGTGTTTTCTCTTTTTCCTTTTTATGTCTCTCTTGAGTCTTGCATTTGGAGATTAAATTTTCCATTGACCTCTGACCTTTTCATCATGGAGGTTTGGAAGTCCCTTATTTCATTGAATGACAATCCCTTGCCTGAAAGAGTATGCTCAATTTTGATGGGTAGTTGATCCTCGGTTGCAGTTCCAAGTTCCTTTCCCTTATGATATGTCATATTCCAATTCCTCTGATCTTTTACTGTAGAAGTTTCTAGGTCTGGGGTGGCTAGGTGGCACAGTGAATAGAGTGTCGGCCCTGGAGTCAGAAGGACCTGAGTTCGGATCTGGCCTCAGACACTTAATGCACACACAAACAAAAACCTAGCCATGTGACCTTGGGCAAGTTACTTAACCCCAATTGCCCTCCAAAAATTAAAAAAAAAAAAAAGTTTCTAGGTCCTGTGTAATCCTGACCATAGTTTTGCAATATTTGAATTGTTTCTTTCTGTCTGCTAGCATTGTTTACTCCTTCTAATTCTGGAATTTGGCTACAATATTCCTTGGAGTTTTCAATTTAGGATGTCTTTCAGGAAGTGTTCAGTTGATTCTTTCGATAACTATTTTATCCTCTGGTTCTAGGACCTCAGGTCAGTTTTCCTTGATGACCAATAATTTTTAACTTCTTTCTCCTGGATCTGTTTTCCAGGGCAGTTGTTTTTCCAATGAAATATTTTACATTTTCTTCTACTTTTTATTGTTTAGATTTTGTTTGCCTGATTCTTGATGTTTCATAGAGTCATTACTTTCAATTTGTCTAATTCTAATATTTAGCATTTTTTTCCCTTCGCTAGTTTTTGAACCTCCTTTTCCATTTGTCAAGTTGTTACTTTAAAAGAGTTTTCTCCAGTTAGATTTTATACCTTCTTTCAGATTTGACAAATTTTACTTTTTAATGAGATGTTTTCTTCTGTGAATTTTTCTCCATTTTGCCAACTGTATTTTAAAAATAATTGGTCATCTTCTACCTCTCTAATCTGACTTTTAAAATCTTTCTTGAGCTCTTCCAAGAGTGCTTTTGGGGCTTGAGACCAGTTCATATTCCCTTTTGAGGTTTCAGATGTGGGTATAGGGTCTATGCACTCCTCTTCTGTATTTGATTCTTCCTACTCACCAAATAGGATTATATAGTCTTTCTTTTTCCAATTTGCTTTTTGCCCATTGTGATAACCCATTTCCTGGCTTTTAAAGTGGATCTCTTCTTCTAGATTGCAGAGGGCTCTGACCCAGACTTCTTATGCTGGGACTTAGGGGTCTGATTATTGTCTTTGTGTTCTGTGGCCTCTGAGTGCCTAGACTGAGGCCAAGAGCAGGACTTTTGCCATTTCCCTGGGATTACACTGAAGCTCACAGTGTGAGGTGTGGGAGAGAAGTGCTCTGGACACTTCAGGATTCTGCCTCTGTACCCTTGGGCTAGATCTCAGACAGGTTCAGCATTTAGTGACTGGGTCACACCAGCATCTGACATTTCCCCTGACTGTGCAAAGGTACACCTCAGGTTCTGCTATTAGTGCTTGCTGACTCCACCCCCCTAGTGTTCAGGATCTACCACTGGTCAACTGAGATGGGACTTGTTAGTCTCTTTAGCCTCAACACAGCTACAGTCACACCCTTTTCCCAGTTTCTCAAGGCTCTAGCTGATTCCACTATTACAAGATTTTACCCTGGGGCAATATTCTCTTGTTTTTTTCAAGGTCAAAAGTGGGGTGGGGGATGCAAGCATCTAAGGTTTACTCTGCCATCTTAGCTCCTGAAAGTTGAGGTAGGTGATTTTTAAACATCCAGACTGTGGGCCAATAGCCCCAGAAGTAACTGCTGCCACTGCTACAACCCCGAGCTTGTTTCTTACCCAGCTCTTATAGACGCTCATCCTATGGGGAGAGATCTGGAATTTGCCCCAAAGGTGCATGAATCAGTTCACCTTGGCTTGTTTCAGTTCCACTATGGTTGGGTCTGTGCTGGTGCAGCCCCATGCTCTGCACACAGCGCTCTCAAAAATTGGGAATTCTTGTAATTAAGTTAATGCCCTTTGATGGCACTGCAAAATTTGAGAATTGGATGGGATCTCAGCTACTATTAAGTACTACTCATGTATGAAAGGATGTCCCCAGTATAATATATGTGAGAAGTGGTTGTCCAGCCTCCAGATGAAGACCTCTAAGGAAGGAGAACCCAATACTTCTAAAGGTCTAAAATATGTGAGATTATTAGACTTTTAGCACAACTTTTTTTTTAAACATTCCACAACCATTACAGGGGGATTGTAAAGAGCATGAAGAGGTCTACTTATTCTTTCTTTCCTCTCTCCCTCCCTCCTTCCATTCCTTCCTTCGTTCCTTCTTTTCTTACTTTCTTTCCATTCCCACTTGTGTTTCTTGGTTTATCATGATGAAATAATTTATCACCAAAGACACTTAGCTGGCAATGAGCCCCACCATGCTTTGTTAGGTGGATCTTCACACAACTGTCTATCAAAAAGGCTATATAGAAGCCTTTCCAGAATGGTGGAAACTAATAAAGCTTATATTCTATGCTCATAGCATCCAAAAATTCCAAACTACCCTCTTAGTTTTAAAAGTAGTGGAAATGTTGAGTATAGAAATCCTAATTGTTGTCCAGTGTTGTCCAGAGAATTTTTTATCAAATAAAAGGAACATGGGAATAGCTTGTGTACATGTGGTTCATAGAATCTAAGAATTACATAAGATCTTAGTTGCTATGCAGTTCAACTACCATCCTTCCCAATGAAGGAATGCTTTCTATAACATCACTAACAGATTATCATACAGCATGTTGGAACACTTTCAGTGACAAGAAAATATTTCACAAGTCAGCCTATTCCATTTTTTGTATAGCTCTGATTTTTTTTCTTTTTTTAATATTAACTTTTTCTTATTTGAGGCAATACAGCTAACTCTAAGGTGGCATGGATAATGAAAACTCACTGGTAATCTTCTAAAGGTCACTTTTCCAATAACCTAAACCCCACCCTCCTCCAACCAAGCCTTTGACAGGAGCTGATAAAATACAGCCAAATGGATTGAATGAAATTTCATATGCTCCCTGTATTGGTCTAAAACTTCCTTGAAGCTGTAAATGAGGAATGAAGAATGAGAACTGTCAAACAGTAAATGTATAGCCTGGAGAAAAGAAGACTTAACAGAGACATGAGATCTGTCTTCAAGTATTTGTTGGGCTGTCATGTGCAAGATAGATTATATGTCTTTTACTCGGTCACAATGGGTAGAACTTAGAGCAATGGGTAGGAGTGGCAGAGAAGCAGATTTAGACACTATGTAAGAAATAATTTCCTAACATTCACTTATTAATTCAAGAAGTGTTTATAGTATGTCTACTAAGTGAAAGACCTAGGGATATAAGGACAAATACGAAAGAAAAAAACCCTTTTTTTCCTCCTAGATGATAGACCAATTAAAAAGATAAGAAAGTATAAGATAATTAGAGTGGGGAGATAGCATAGATGATGAAGAGAATTAGGATAGGCTTCCTCTAGGAGATGGCATGTAGGATCATAGCTTTAGAGGCAGACATGATGTTGACCACGCTATATTAGTAACTCTTTGTTTTGAAGGAAAAAATTGGGGGGAGGGGTTGGGGGTAGTGCTTCGTAATGAACAAGCAAGTTTTGGGATATGAAAGTAGTGAAATATTCTTGCTCTGGAAGAAATTACAAATATGAAGAATATAGAGGTGTTTTGCATGAACTGACACAAAGTAGACAGAACCAGGAAAAGAGTATAAACATGAGCAAAATAATGTAAATGTTAATAACACCCACAGTTTAATAGTAAAAATTAAATGTTACAAAATTACAGAGACATGACAAGACCTCCTCCCAGTCCTTTGCAGAATTTGTGCGTGTGGAACTTCATATATATTCAGGTTTTGTGTGTGTGTTGATTGAACTTGCTGGGGTTTTTTTCTCTTCTAACTCTTACTCATTTTAATTTTTTTTCAAACAAAACATGATTTTCTGAAATGAAGGGAGCAGGATAAAGGGGGAATGTGGTTAGGCAAAAGCAAAAGAAATTACAAAATAAATGCATTTAAAATAAATCCAGAATGCAACATCTTCAATGAAGAGAGTTAATTTTTTTAAAGCTAGTGGCAAGAAGGGAGTACAATTCAAGCTTAGGAGATAGCCAGTACAAAAGTATGGAAGTGAGAGGTAGAATTTTCCATTTAGTCATAGAAAGTAGACCAATTAGGCTGGAATGTATTATGTGTGAAGAAAAATAACAGAAAATATTTTGAAAAAGAGCAAGGAAATATATTGTGCAAAAAATTAAATGCCAAACTAATGAGCTGGTGTTTTATCCTAGAGGCAGTTGGAAGCCAGCGAAGAATCTAGAACAAGGAACTGACATGGTCAAACCTCTGGTTTAGGGAGATTACTTTGACAGTTTTATGGAGGATTAATTGAACAGAGAAGAGAATTGAAGCAGGAAGACCAATTAGAAATCTATTATAGTAACTCAGATGACAGGTTGTGGTGGTCATATGAGCCAAGAGCACAGGATGGATCACAGATATATTATCAAGGTTAAATCTATAAGTCACAGCAACTGATTAAATATGGGATTGGAAAAGAAAGAGTTGAGCATGAATGACTTCAAGGTTGTGAACTTGGGTGACAAGGATGTTGGGGCCCTCAATAGAAAAGTGAAATTTAGGAGGGCAAGCATATTTGAGAGAGAAATAGTAAGTCCAATTTAGTATAACTAAGATGAAGGTGCCTATGACGCATATATTCAGGAAGTGTTGGGAGTGATGGGATCAGAAAGCAGAGAAGAATTGAGGTCATGCAGGATGGAGAGCAGATTTTGGGAAGAGTCAAAGAAAGGATAAAATGTTTTTATCAGTGAGAGAAATTTCAGAGTTCTGGATCATAGAAAGAAGTAACTAGGTGACATAGATACAGTGCTTAACTTCTAGTGAGAAAGACCTGAATTCAAATCTGATCTCAGACAATTACTTGCTATATGACTTTGGGCAATTCATTTAATCTGTGTCTTTCTCAGTTTTCTCTTATACAAAATAGGGATAATAATAGTACCCAACTCACAGGGTCATTGTGAAGATAAAATAAGAGTATCTGTAAAACTTTGCAAAACTCAAAGTATTACATAAATTGTAGTAGTAATATAGTCATGAGTAAAACTTAAATCAAGTAATTGATCATCATTGTATGCATAATGCTTGCACTGGAGTAAATGTATAAGTCTTGGAGTTGAGGATGGGATATCAGAGGGTCAAACTAGAACCATTCAATGAAAGTGTCACCAGGAAAGGCACATCAAAAGATGGGAATAATAGATTTTAGAGTGGCTTTGGAAAGATAAGCACCCTAATTCATTATTGGAGGATCTGTGAATTAGTCCAACCATTCTGGAAAGTAACTCTGGGTTATATATTTTTTAAAAATGACTAAACTATTACACAAAATGTGATGGTTAAATTTGGTGAACTGGTTTTTGTGTTTTTTTTTTTACTTTTTAATCTTTGCTACAAGAGGTATTGGTATAGGAGAGCAAAGAAATTTATTTGGAAACAAAGGTGAGGGCAGAAACAAAACAATAATAAAAGTAAGGTTGTTTTTTAAGAGGAAATGGCACCAATGATAAATGTAAATTTATATACTCACATTTCTATCATCAGTTTCATAGATAGAAAATAGGAAATAGTTATATAGGAGAGAGAGAGAAAAAGAGACACAGAGACAGAGAGTGACAGAGACACCGAGACACACAGAGAGAGACAGAGATAGAGACAGGGAGTATTAATAGGGTTCTATAAATCCTAGTTGGAACATATAGGGGGATGAGATTACTCCCTAACCTCCTACAAGCTGCTCTAACTATCAATCAAAATTTAAGCCAGCCAGAGATAATTTTCATTTGTTGGAACACTGTAGATAGACAGAGAGAGTGAGACAGAGAGAGACAGAGACAGGGAGACAGAGACAGAGAATAGGATGATGAGGGAGCTGGAAGTCATGTCATCTAAAGCCAATTAGAAGAACTGACTATTGTTTGTTTTAAGAAGATAAGTCTTAATACTTGGTAGTGATTTGCAAAGTTCAATAGAAAGTTTGATTTTAAGACAGAAATGATTTTTAAATGGGCCTTACTTTCACTCAATGAGTTCTTGTCAAAAGGTCAAGATGTATTGGCAGATGTGCTAGCTGAGTCATGTTCAGAGATCTTTGAAAGATCATGGCGAATGAGAAAGGGTGTCACATGAAAGGACAAGGGCAAATACTGAATCACAAAACAGGAAAAAAGGACAGTGTGTGCAATTTCTAGGTCAGTGAACATGACCTTGATTCCTGGCAAAATTCTAGAACATAAATAAAGGGACAGCTTGTTAGTATGTTAACAAGAAAAATGGTAATCATAATCACTAAGACCTTCAATGACTTCATCAAGAATAGGTAACTGAAGACTAGCTTTCTGTTCTTTTCATGTCAACAAACTTTGTTTTTCTTTTACTTTTTTTAATTTTTCTCTTAAGGTTCTTCCTCTATTGAAGGTAATGTGTTAGGTGTTGGATTTTGTTGTTGTTGTTGTTGTTGTTGTTTTTGTGACGGGAAAACTGAACCTGTGATCTCATTGGTGTAGGGGTGAAGCTATGGAAGAATCTCTCTCCACCTGTGCAGAACAGCAGCTCTTCTTCCACGAGAGCTGGCTGGAGCACTGCAAAATTAAGTGACTTAGCCAAAGTTACCAGTGATATGTATCAGAGGCATGATTTGAATCCAGGTCTCTCTTCCTCCTTTCCTTTATCTTTCACTAATTTTTTTCCTCTTTCTTTCAGGCTGGAAGTGCAGAGGGCCTCTCACTGGCCGGCCACCTGTAATAGTGATGGGAATTTTAAGATCTTCCTTACCCCCTGTAATGGCAAGCACTTTGTTTCAGTTGAGCTTGGCCCATGATTATATCAAGTCTTTGTTAAGAAACAGAACTTGTGAAACCCATAGTGGGAGGAACTTGCTGATGCCACAGGAAGGGGAGGAACAGAGAGGAGCTAATGGCCAGATAAAAAGCAGAGCACTAAGAGAGAGCTTGGGAGCAAGCAATATGGAGGCTGAGCAGCTAGCATGAGTGAGAGAGGGGAATTCTTACTTAAGGGAACCTGTTTTATTTTGAAGGGCTGATGGAGGGAAGGCTTGGGAATGTTGATGTTTGCTGCATTGGTTATGAGTACCAAGTTCATGGTTACTATTATGAATATGACTTTCTGGTTTGGGGATTCAGCTTTGGTTCTGTCCTCCATGTGGAGAGCCAGTTACATTTTGTGATTCACAACTACACCAGCATATTCATAGCTGCTGTGGGCACTGTGAATATCACATTGGCGTTATACCCCCATGCTGACTGACACATAAGAATTGACTTATTCTATTTCCAACCTGAGCTGCCTCCTAAAGCAAGGGGTGTTCCCCCAGTTTCACTATATTGATTCCATGTTTAGGATCAACACCTGATCCCTCTTGCTTCTCATAACTCAGAGCTCAAGTGATCCACCAGCCTTGGCCTCCCCAGGAGCAGGGATTACAGGCATGCATGTACTACTGCTACACCTGGCTAGGCCACATCTGTCTGATTTCAAGGTCAGCTTTCTTTCTAGTTCACCATCTCCAGGTACTAGGACTATAGAGACAAAAACATTAACACAATAACTTTGAAAAATGTGTTAAATCTTGTTGATTGATTAACATACAAGAATAAAAATATAAAAAACAAACAGGATAATATAAGCAAGGACAGCACCCTTTGAGGGTATCAGAGTAAACTAACAAGCTTCCCAACACAGACTGAGCCCCATGCTCACCATGCATTCCATCATTCTCAGTCCAGTGGGATAAACAGAATCCTACATTAAGAAATCTAAGATCACTGCTCCAGTCTCAGCTTCCCAGTACTAGCTACCTAATATGAGGATGTCACATATCTTCTTTGAGCCCGGATTTCCTTGTCTATGATCTAGATAAAATGATATTTGTGAAACCTACCTACAGTGTTGTTGTCGGGGTGGGGAGGGTGCTTTGCACAGTGTAAAGTGCTCCATGAATCTAATGGATATTGGATGGATGATATTATCCATCCTGTGTTTGATTTCCTCAGGGTCTTTATTATGAGTTAGGCTATCTAATCAGATTAATATGTCCATATTGATGGATTTATAGCTGTCGATGACTTAGCTTATTACTCATCCCAGGTAACATATTAAAATTTTAACAATGAACATCTAAGCTTTAAGCAATAGGAGTGACTGATCTTAGGGACTGAATATCCCAGAATTGCTGCATCACTAACTCTCAGAGGTCATTTAAGTCTAATAGTATTTCAATTGGAATTCCTTCTGTGATAACCCTGATAAATTCATGGAATGCTCTGCCTCTTTATCTCTACCTCCCCAAATCCCTATCTTCCTTCAAGACTTAGGTCAACAGCCACTTGCTATAGACAACTTTATCTTGATTCTGCCAGTTTCTGGAGTCTTCCCTTGCTAGAAATTATTTTGTATTTTTTGTGTGTATTCTGCATTTAATTATTTGTGTACATACCATCACCCCCTTCTCTACCCTCAAAAAACTGAATATAAGCTCCCTGAAGGCTTTTATTTTTATTTTCATATATTCAGGGCATAGAATAGGTACTCTAGAGCTACTAATATTAAATGAATGAATGAATGAATGAAATTGTCATCTATTTTTTTACTTTAGGACACCCAGTGATGGATAATTTATGACCTTCTGGGGCAGGTCATTGCATCCTTGCACAACTCCTCTTGCTGTAAGGTTTGTTCTTAAATTTGATAAAATTCTGCCTATCTACAACATTTTATCCATGCTGCCTTCTTGGGCCCAGCTCCATATGACAATACATCAGACATGTGAAGATAATAACTAACATGCCCCCTCTGACCTTTCTTCTGTTGGCTTAAACACATCTTATTGTTCTTCATCTTCAGTAATTTCCGACTCTTCCTGACCACATTTGGGGTTTTCTTGGCAAATATGGACTGGAATTGTTTGCTCTTTCCTTCTCCAGCTCATTTTTACTTATAAGGAAACTAAGGCAAACAGGATTAAGTCACTTACTTAAGTCACACAGCTTGTAAGTGGTCAGATTTGAACTCAGGAAGAGTCCTTCTGACTTCAGGCTGGCACTCTATCAACTGTGCCATCAAGCTGCCCCTGAACACATCTAATTTTATTAAATAATATGCTGGTGAAGAAATCAGGCAAAGAAGCCTTTTGCAGGTGTCATATTGTAGTTTTAATAAGACCCTATCAATCCTAGGTGGAACATGTAGGGAGATGAGACCACTCCCTAACCTCCTATAGGCTGTGGGCACTGTGAATATCACATTGGCGTTATACCCCCATGCTGACTGATACATAAGAATTGACTTATTCTATTTCCAACCTGAGCTGCCTCTTAAAGCAAGGGGTGTTCCCCTAGTTTCCCTATATTGATTCCATGTTTAGGATCAACACCTGATCCCTCTTGCTTCTCATAACTCAGAGCTCAAGTGATCCACCAGCCTTGGCCTCAATCAGCATTAGGCCAGTCAGAGATAATTTTTATTTGTTGAAATACTATCAATAGTTGATCAGATGCTGAATGACAGATCATCCATCCAATGGTAGGGAATATAGGAACCCTAGAGTTCACTCTCCACCACCACTGGCAATAACAGTTGATAGTAATAGCACTTTATTTTTCTATTGTATCTTAAGATTTACAGAGCATTTCCTTTACAATAGCTCTGTCTGGGAAGTAGAAAAAATACTATCAATCAATCAATCAGGTAGTAAGTATTGATTAAGTACCTACTATTTGTCAAACACCATGCTAAGTGCTGGTGGTTGTAATGGTAATGGGAATCTGAAGATCTCCCCTGCCCCTTGGCCCCATGATAGGCTTAAGTGAATCTGAGAACCTTCCCTGATTTGAAAATATACTCTGCCCCCTAATAGGCTGAATGTGGTCACATGGAGCCTGTGACTGGAGGCTTATTTTTTCAGGAATGCCCATACCTTGTTACTTTATGATTGGGCAGTGGGTCAAGAGGGTTGTGACATTCTCTCACCCAGGAGAAGGCTATATATACCCAGATGTGAGGTTTTGGATTGGGGCTCATTTTGAGAAGAGTTTTGTGATTTGGCCAGATGAGACTCTGGGCAGCCAATGAGCCCCCCAGCTTTGAAAACCCAGATGTTAGTGCTTCCCTCTCTGGTAACTAACTAGGTATGGATATAATGGTCCTGGACAGCTGGAAGCCCTGTCTGCCGATCTGTTTCTCTGTCTGTATTTTTTTTTGTCTGCTTATAACTTCTGTTTGTATTCTCTGAAGTTCAGAGTACTGACTTTTTCTCCTAAACTAGATAAATTATATATGTTTGATTTTATATATATATACATATATATATATATACATATGTGTGTGTGTGTGTGTGTGTGTGTGTGTGTGTGTGTGTGTGTGTGTAAGATTGTTAACCCATTTTGAGTTGCTTTCCTTTAGAAAAGCAGATCTAAGAGCCTGTGCTAGCAGCCATCCTGGGTTTGCTAGGGTGCTTGCTGCTACAGTAGTACAAAGACAAAAATGAGACAGTCCCTGGCCTAAAGGACCTTAAATTCTATTGGGAGAGAGGATAGGTACAGATATAAGTACATACAAAATATATGCATAGTAAATAAAAGGTAATTTTTTGGGGGGGAGGAGGGTATGCCTTAACAGCTGAAAAACAGTGATGTTCAGAGAGACCCACAGTTAGTGGTTGAGGTCAAGAATTCAATCCAAGTCTCCAGACCAGGGTTCCCAATTCCGGAGTTATAGTAGACATGCTGAAGTGCTAAAAATTATTTCTCTCCCCTTCTTGATTAGAACTGGGGTTCCTCTAGATTCTCTTCTCCCCAGTTGGGCAGATCTCCAAGTATGTTACAAAGCTGTTATTTATCTTTGCAGGGACACACTGACTGTACCAGTGATACTGCCCACAGAATGAAAATGTTATCTATCTCCATTACTCAGGCTGATTCCTACAGGAATCAATGAATAATCAGCCAATAGGCTGAGAATGCAGCAATCTGGTCTCAGACACCAGCCAGCCACAGCAGCCACTGCTTGTAGCCTTGTTTTGATGAATGCTAGTCACCAATTCCTGAATTGGAGCCCCAGCTTTACTCCTAGAGACATAGTTTTCTGGTCTATATACTGACATTTGCCCATGTGACATGACAGGACCCATTAAGGGAGCACTTTGTATCCTTCCAAGTATTCCAAATGTCAGAAGTACTACATTAGCCCCTGACAGAAGTCTTATGGGGAGTTTCACAAATCGCTTTTTGACACATCCTTTGTTCTGATCTACCCTACCTGCTGGGGTTCAGTGCAGCAGGGAATTGGGGATTAGCATGGGAAAAAGTGCAGCCACTAAAAAGGAAATCATCACATCTGATGAAATACTCTTTTCATAGCCACTTCCATGACTTTTTTTTTCTCCCCTAAGTCAAAGTATGGCTTTCTCAACCCCTGGAGCCTTTTTCTAGTTCTTACCTGCAACCTGTTTATTCTGATTCTTTCTCTGCTCTGTCATGTAGAATTAAAGCATCATACACAACGACTTGTTTTCCTGTTGTCTCTGCAGCCAACTTTGTTGGGGCTCAACCTTTGGTTACATCTCCTAATCCTATTTGGTGCTGTTACACAGCCATAAGCCATTTCAATCTCTGCAGTCTGTCTGGGGATGTTTGGGAACTGATTTAACAACAAGTCTTTTCCGTTGACAGCTGTATGGTGCAGACACTGTGTAGTTTGGTGGCATTATACACGACTCCAGAGGATTACATGTTTAAAGACAAGGGAAAATAGAGAATGAGGATGTGCCAAATATTAGCAAGCCATCCATGTCATATGTGATTTTTCCAATTGAAAGAGAAAAAAAAAGGAGAGGGGAGGGGAAAGAGGATAGAAAAGGAAAGAAGAGAGAAAGGGAAGAGATAGATAGCTATAAGCTCATAGAATGTTAAAACTGGTCAGCATATAAGAGGCAATCTAATCCAGTGGTATCAAATTCAGACAGAAATGGGGAATACTAAATAGAACATAATGATCACTGATCTGCATATGAACCTAGAAAACCAAACACTTGCATTACTTATATTTTATTGCATTTTATTTATTTAGTTAAATATTTTCCGATTATATTTTAATCTGGTTTAGGCTACAGTTGGGTATGTTGCCTGTCATAGGCCCCAACCATGGCCATGTGTTTTACAACTCTTATCCAATCTTCTCATTTTACATATGAGGAAACTGAGTCCTAGAGAGGAGAGGTGACTTGGCCAGCTACTACGTAGGAGAACTAGAACTGAAACATCAGTGTCTACCTCTCAAAGCTAAGGTTTTGCCATTATATCACCCGATCTCCAAATACCACCCTGAACTGATACACATGCATGCAATCTTTCCTGTGCCCAAACACACACCTACACACACACACACACACACATACATACAGAGGAAGCCAGTTTTTGATCATGAATGTTGGTGTTTGAGTCACTAGTGAAAACATTTTTTTCTTCTTCACCCACGTTTTTTTAAAAAAGGTATAATACAGTTTTTAGAGTGCTAGACATAAAATCAGCAATATTTAGATATGTAATCCTGAGCAACTCAGTTAACTTCTTTGAGTTTCAGTTTTCTCACCTACATAAGGGCAATAAAACCTATAGTAAATATATCCCAGGGTTGTTTAGAGGCTCAAAATTTGGCAATAAAATATGTGAAGTACTTTGCAGAAGCACCATTTAGATGTAGTGGTTATTATTTCCATAGTCATCACAAAAGCCAAAGAATAGGGCATTCTCTCTTTGAAAACATACAATGCCAAGTAATATTATCGCTAGCCTCATCTCATTCTCGGGCAGCAAACAAAACAACCACTTCAGAATTCATCTGCAATCTAAAGCAAGCTGGCAGACCATGGGAAATCCTTGGAGAGAATGGCCTCCTCTGCTGTTTCTAAGATTGGCCATTTTTAATTTGGAAAAGGAAATAGAGTATATACATGCTGGCACATATAGATGTGCACAAAAGAATTCTTATACTGGTCTTGAAATTTAGAAGGCTTTAATATCCAACTTCTTAATAAAAAGTTTAGAAAAGCAGAATTGATATCTATATTTATGTTGTTTTATGAATTCATAGGATGATCAAATGAATCATTCCCTTCTGTTATTACTGGAAAATTGTCAGTCAAAAACATAGGCAAGACTCTGGACTCCAGCTATACCAGCCCCTTAAGGTTCAGATCACCCAGAAAAGGAGTATTCAAATGACAGCTTACTGTAGAAAGGACCCTATCCTGAAGGTAGGCACACTTGGGTTCTAACCCCTACTTATTATGTGAACATGTGTAAACAACTCCCAGCCTCAGTTTCCTCATCTGCAAATGTGTAATAATAACATTTATACTGTCTACTTACAGGATTAGTGTGGTAAAGGCATTAATAAATAGCTACTTCATTTCATGGGATATTGTAACCAAATGACTTCTCTTCTAGAAGCTAATCTGCTACTAGTGATTGGACTCTTGGCACTTTATGAGCCTCAACCTTGGACAGTAGATACAGTTTGTTGATGAAGACAAATAGTCCAGATTAATAGAGTTTGCACTTTGCTGGGAGGGCATCCCATGATTCACTGACTTGCACAATGCTATATGGTTTGTTGCTATTATTCCTTCATTTAGTTGTGTCTGACTCTACATGACCCCATGGGCTTTTGTCTGTAGGATTTTCTTGGTCAAGATACTAGAGTGGTTTTCTATTTTCTTCTCCAGTGTGTTCCCATTTTGTAAATGGGGAACTGAGGGAAATGGGGGTTAAGTGACTTGTCCAGGGACACATAACTAATAAGTGTCTGAAGCTGGTTTTGAACTAAGATCCCGCCTGCAGGCTGGGTACTCTTGCTCTATCCACTGTACCACCTAACTGCCTGTATATGGTTACAAAGCACTTTTGCTCCTGTTGTAGAATTGGGATCCTATCTCCAAGGCAGGTGGAGGAGGGCTTGGGAGAAGGGGAAAAAAGGAAAAAAAAGTTACATGATAACTTTATTGTATATTTAGAAGGAATAGTGATTTGTACATAATAGTTTTGCAATGTCACATACAATTATCTTTTTTTCCTATTCTACTATGTTATGGAAATGCTTGTTTTATTTAAGTTCAGAACTTTTTAAAAAATTTTAAAAATAAAAAAAATCAAGTGAAGTCATTAGGGACAATGCAGTGTATAAACTATAGTGCCTAGAGTCAGTAACCCCTCAGTTCAAATATGGCTCTGGAGCTTTACCAGCTTTGGAAAGTCGCTTAAATTTCATTTGGCTCAGTTTCCTCAACTATAAAATGAAGATCATAATAGCACCTACTTCCCCGGTTTATTGTGAGGATCAAATGAGAAAATATTTGTAAAGTACTTAACACAAGTCCTGGCACATAATGAGTACTGTATAAATGCTGTTGTTATCATTATCACTACTTCTGTTATTATTAGTATTGGTACTATTATTTTTGTTGTGATTATTATTATTATATCGTCATTAGTGCAGGTGTTCACAGGATTTAGAGCTGTTGAGGACCATTAAATTATCTAGCTCAACTTTTGCATTTAAACTCCAGTAAACTGAGGCCAATAGAGGTCATGCACTTTGCCCAAGGTCATACAAGTAGTAAACAGTGGAGCAGAGAGTCAAACTGTGGTCCATTAACTCCAAGTCCAGAGCACTTTCCACTCTACAATGCTGCCACTTCTTTTGTCCTCATTTTATAGGTGAGGGGAGTTTGAGTCTCAGAGAACTGAAATGGCTTCCTGAATGTCATGTGCCTCCTTAGCTGTAAAACCTGGACTTACATTAGGGATTCCACTTTGAGCTTAGTGTTCTTTGGCCTACATTGTGCTTCCTCTGTTCCTATCTGCTGGTGGGGTAAGATGTACAGAACAATTGTTTCACCTTCAGCCTGCTCTTAACCACTCATGTAGCCAAAGATTTCAATAAGGAATACTGACATTCCATTCTATTCTCACTCTATTAGTCTCTCTCCCATGTAATTGAGTGTATCTAAACCAATTTTCTTTAAAGGAACATTTATTTCTATTAAACAAATTTTAAGGTGTCTGGTTTGTTTAATCTAGGATCCCAAATGATCAATAGCTCTTTTTAGGGGGAAAAGGAAGATCTCCAGATTGGAATGATCATCTTATCAGCTCTTCTGAATAATTCAAGGAGAAATAAATATAAAACATGCTATTTTTCTCTTTGTGGATATTTGCTGATTTTTGCAGTTTATTAGGAAAGTTATTCAAACTTGGGAGGACTTAGAGTCACAGAATCTCACTCATAGAAGGGACAGTAGTGGTCACCTTGGCCAACCCCCCTGCCAGATATATAAATGTACCATAGAATGTCTCTGACAAGTGGTTTTTCAGCTTCTGCTTGGACAACTTCAATGACAGCAAAATCAGTATCAGGAGTGGCAGCCCATTCCATGAAACATGAGGGTCTGCTCAACGAGGAGGCAAGAGACAGGTAAACAACAGGAATCATGAAGGCATGTACAAGCTAGCGGACAGCAACCGCTGGCTCAGCTGTTCATTCCGTTTCTGACTCAGGGCAAGTCACTTATTTCCTCTGAGTCTCAGTTTCCTCACCTCTGATATGAGGGGGTAGAACTGGAAGACTTTTAAGGACTCTTTCAGCTGGAAGTCAGTTCTACAAAGTTCATAGGAAATGATGGAGCCAGGTGGGGCTGAGCAGGATAGAGAGGGGTTAGGGCAAGAGAACAAGAGTGACAGAAGAACTGGCACAGAGGCAGCTTGCTGGCTTATCTCTTGTTGCCATTATCATTCTCTGAGAAAAATCAAACCTGAGTGAGCCTCACCCCTACCCACTATGATGAAAATGCCATGACAATGGCAAACTGAAAAGTGACTAAATGGTGAATAACAAGATGGGAAACAAACACAAGTCTTTGTCACTGTTGTTTAGTTGTGTCCAACTGTTCATGACTCCATTTGGGGTTTTCTTGGCAAAGATAATGGAGCGGTTTTCCATTTCCTTTTCCAGCTCATTTTACAGATGAGGAAACTGAGGCAAATAGGATTAAGTGACTTGCCCAGGGTCATACATATTTTAAGTGTCTGATGCTGAATTTGAGCTCAGGTCCTCCCAACTCCAAGCCTGGGGCTGTATCCACTGTACCATCTAAAGTGCCACACAGTTCTTTAGTGGAGGTATTTGCTTTACCTCTACTGTCTGTTGCTGATGCCTCAAATTCCCAAAGAGATGAACTACCTAGTGTTTTGTTATCTCTTAGGGTTTTGTTTCTCTGCCAAGGAAAATTATCTTTGCATGGCAGAGGACAGAGAAGAGCATGGTAATCTTTCCCTTTCCTGCTATGGAAGCCTGCTTTCAAAAGGAAAAAAATAATCAATTAATTGGCATGAAATTATAAATAGCTGCTGAAAGCTTTATGTGCTGCCATATGCTCATGTATTTTAGAGCAAACAGAGACCTTAATGATCATGTAATCTGATCTCCAATTTTACAGATAAGGAAATTGCAACACACAGAAGTAGATTTCTCTCCTTCAATAAAAGTAACTTCATTGTGGGCAAGGACTATTTCATTTTTATCTTAATGTCTATGGTGACTATCACAGTTCTTGGCACATAGTAAGTGCTTAATAAATGTTTTATCTTCTTATCAATATTAATAATTGTTTGTTTATTGATTGATTAATGAAGGTCACCTTCACAAGGTAGTTTTCACCTTTTGGAAGGGGAAGATTCTTGGATTTTCAGAATCATAGAAAGTTCTGGAAGGGACCCCACCCGCCATTTACTCCAACCCATCTCTGATATGGAAAGCTCACTACAAGCCACTAAACAAGGAATGACCCAATCTTTTCTTGAAGAATTCCAGTGGGGGTTGGGAAACTCCCTCCAAGGATAGCCCATCCCACCTTGGGATAGTGCTAAGGTTTATCGTACTTAATTTTATATGCATATCAAATATAAATGTGTCTCTTTGCAACTCCCACTCATTGCTGTTCATTTTGCCCTTCATGGAAAAGCAGAACAAAACTAACGCTCTTCCACAAGATAGTGATCATACCCTTCCCCGTATTTTATTTTTGTCTAGACTTTGACTATGCGATCATAGGAGAGGTGATGATAGTTTTGGCCGTACTTCCTACTTGTTACTCCAATTCTAGTTGACTCAGCCGTTCTTCATTAAAACCTTTCTCCTTTAGACACATCTGGGAAGAAATCATTAGACCTCCTGTCACAGTAAAAGTTAAAGTTTAACTAGAAAGAATAAGATCAATGTCAATGATCACATCAGGCAATAACAGGATCGTGGAGTATAAACTACAACTCAATAGTCTTCTCCCCAAGGTCAAGGTTGCCGTGGGAGAGGGAGAGGATTCAGGTAGTTCCAGTACCTTTTTCACACATCCCTCACTTCCTTCACTTTTATATTTACCACAAATTATGATTCCCTAAATCTCTAGGGTGGCATCTATCCTGCCACTCTCAAATCATCAGAGAGAGCAGGATGTCAGTACTTTCCTAAACATTCTGTCTTTCTACATGAGGGAAGGGGAAATACCTCTGTCCCCACAGCATGGTGTCAGCATGAGAACTGAGGAAGCCTTTACAGAATGAATTGTCAGTGATACCTCTATGCATCACTACTGGGTAAACCAGATATTAAATCAACTTTCTCTAGCTCTTCTTCCACAGTCCTGGAAATTCCATCCCACCCTGTTGCACTCCCAGTGAAGGACTTTCAGGCACAGAATGACAAGGCCTCATGGCAGCCAGATGGCACAGCGGCTAGAGCACTGGACATGGAGTCAAGAGAACTAGAACTTAAAATCTGGTATCAGACATTTCCTAGCTCAGTAACCCTGATCTAGTCACACCCTCTCTCTGCCTCAGTTTCACCATCTGCAAAATAAGGATAAAAATAGCACCTACTTCCCAGGGTTGTTGTGAGAATAAAATGAAATGATAAAGTGCTTTGCAAGTCTTGAAGAGCTATGCAAATGCTAGCTATTACTATTAGAGGTATCCAAATGGAACAATGGATAGAACACTAGCCCTGAAGTCAGAAAAACCTAAGTACAAATTCAGTCTCAGATACTCCTAGATCTGTTACCCTAGACAAGTCACTTAACCTCTGTATGTTTCAGTTTTCTCATCTGTAAAAAGGAAGGGAAAAGGGGTGATGGGTGGTGCAGTGAATAGAGCACCAGCCCTGGAGTCAGGAGGACCTGAGTTCAAATCCAGCCTCGGACACTTAACTTGTACTAGCTGTGTGACCTTGGGCAAGTGGCTTAACCCCAACTCCCCTCCAAAAAGAAAAAAAAGGGAAAGGAAAGGGAAAATGATTTATTAAGAACCTAGTATACAAAAATACTTTACAAAAATGGGGATAATAATATCACCTACCTCTCAGGGCTATTGTTAGGATCAAAAGAGATATTTATGAAGTTATTTGTGAACCTTAAGGTGCTAGAAAAATACTTACAAATATATTGTTATATACCATCATCATCATCATCATCATCATCATCATCATTCTAGCATTTCCCGAGTAAAGGAGAAGGAGAGGAGGTCCAGCAGTACTAAAAAGAACCTTGCACAACAATAGTCTTCTAACTTCCCAGACTTCTCTTTTATATCCTCCCTTCTCAGTTTCTCAATCTCAGCCTTGGCATCACTCCTCTGACTTCAGTCCAACCAACCAGCCTGGGCAGCGTCAGTCCTGCAACTCTGTTGGAAATCTATTTACAGCAATCTCTGTGAAAACATTACCTTGAGAATCCAAGATTACATCTATCTAGACATCTCATGCAGAAATGAAAGAATCCACAATCCCTATCTTCAAGGAGTTTAATAGATAAAATAGAGGATAACATATACACTAAAACTGGTATAAGTTAAAGCATAATGTCATAAATTTAAATTCAATAAAGATTTATTAAATGTATTGTCATTAAAGGCCCTCCCCTGCATGGTAGGGGAAACACAAAGTTTAGATAGGATAAATCCCTTTTCCTCATGGGGTTTTCATTTAAGATAGATTTAATAAAATAAAAATTTTTGCCCAAGGAACTGATTTTTAATTTATACACAAAGTTAATGTTTTGGCTCCTATGAAAAACGGAACTGTTAAAAAAATCATCAATTCAACTGCAATTCAAAAAAAGCCTATTTTTCACCATTAAGGCAGAGTTAAAGCACATGACAGGCAAGGAGTTTAAAAAACAGAGCCCCCTGCAATCTTCATAGGTTGTCATGACATACTTATGTTGGACTTGAAAATTGTCCTTTTCCATCCAGCTCTCCTCTAGTTCCCATCACCCATACCCATTGAAACAACAAAAACCTCCTTACAATAAGACTACTTATTGTCTGTTGTCTTAGAATGTCATCTTAACCAACTCTATGTACAAAGTAGATACCTGTAGTGAGATTTCCACAATAGGTCCAAGATCTTTCCTTGAGAAATAACACCTGCTCCAAGGGCCATCTCCAATCAACCTCACCTATACCTCATTGAACCCAGATGGCTCCAGGGGAGAAAGTGAGGCTGATGACTTTGTACAGTCCTGCCTCACTTAAATTCGCTTGCATGTCATGTCAACATCTCCCTGATATTATGGTCCTCTTCAAGAATGAAGGACAAGCAACAACAATACAAATAAACAGGAGAGCAATAATACACTCAAGTGTATAAAGTAAGTGCATTAGAGAGATGCAAAGTGTTAAGTGCAGTCTGAGAGTGAAGGTTGCTATTGATAGAAGAAAGCAAAGAAGCCTTCATGAGCCAGGCAATTTTTGAACTAGATTTAAATTATAGGTAGAAATTCAGCATGTGAAGAAGGGGAGGAAGTCATGAAAAACACATGAGCAAAGGCAAAGAGGTGGAAGAGAATAGAGCTTGTTGGGAGAACTGAGACTATATCACATAACAGTAACTGATAACATGAAGGAAGACAATAAAAAATGAAGCTGAAATAGGAGAGTAATGACAGACTATGGAGAGCCTTGAATGTCAAACAAAAGAGTTTTAAGTTCACTAGGTATCAAGGAGGAACCACTGAGTGGCAGAGCAACATAACCAAATATCTGCATAAGGGAGATTAATTAAACAGTATGCGCAAAATAAGCCAAAGAAAATAAAGAAAGATTTGTCTAATAGCCTTTTATACACTATTGCAATAATGTAAGTGGATACTGACAAGGGTCTTGTACTAGTCTGATGACAGCAGGAATAAAGGAAGGGGCGCCAAATGTGAGAGATGTGGAAGTAAAATTTACAGAACTTGGTAATTGATTGGGTATAAGAGAAGACAGAGAGGAAAGTGTCAAAAACAGAGATGAGGTTTTGAAGATTGAAAACTGGGAGAATAGTACTGTCATAGACAGAAATAATGAAGTCAGAATTAAGATCATGTTTGAGGGGAAAGTTCATTTTGAGACATGTGGTGGCCATCTGGACATTCTGTCTAAGAAGTCCTAGAGGCAATTGGAGGTTTGGATTTGAAGCTCAGAAGAGAGGTCAGGACTGAAAATATCAATTTGGGATTCATTTGTACAGAGCTGGTAGTTGAATCTATTGGGATAAATAAAATTGTAAATGGAGAAATGGTAACAAGAGAAGAGAATGTCCAAGGACAGAAATCTTAGGGAAGATCTACAGCAAGCACTCAGGAAGAAAATTAGGAGTGATAAATACAAAGGAGAGGTCAAGAAAAAAATGCAATGAGGTATCTGAGAAAGGATAAATGATTCCCAACTGAATGGATCTTGGAAGGCTTTATGGAGGAGGCAGCACCTGATTTGGGTTTTGATGAAAGGCATCATTTCAATCAGGCAGAGATGGAGGAAAAGAAACCATTCTGGGCGTGGGAGGTAGTGTGAGCAAAAAGATGAAAAAGGGTTGGACTAGAACAGGAAGAGAATAGTTTAGTTTGGCTGGAGGAGGTGAAGACAAGGAGAATAAAATAAAGCTAGACAGATCAGCTGGAGCCAGACTGTGGAGGGAGCAGGTCAGGATAAGGAGTTTATAGTTCACTTGCTAATCAGAGAATGTGCTTCTGACTAGCAAAAAAACCCCAAGATTCCCCAAAATAGGTTCAGTGAATATGGTAAGTGCTGTTGAGTTGTTTCAGTTGTCTGACTCTTCATTTAAGATTGTCTTAGCAAAAATACTAGAGGGGTTTCCTTTTCCAGCTCATTTTACAGGTGAAAAACTGAGGCAAATAGGGGTAAGAAACTTGCCCAGGGTCACATAGCTGTTGTGTTTGTCTTTTGTTTTCCAAGAGGACCATGGCTTCAGAGAAATAATGACATGACTTGCAGTAGACTTTGATTTGAGTGAGGAAGGGCTGTGCAAGGTCACCAGTCTCACTTTCTCCTCCAGAGCCATCTGGGTCCAATGATATCCAGATAGTCATCAGTATGATTAGAGATGGCCCAGAATGCAATGGGAGATCCTGGTCCTTTTAGGCTAAAGTCTTTTCAGGTACTCACTTGTCTGAAACTGGATTTGAACTCAAGATGGTGACTTTTCTTGATTCCAAGCCCAGTGGTCTAACCACTATATCACTTAGGTGCCTATAAAAAAGTGGTATAACCTAAAAATAACCTTAAAAAGGGAAATAAATCATATAGCTCCTACCTGATAACTCTGTTTCCCTACCCCCAACATACACACACACACACACACACACACACACACACACACACACACACACACACACACACACATGCACACACACTTTCTCTATGCATACCTTTTCCATTTTATTTGCATAATGTACTGAGGCAGAAAGGAAAGTAAATTTCCTCTAGGACTACCATGTCAATAGATAATTCTATGTCCTCAGTTCTTCTAAAGAGTAACTACGTAAAAACAATCAGTATTTATCCATTTCAGCACATCAGTTCCACCAAAAACTATCAATCATTCAACAAACATTTACTAAGAGCTTACTACATGCTGCTCACTGCTCTAAGCTCTGAGGACACAAAAAGAGGCAAAAGAAAGTCCCTGTTTTTTTTTTAAACAAATACTTTATTAACTTCTGTTTTACATCATTCATTTCCGCCAGATTTTGAGTTACAATCATTTTCCCCCCATTATTCCCCTACCCACCCTCCCAGAATAGCAGTCCCACAAGATATCGCTTCCTCCAATCTGCTCTCTCCCGTACCTTCTCCCATACCCCCATCGACTTTTCCATTAGAGGAAGATGAATCTTGATGGATGGGAGGGCATCCTTGGGGTGAGGGGAGGTTGGAAGTACCCACTATAGAAGAGGGACAGGATCATGTAGGGAATGGACCAGGTGGGGGGTGGGATGAGTGGGAGGGAATTATAAGCAGCCTTGCACAATATATCTACTATGATAATGTTTTGCATAGCTAGACATGTACAACATATACTGAATTACTTATATCCCAAGAAGGAATGGGTGACAAGGGAGGAAGGAAATGGATCTGAAATTCAAGATTGTAACATTAAATGTTTCAAATATATATATAAATACTATTATTAATACTCTTTTGCCTATAATTGGGAGATAAGATGTGCAGGCATTGGGACACAAAGTCCCTGTTTTTAATGAGTTCATGATTTAATGACAAGACTAGAAGAGTTTCAAGCTAATTCTCTGACCTTGTGAATAGAGACAGCTTGGTGCAGTGGAAGGACCATCACGTAACCTTGAGTCTCAAAACTTGGGTTTGAATTCCTGGCTCTGACACCTACTGTCTCTAGTACCTTGGACAAAGCATTGCCTCCTTTTGGTCATGTTTCCTTGTAGACAAAACCAGAAAGGGTAAATTAGATGATTCCTTAGGTATTTTCCAGTTCTAGCTCCCAGATCCTAATTCAACTTGACACTATCTTTTCTGGTCCTGAGCAGATGACTCTTCTGCATGATGGGAAGACAAAGGGTGATTTTAATGAATGACATTCCAGCTCCCTGGAATCTGTGTTCAGAGTACTGCTATTGTTCCACTGAAAAGAGCTTTTGATCAGACTCCATTAATAGACCAAGAGCACATTCAATTAATTTCCTAACATAGACTCTGTTGTGATGATAAAAGAGAGACAGAAACTTCAACTTGGAAAGTGAAAGGTCCCATTCATTACTACTTCCCTCATTAGGGGGTTCAAGCAAATGCCCTTGCAGAAAAGCCAGAATCATTCATCATGCCTCAGATTTACTTTACCCTTAATGCTTTCCAAAGCACTTCTATATTCATTTTATATGGCAAATGGTGTTGTTTCATGCAAAGAGCCCTGACCTTGGTGTCCTTGGTGTTGGAAGGTCTGGATTAGAGTCCTAGTTGCAGAATAATAGCAAAAACAATAATAATAATAATAATGCCAATGATGAAAAATAATAATTATGGTAACCGACATTTGTATAGTGCTTGGTGACCAGGTGGACACAGTGGATAAGTCCCAGGCTTGCAGTCAGGAAGGCTTATCTTCCTGAGTTCAAATCTGATCTAGGACACTTACTAGCTGTGGGACCCTGGACAAGTCATTTAACCCTGTTTGCCTTAGTTTCCTGATTTATAAAATGAGCTGCAGAAGGAAATGGCAAACTACTCCAGTATCTTTTCCAAGAAAACCCCAAATGGGATCACAGAAAGTCCAACATGGCTGAAATGACTGAACAGAATACAGTGCTGACTGTGTGCCAAGCACTGTGTTAATCACTGTTGTCTGTGTTAAGTACTTTACAATGACCCTAAGCTGTTCTTCACAAAAACCCTGGGAGGTGGGTGTTCTTATTATCCCCATTTTAGAGATGAGAGTATCTCCACTCCAAATGTCCATATGGACTCTCTGTACCTGACCTGTAGCAGAGCCTTTCAAACTCATGTTGGTCTGATCAGCCATAGTCAGATACAATGTGCTGTGGCCCCTGAAAAGATGGGTCAGTTTGGGATTCTTCAAGAACAAAGGATAACAACCAAGTGAGACTGGAATTGAATTTGCATCTTCCTGAATCCATGCCTGGCTCTATCCAATTTGCCATGGTACTGCCTCTAACCTATCAGTAGGCATATGTCTTCATCTGTTTGAGCCTTGGTTTCTTCATTGACAAAATGGGTATAATAATACAAAATCACTCTTTGTCCAAGCAGAAGAATCACCTTCTCAAGACCAGCAAAGATGGTGTCAAGTCAAATTAAGATCTGGGGACCTAGAACTGGAAAGAATGTAAGGAATCATCTAGTTCTCATCAAGAGGTAGTTTAATATGGTAGTGATAAGGCTTGCCTAGAAGTCAAGAAAACCTGGATGCTAAGTCTTGCCTCTGACAAATACTGAAAAAATGATTGGGACAAGTCAATTAAGCACTCAATGTCCCCAGGCAACTCATTAAGACAGGAGTGAAGAACCTGTGGCCTCCAGGCTACATGTGACCCTCTGGGTCCTCAAGTGCAGCCCTTTGACTGAATCCAAACTTCACTTCATAACCAAAAGGGTCACATGGGGCCTCGAGGCCACAGTTCCCCATCCCTGCACTAGGATGCTAAATGACTGACAAATTGTTGATCTTTGTTGGTGTAGGGAGTTTCTCCACCAGAAGTTTCATGGATGAGATCTCAAGCCTGGAGCAACAGGGACAAGAACAGAATGCTTACCCTCCCTAACTCAGGAGATAGGCATGAAGAAACCTCTTTGTAAACTTTGAAGCATTGTGTAAATATAGTTTGCTTTTGGATAATGATCGACATTATTATAATTTTTTTTTTGCTTTTTTTGGAGGGCAATTGGGGTTAAGTAACTTGCCCAAGGTCACACGGCTAGGTTTTTGTTTGTGTGTGTGTTAAGTGTCTGAGGCCGGATCCGAACTCAGGTCCTTCTGACTCCAGGGCCGACTCTCTACTCACTGCGCCACCTAGCCGCCCCTGTGATCGACATTATTAAAAACTTTTTAAGCTTGAAAACTGCTTCAGACACATTGTCTTCTTTGATCCTCAGTAACTCTATGAGTTAGGTATGTTAAGTGTTATTTGTGGAAAAAAATAGCTAAAATACTTACAGATTCTGATACAGAGACTTAGAAAAGTTAAGTGACAGGGGTCAGTAACTTGTTCTCTGCCTTTAAGATCCCCAGCCCAACTCTGACACTGTGACAAAGATAGCTGAACCACTCTTGGATTAGGAGGGGAAAGAATTGGTGCCTAAGTTTTGAGGGCTACATTAAACCATGTAAGGAATCCTAGGTCTATAGAAACTTGTCAGTGATAATTGCTCTTTCCTGTTAATTTGAGGCACTGTGGTGTACTGGACAGATTGTTGGACTTGGAGCCAGGAGGGGAACTAGGTTTGAATCTTTTCTCAGACATTTGATATCTCTATCACCCTAGGCAAGTCACTCAATCTTGCTGTTGCTGTTGCTGTGACTGTTGAGTCGTTTCGCTTGTGTCTAATGCTTCATGGTTTTCTTGGCAAAGATACTAGAGTGTTTTGCCATTTCCTTCACCAGTTCATTTTACAGATGAAGAAACTGAGGCAGACAGGGTTAAGTGACTTGCTCAAGGTCACACAAATAGGAAATGTTTGAGGCCAGATTTAACTCAGGTCTTCTTCACTCTAGGCCCAGTGCTCTACCCACTGAGCCAACTATCTCTAAAGCCCCAACAGAACTTTCTTTTTTGATCCATGTAAGCCTGGATGGCTTCTATCCCTGGATACATGCCATCCTCCTCCCTGCCTCTTAAAAATCATTACTTCCTTCAGGTCTCTTACCCTCATTTATAGGAAGCTTTTCCTGATCTCTCCCAAAGTGTTCTTGTATAAGTGCTATATTTACTTACATTTAAACATGTAATTTCTCCAGGATAGAAATATGCTCCTTGAGGTCAAGGGTTATTTTGTTTTTGTCTTTTTATGTCCATGCCTGGCACAAGATAAGTACTTAATAAATATTTGTTGACTGATTGAGTTTTGAAGCTATGTCCCAAGATTACTTAGTTAAAATGGGAAGGTACCAGGTTGTGTTTGCCCCCCTCAGTGTCCATATTCAAGCTGAGCTCCTCAGGATTCAATACTTCTGTCCCCTTTCCACTCACCTTTGCTCACAGACCCTCTCAAGCAAAGTCATTGTAGCATTCTGAGGTCTCAACCCTCTCTCTCAGGCCCCAACCCTTCCCCAAATGAATTGATGTTGTATTTTGTGTCACATGCCCCAGGCAAAAACTTTGCTAGCTATGGAACTGTCTCCCTGTTGAAGGTCTCCTTACCTTTAGAGGGAGGACTGGATACTAGAGGTCACCAAAGGAAAGAGCCTCATCTCAGGAACTGGAGCTGCCTGCAATGACTGCATGCCTGAGATCCCCAGGGGGCACTCTATGTCATGATCCCTCTTTTTTGGGCTTTATGTTTCTGGTTGAGGGGGCACTCGGGGAGATACAACTGCTCAGAATAGTACAAACAGACAAAGCTAGATGTGCCCCATTACACAGAACACACAAAGAAGGAGGAGTAGCAATCTTTCTTTAAGGAAAAAATAACAATGTAAAGGAAAGGCTCTAAGTCAGAAATTATAAGACTGGATTGATTCCAATTCTACTTATCCTGAATTTAAGATAGTCCTTGTAGGGTGAAAATGCTACTCTGCATTTGACCTTTGGACTGTACTTAGAGAAAAAGATGTCTGAGCAAATTAAGAGTATAAACAAATCAAAGATGTTTATCCTAACTTAAAACGCAAATTGCATGTCAAGGGTGGATCTAAACTGCTGAAAACTGAGAAATATGCTAATTACAAGTAGCTCTTATCTGCTCCTTAGAACATTCTTTCATTGAAGTATACCAGGTCTTCCTAGCTCTAGTTTCTCTCTGGAATTGAAAATAACTGCAATTTAGAAAATACACATATTTCATTGTAGCAGCTTGTCCAGAGCTAATTCCCCAACTCCCAATTGAATTCTGAAGCCTGGAATCTCTAGAGGACAGCTAACTACTTCTCCCCTCAAGGGTCTAGGAGTAACCCTGAGAGTCTGGAATTTTTAGTACTGTTATTCATAGGCTCATATCCAATGCCTTCCATATTGATTATTAGCCTTACTAAGCCTAGACTTAATTAGCTTTAGAAAGGGTGTTTATTAATATGGTATCAATTCATTTGGGAAGGACCCGGAGAGAGAGAACATGGAGACGTTAGGATACTACAATGACTTTACTTGGGAGTGTACTGTGAACAAAAGTGAGGGGAGAGGGTAAGAAAACATTGAGTCCTGAGGAGCTCTTGAACATCCAAGGTCCCAGGGGAGAATACGCATTTACAGAGCACATGAATTCAGAGAGTAAACACAGCTTCTTGGAACCAAAAGTAAAGGAGTTTTCCTTAGGTGAAGTTCTCTATATATGTGGGCTCTTGGTGGGTGCGCTTTAGAGGTCTTATTTCCTTGGTGTATCCGGTTTATCATGGAGTGTTTCTCAGGTCCCAAAGCAACTACTCCCATCAGTCACTCCTGCCAGCAATATTGCAAGACTGGTCATCTTTCCAAAAGTTTCTCTCCACTCCAGTCTGTCTTCTACTTAGCTGTCAAAGTGACCTTCCTAAACTTTAGGTCTGATCTTGTCACCACTTCCCCCATTCAGTAAATTCCAATGGCTCCTTATCACTTCCAGGATCAAATATAAACCCTCCTATTTGGTGTTCAAAGACTTTCATAACCTGACCCACTTCTACCTTTCCAGTCTTATATATGTTACTCCCTTTCACAATCTGAAATGTAGTGATAATAGCCTTTTTAATTACTCCTTTCACTAGACACCCAGTCTCCTAACCCCATTCATTTTTCCTGGTTATCCCTCATTCCTAGCATTCTTTCCCTTATCTCTGTCTCTTGGCATCCTTCAAGTCCAAGCTAAAATCTCAATTTCTATATGAAGATTTCCCAGTTTTCCTTAATACCTTTATTATGCTTATTATTTTATTCTGTAAACATCTTATTTAGACTTAGTTATTTGCAGGTTGTCTCCCCCATTAGACTATGACCTTCTTTGAGGGTAGGGACTTTTTCTTTTCTTTTCTTTGTAATTCCAAAGCTTAGCACTGAATCTGACACCTGTTGTTCAGTCATTTTCAATTGTGTTCAACTCTTCATGACCCTATTTTAGGATTTTCTTGGCAAAGATACTGAAGAGGTTTTCCATTTTCTTCTCCAGTTCATTTTACAGATAAGAAATCTTAGGCAAACAGGGTTAAGTTACTCAACCAAGGTTACATAGCTAGTATCTGAGGCCCGATTTGAAATTATGAAAATGAGTCTTCTTGATTCTAAGTCTAGTACTCTATCTACTGTATCACCTAGCTGCTTTTTTCCTCACTCATTGACTGTACAGTTCATTTAATTGAAATCTGCTCTCTGAGTCAAGCAAACATTGTAATAGGAAGAGAAAAATTATCAAATATGTATATAGAGCCTAATTTACATCCTAATTTCTCTTTTCTACTCTTGACAATTTTTTTTTCCTATTTGGAGGGGGGAAGGCAGGGCAATTGGGATTAAGTGACTTGCCCAAGGTCAGGCAGCTAGTTAAGTGTTAACTGTGTGAAGCTAGATTTGAACTCAGGTCTTCCTGACTCCAGGGCCAGTGCTCTGGTCACTGTGCCACCTCGCTGCCCCTTACTCTTGACCATTTTAAATCAATCAATAAATGAATCAGGAATTTACTGCATCAGTTATAGTGCTAGGTACTAGGAATTCAAAGATAAAAACAAAATAATCCTTGAACTCAAAGAGCTTCCATTCCGTCAGTGGAAACATGTTTTTATCTCAGTAAACAGAAAATATTTTCTAAACAAATACTAAATATTTTGGGGAGAAGTTGTACTAGAAAATAGGGTAGTTCAGGAAAGACCTCATGTAGGAATTGGACTTGGAGTTGAACTTTGAAGGAAACTCTGGATGCTGAGGAAAAGTGAGAAAGAAACACATTCTGGGAATGCTTAGCAGTCAGTGCAAAAGCATGGAGATGAGAGAAAGACCATAAGGTATAGGAACAACAGCAAGGAGGTCAGTGGAATCACAGTGCTTGAAAGAGAAAAACAGGGCCTAAAAAGGTAGTCATATCATGACGGCTTTAAATATTAAACAGGATTTTCCCCAAGTTTTGCTTCTCTCTCTCTCTCTCTCTCTCTCTCTCTCTCTCTCTCTCTCTCTCCCTCCCGCTCCCTTCCTTTTTTCTTTTCTTCCTTCCTTCCTCCCTCCCTCCCTCTCTCCCTCTCTCCCTTCCTTTATTTCTTTTTCTTTCTTTACTTATTTCTTTTTCTTTCTTCCTTCCTTCCTTCCTTTCTTTCTTCCTTCCTTCCTTCCTTTCTTCCTTTCTTTCTTTCTTTCTTTCTTTCTTTCTTTCTTTCTTTCTTTCTTTCTTTCTTTCTTTCTTTCTCTTTCTTTCTGCCTTTTTGCCTTTCCTTCTTTCTGCCTTTTTACCTTTCCTTCTTTCTAGCTTTCTAAGGCAATAGAGAAACCACAGGAGTTTTTTGAGCATAATAGTAATATGGTTAGGCTTATTATCCTAGGACCAGTTGAGCTAAGTTTATAATGGTTCATGATCACATTTTCCACAAGATAATGAATTGTTTCACCACAACAACTGTTGAAGATTGTCTAATAAGTCATAGTTGGATTTCAGTTTATGTTGGTGAAAAGAGTAGCCCCACCAATGAAATTAAAAATCCTTGACATATTAGATGAAGTCATGGATTGCATATTTGTCAAATTTTATACTGACTTGAAGCTAGGAGGAATAAGAAATACATTGGATGACAGGAACAGCCTCAAAAAAGATCTATACAGGAAAAAAGTATTTGCTGGATTAAATAAAATGAAATTTAATAAGAAATTGCAAAGTCCTATGCATTGGTTTAAAATTATAGGAGTGGGTTGGTGGAGATGGGAGGCCTGCCAAGAGAACAGTTCTATTCAATATGGCTTGAGGGTGTTAGTAACCTACAGTTAGTAACCTAAAAGACTCAGTATGAATAAAACGGGTGACCAGCAACCAAAAGTGGCAATATTCTCTTATGCTCCATTGCTAGAAAAGAATATATCTAGATGAGGGAATTACAGTACTGACTTATTCTGCCCTGGCCAGACCACATCTGCAATATTGGGTTCAGTTCCAAGTGCCATACTCACAGAAGGTTATTTATGATAATTGTAGCTGACGTTTATATGATGCTATAAAGCTTACAAAGCACTTCATGTCCATTATCTCATTTGAGTCTCACAACAACCCGCTGAGGTAGGTATTGCACATTTTATTTTATAGATGAGGAAATTGAGGCTCTGATTCATTCACTTTGTTATGGTCATACAGTTGTTAAATATCCATGATTGGCTTTGAACCCTATTCTTGAACCAGCTAGATTGTGCAGTGGGTAGAGCACTGGGCTGTGTGACTTTGGGTAAATCATGTAACATCTGTTTTTCTCAGTTTCCTCAACTGTAAAATGGGGATAACACTTGACAGGATTGTTGTAAAGATCAAATCATATATATATATATATATATATATATATATATATATATATATATATATATATATGGCACTTAGCATGATACCTGGCACAAAATAAGAACTTAATAAATTCTTGTTTCCTATCCTTACCTCACCTTCCTGACTCTAAGGCAATACTCTTTCTACTATGGCACATTACCTGCAAGAGCCAAAATTCTAGTCTTTAGGATGAATATACCATATAAGACTAATGGGAAAAAAAAAACCCAGAAATATTTTGTCTCCTTTTTGTGATTATCTCCTCTTTATCTTGTATTTATCTCATTTGTAAAGTTGGGGTGCATGTTGTCTCCCCACCCACCATCAGACTGTGAGATCCTTGAGGGCAGGGATTGTATTTTTGTATTTCTTTGTACCCTCTGGGCTTGGCATAGTGCCTGGCACATAGTAGGTACTTAAAAGGCTTTTTGACTTGACTTGAATGTGATAAAGAGATTCAAAGAGAATATTATATCTGTCTTCAAGCATTTGGAAAGTTTCCACAAGGGAGTGGAATGATATTTGATTTACTGCAGCCCAAGAGACAAACCTAGAAGCAATCGGACTAAGTTTTAGAAGGCATATTTTGGCATGATGTTAAGAGGGGGAGGGGATAAAACAAAACTTCCTAACAAATAGCTTTTCCAAACTGAAATGGAATGTCTTAGTGTTTCTATCACCAGAAATATTCTAAGAGTCTTTGATGACGTAGAACAGAATTTTGTTCTTTTAAATTGTACACTAGAAGACCACTGATGTCTTTTGCAATTATTATTATATGATTCCTCAGTTCTAGGTCTTGCTTGTACACTTCCAAGCTGTGTGGATTTGGTCAGATTAGTTAATATCTCTGGACCTTAGTTTTTAATTTTGTAAAATGAGGTATTTGGATTAGATGATTTCTAGGGTACCTTTAGTACTAACATTTTATTATTTTATTTTAAAAATATTTAGCAATGCAAATGCATGATTACCTCTGAATTGAGTCAAAAGTAATAAAGTATGAGACCATTAGAAGGAACATCCATAATTTTACACTGATGAAATTGAAGATCAGATATAAAGACAACAGAGACTAGTTGTCACTTATGTATGTATAGTAAGTGCCTGATGTCCTTTGGTCTGCATTAATAGTCCTAATTATTAGATATGGTCCAGAAGGGTTTTCTACTTTTGAGCTGGACTCAACTGGCAATATAGAATTGTTATAATGGAGAAAATGATAGATTTGAAGTCAGAAAGATCTAGGTTTCAATCCAGCTTCTGATATTTACTAGCTAAGTGAACTTGGTCAAGTCACTTAGCAGTTTCCTAATCTAGAAAGTGAAAGGATTGGACTAGATGGACTCTGAAGTCCTTTCCAGCTCAAAATTTATGGGTCTGTGCTCATTTACAAGTATGACCATTTCTACACATGAGTTAAAACACATCTAATTGAAGAAGCTATCTTTCTGTCAGAGCTAGAAATATACTCATATGCGTCTGACATATTTTTCCTTCTAATGAGGGTCTAAGACTGAACATATGGGAAAATTAGGGAGCTACAACAACAGAATCACTGTCCCACTGACCCAAAGCAATGTGCATTCTGTGCCACATTTTCTAAGGAGCAGTTTAGGAAATCCTCCTCAAAGCTCCATATAAGGAGTTTATCTTCATTTCTCATCCAGCTGTCCTCTCCTCTGGATTTACCATTATGCACCAGGATATGCTTCATTATGCTCCATTATGCTTTCTCCTTTAAGATAACAGCAGTTCTGGAACTCGCTTCATCAGTAACTTCTGCCCCTGAGACCCCTTGCTCTGATTCGAAGACAGAGCATGGAGCTTCTCCCAGAACCTCCATTTAAGGAAGACACTCAGGTTAATCATCTCTTTATTTCCCAACCTGCTGTATTCCTTTGAATTTCCCCCTTGGCTGGTACTACCCTTCTTTCCCCTTTACAGCTTCCTTTTCTGCATCATGATAGTGGTAATCTTCTTGAGGGTAGAGACTGTCTCTCTTTGTCATATTTGAATCCTATCTACAGAAGGCAGTGATACTTGGTCATACTATCTGTAAGAGAATTTGAAATTTACTGCCTGCATGAGGGGAGATGCAGAGTTAACAAGAGAAGACAAAAGGAAAATTCTCTTTTCAGACTCTCTTGGTACTCTGCAGTTACTTTGGGCACTTCTGGCTTTCAGCCTCCATAGGAAAAAAAAATAGTTGATCCCAATTCCACATTTGATTGCTAAATGATTTTAAATGCATTAAAATAGGTTTATAGGAGGTTTATTGAAATACAGTAATCAAAATGTTTTTTTAATATTCTGACTTTTATTAATCTTTTGATTACAAGTGTGATATGGAGTATTGTGGAAGCCTTTACATCACTTATGATTAATTTGAAAAGATCAGAGGATCATAGCCATAGATCTAGAAGGACATTTAGTCCAACTCTCTGAGAGGTTTGAGAGGAGACAAGGGGGAGGGAACAAGTATTTATTAAGCACTCACTACAAGTCAGGCACTATACTAAGCATTTTACACATATCATCTCATTTGATCCTCAAAAAGATCCTGTATGCTAGGTCCTATTATTATTAAAATGTTTTTTTAAAGCAAATTCATAGACCCCAAGTTAAGAACCCATGATTTAGTCACTCTATGGGTTAGAACACTAAAGCATGAGAGAAAAAGTCTCCATCAAGATTACATGATAAAGGAGGATTCTGGGAAGATGGCAGAGTAGGTCAGAAAATTCCAAGCTCTCAAGATCTTCCCTCACAAAAGAGTTAAAATAGTACTTTAAGGCAAACATAGTATGACTGGAGATAAGTAAGAACAGGGCCATAACCAGGGTCCTCCTGGGACAATTTGAGAAGATCTGAAGAAAAATCCTAGGACAAAGTGTAGTCCCTGTGAAGAGTAAACACCTCCAGGCTAGGTTCCATTTTAACGGATAGCAGCAAGTCTCTTAAACAACAAGAGGCAAAGCCCTGGGGTTAGTTGAGTTGAGCAGCTGCCTCTGCCTCAGCCACCATTTTCAAGACTTTGTTAAAAAAAATCTTAAACTTAAGAGAAAATTCGACATACAAGAATCAACATAAATATATAAATATAAACAAATATAAATATAAGACTGATTATAAGGGATCCATAAGGACAGAATGTTTATGTTTATATATGTAAAATGTTAAATTGATGTCAAAGATTCTTATTAATAATTGGGTAGTTCATAAGAAAGAGTGGGGAAAACCTGAGTACAATGTGAATTTAAAAGGTAAAACCATTTAGGAACAGCTAAAAAGAGTAATTATTTTATACAAATGAGCTGCAAGAGGAAGAATTGATACTCATGAATTAGATGGAGGAGGAGGGCTGGTAGTTCTGGTAACCTACTTTCACTGATAATAGGTATAAGAGGGAACAATACATATGTATTTAAAAGAGTATGGAAGTCTTCTAAATTCAAAAGAAATAAAACAGTAGGGACATGGGAGGGGGAAGACAAGAGAGGGATCTTTAGAGGGCAGGGTGAAGTAATAGGTAAACAGGGGTATAGAAGGGTGTTTAGATTTATGGGAAATGGAGGATAGGGGAAGGTTCCTTGGAGGGGGGTAGGCAAGTCAAAGGAGGGCAAGGTAGTAGGTAGAAATAAAGTAGAGGGGCGGCTAGATGGTGCAGTGAGTAAGGGTGCTGGCCCTGGAGTTGGGACAATCCGGGATAGGATCCGGCCTCAGAAAATGAGCACTCACACATAAATAATGACTGGCCATGTAACCTTGAGCAAGTTACTTAACCCCAAGTGCTTTAAAAAAAAAAAAAAAGTAAAGTAGAGTACACAGGAGGGATAGGAAACAAGAGATGTACATATATGTATACACATATATATACATATACATAGATCAGGAATAGAATAGGATTGGGAAAGTATATATCTATATGTGTATGCATATTTATATATATTGTGTATTTATATATATATATATACATATATATATGTATATATATATAAAACTATGGAGAAACATCTAAACTTTATTGTAGTTTTCTGGGGGGGTGCGGGAGAGTATGTATATATGTATAGCTATAGAGAAACACATCTAATCCAAATTGTGACCTTTTAGGGGGGTTGGGGAAAAAATGGGCAAAGTAAAAAAGTTCACAGCAGAGAACAAAAGAAAACTCACAAGGAAGCAAAGGAAAGATGGACAATTCACAATACAATGAGTATTATTTATCATATAGGCTTTCTTGAAATGAAAAATTTTTGTTACATATTTTGAATCTTCTCTTATGTTCTGCTATGCACACGGCGTGCTTTTTTTCCTTTCAAATTTTGTATTTAAGTTCCAATTTATGATATTTTTTTTTCTTTTCTCTATTCTCTATTGGTGTTTTAGCGTCTAAAATAAAATTTTTTTGGGAAAAATAATGACACAGTAATTAAGGCACTTTCCAGAAATGGACTTTCTGGGAAGGATATGGAATTCATTTAACCTAATGTGTAAATGACTGAAAACTGCTTCGAGTGTTATCTTTCCCATGGAGATTATAATTTTAACCAAAACCATAAAGGAATAAAGCTTAATGATGAGATTTAAAGCCTCAGTAGATCATTTTTTCACCTGGGGAAAGGAGAGAGTGATGGCTTCTAAGGGATGCTGATATTACCCTCTCTCCATCTCTCTAACATTCTCTCACCTTGGCATTGTACCATGAATGCCCTCTCTCCTCAATCTCGGCTCTTAGTTTCTTGGATTTTGTAAAGACTCAGTTTAATTCCCGTGGTCTTCAGGGGTCTTTTTCAGTTCCCCACATACTTGTTGTTCTTCTTGGCAAAGATACTGGAATGATTTGTTATTTCCTTCCACAGATTAAGGCAAATAGAGGTACAGTGACTTGCTCAGGGTCACAAAGCTACTAAGTGTCTGAGGCTAGATTTGAATTCCTGACTACAGGCAGAGCACCCTGTCCACTGAGCTACCTAGTTACTTCCTTAGCTACTACTTTCCCCCCAAGATCACCCTCCATCTACTCTGTATATATCTTATACATATCTATTATGTCTCCTATTTTCATGTGAACTCCTTAAAGGCAGAGAAGTTTGTTGTTTTTTTTTTAATTCCTTTATATTCATTTAACTTATGGCAGTTCCTGGTAGATAGTAAACACCTAATAAATGTCTTTCATAGACTGATTGGGATAGTAATCAGGAGATTTGAGTTATAGCTCTGATTCTTTATCTAGCTAGCTATATGACTTGATACAAGTCATAATTGACAGCCAGGCAATATGAATCATTTGACATAAAATAATACAATGTTGGGAAAACTGGAAATTAATCCAGTAGAAACTAGGCATAAATCATTATCTCATCACATACCAAAATAAGCTCTAAAAATGGGTGCATCTTAGAAATAAATAATGAATATAAATAAATTAAAGGAGCAAGGATGGAATTGCCTTTCAGAAATATGGGTAGAGGAATTTGGTGGTGAAATAAGGGTTAGAGAGGATCACAGAAGGAAAAGTGAATCATTTTGAATACATATAAGTTTTACAAGTTTTGGCACAGACAAAACTAATGTAGCTAAAATCAGAAGAGAAGTGGGGGAAATGAGGGGAAATATTTGAAGTAAGTTTCTCTGATAAAGGTTTTCTTTCAAAGATATAAGGAACTGATCCAAATTTAAAATAATAAGAGACATTCCCCAACTGATAAATAGTTCATGGGTATGAGCAGGCACTTTTCAAAGGAGGAAACCCAAACTATCAGTTGTCACATGAAATACAAATTAAAACAATTCTGAGATTCAACCTTTTACTTATAAGATTAGCAAAGTGGAAAAGAAAAGATGGATAAGGAAGAATACTGGAAAAGTTGTTTGAAAACATGTATAGTAATGAACTAATGGTGGAGCTGTGATATAGTCCAGGCATTCTAGAAAACAATTTGGAACTATGCTCAAAATATTATTATATTGTGCTTGCCCTTTGACCTAGTGATAGCTCTATTAGGTTAATTACCCAAAAATGTCAAAAAAAAGAAAAAATATTCATGTGCAAAAAATTATAGTAGCTTTTTTTTCCAGTGACAAAGAATTGAAAACTGAGGAAGTTTCCATCAATTTGAGACAAGATGAACAAGCTATAGTATGTGAATATGATAAAATATCATTGTGCTGTATTGAAGAGAATTGTCTTAGAGAAACCTGGGAAGATTTATATAAGCTGATGAAGATTTAAGCAAGTAGAACCAGGGAAAAGTCATATAATCACAAAAATATTGTGAAGACAAACATCTTTGAAATACTTAGGGAATCTGATAAATGAAATGACTAACCACAGTGACAGAGAATTCATGATGAAACATGCTTTCCACCTCCAGACAGAGAGTTATGGTCTCAAAGTACAGATTGAGACATATACATACATACACACGTAGATACACATGCATGTGTATACAAATATGTATTATATATACATGTCACCTAGTACTTGAATATTACAATAGCTTACTAGTGGGTCTGCCTGCCACAGGTCTTTCCCCTTTCCAATCCATCCTCAAAATCCAGTCACCAAAGCATTCTTCCTAAATCACATGTCTGACCATGTCCTCCCCCTACTCAATAACTCTAGTCATTCTCTATCATCTCCAGAATCACCTTCTCATGAATGCCTGATCAAATTATGCTGCCCTAAACACCATCTTCCTATATATGGTATTTCTCCTTAGTAGAATTAAAATTCCTTGACAGCAGGATCTGTCTTTATTTTTATCCCCAGCATTTAACACAGTGCCTGGCACATAATAAGCACTTAATAAATGCAGTTTTCATTAATTCATTCATCCAGATGTTCTCTACAATGCTTGCCTCACAGAATCAAAAAAACTTCAGAGTTGGAGGGGGCCTCAGTGGTCAGTTAGTGAATTTATTTAGTCCAACCTATACATGAAAGGAATCCCTATAATAACATTGTCACTGTTGTTAGGTCCTTTCAGTCATGTCAGACTCTCTGTGACCCCATTTGGGGTTTTCTTGGCAAAGATACTGAAGGGACTTGTCAGTTCCTTCTCCAATTCATTTTACAGATGAACAAACTGATACAAACATAGTTAAGTGACTTGCCCAGGGTCATCCAGTTAGTAGATATCTGAGGTCAGATTTGAATTTGTCTTCCTGACTCTACAGCTCACATTCTATTAACTGTGCCACCTTAGCTGCCCCATAATAACATACATGACAAGAAATCACAGGTTTGTATCACTTCCCAAACCCTCTCTCCCCTACAAAATAAAAAAAAGGTATATATGTACCCAGAAACAGATAGATGAATAAATGAATTAATAAGAAGGCAAACAAAAATAAAAATAAGAATTTATTTTTAATAAACTGAGATAAGCTTTTCAGGTCACAGAATAAAAACATGCTTCTCCCTTTAGACAGAATTTAGAGATATTGTAACCATAGGATTATACCTACAATTTGAATCTTTCGAAGTGGTTATTTGGGGACAGGAAGAGAAGGGACAGAGCAGGAAGAGAGAGAAGGGACTCAGAAATATATGAGAAATAATATAAATATATTATCAGAAATAATATCTGTTAGAAGTGTAGAAATATGTACATGCATCCAGCCATTCATGATGCCCCCCTGTCTTGCGATATTGTTGGAGTAGTATCCAGATGACAAGGCCAGAAATATAGAAGTCAACAAGCAGACCAGGTTTGCTAACATGATATTTAGGCTGCTTGAAAACCAGTGGAATCTAATTCCCATCTTCAGTTCAGCAGAGGAAATATTACTCCCCCAAGAAGCTTTCTTACCACCACTGTCTTCACTGAAGTCAGGTAGGCCTTGTGTTTCTGCTGCTTTTTCTGTGGCTCTTTCTTCCCCAGTTTGTTTATTCTCCCCTCTGCGGATGCCCACATGGCATTTTTCTTTACTTACAGTAGGGCCTAAAGACTTGAAGCAAGCAGTGAGCTGATTAAAAATTAATAAGAGCCTCAGAGGTAAAGTAGCGTGAGGCAGTTGGTTCTCTGATCGACAATTTTTTGAGGTTCTTTAAATACCCAATTATTTCTAGGACACCTACGGAAAAGAAACCACAGGATATGGGAAATAGGTTTTCAGGCCAGAGGGAATATATTTTTAAGCAAAAGTCTTTCAACTTGGAGAAAAGAAAGAAGAATTATGTTTACAATACTTCTCTTTATTTCCCTCCCCACTTTTTCTCCTTTCATAAGTACAGGTGACTCACCCAGCAATGGAGAGGATTTATCTTCAGGAAAAACTTGGTTATTCTAAAGCAGCTCTGCATTTGCCCAGGAGGTAACAATACTATGCAGAAAAAAGCCAGCCAATGAATTAAAATCAGGCCTGGGAATACTCTAATGCATTAGATCTCGACACAGCAATGGAGAGAATCCAAACCTCCCATGTTAAGGAATTGCAAGGCCTGCTCTTAGATATTTTATTTCTTGGGGTGAGAAACAGCTTCGTGAGTTTCCTAATGAGCACACCAAACCATAAACTGCCCTCCTAAATACTTTCAAAGCATCACTAGGAAACCACTTCTCCAAAACCATAATCCTGCCTTTTCTTCAAACCTTTGCAGAGCTTAGTCAAATATTAATCTGCTGTGCTCTAGAAACCTATTATTTATAATTCCCAAACAGGAAAGATTGCATTTGATGATCACATTTTAGCTAGCTTTGGGAATGGACAAACTGGGGCTGAATTCCTTACACAGAAATGACTCTGGCTGTGTGTGGCTGATGAGTTTACTAACAGAAGAGGCTGTCTGGGAGCTGAGCTGAATGTGGGTCAGAAAAGCTCCACATCATTTTTCCTGTTTAAAACGTTGTCAAAAGCCTGAGAAAGAACATTTCTCTGAGGACAGAAAACCAGAGTGAGAACTACATGGGGAAGTTAAAACAAAAACTACAACACTACTACTTTTGCATTAATAGATTCCTAGTATAGTTTCTGGCACATAGTAGGGAAGGGCAGGGTAAGATTTATTTAGCACCTACTATGTGCTAGCTACTGTATTAAGCACTTTACAAATGTTATCCCATATGATCCTAATGGTGACTCCGGAAGAAGGTGCTATCATTTCCTATTTTGCAGTTGAAGAAACTAAGGCAGAGAAAGGTTAAGTGAACTTGCTCAGGGTCACATCCTGCAAATGTCTGAGGTTACACCTGAGCACAATTCTTCCCAATTCTGCTATGCCATCTAGCTGTCCAAGCATTTAGTAAATGCATGCTAATTGATGGATTTGTAGGAAAACGTCATTATTATAGTTCTCTAATTCAGCACATTGTTTTGGGTAAATCACTTGAATATCTCTATCCTTGCTCTTCTGCTAGCCTAGGAGTTCTTAGAAGACTTTGGGCAGATTAACTAGTTTTATTATCTTGGACAAGTAACTTCATCTTTCTATATCTCAGAACACTTAATATACGAAGTACTTAAAAAATCTTCATTGAATGAGTGCATTAAAGAATAAAAGCAGCATTTATTAAATGTTCCAGATGTGAGTAGCACTATGCTAGGCACTAGGGAAGATACAGAATTTAGATAAATATATTGTCTCTACCCTCAAGAAGCTTATAGTTTAATAGCATCTCTATGTCACAATTGTGCAGTTAAGTGATGCAGCAGATAAATTAACAGGCCTAGAGTTTCCTCATTTGTAAAATGAGCTGGAGAAGGAAATGGCAAACTAGTCCTGCATCTTCGCCAAGAAAACTCAAATGGAGTCACAAAGAGTGGACATGACTGAAAGAGTTGAACAGCAATGTGTCAAAATTGGGCATTGGATTCTGACTACAGCTATATGTAAGGTAGATTTTGTTATTCTTTTTTAGATAGTATTTCTCAGTATCCACGGCCATAACAATCTCTATTTCCTAGGCTTATGAATTGTAGACATCTCCATTATGCTTACACAGCATTATATAATGATACATAATATAAACATTTGTACTTAAAATTATAAATATCCACTGCGACTGTGCAGTGCGATATAATGGTGAGATAATATAAACTTGTGAGGCTACTGCTGGCAATATGCCTTCTTTGTCTGTTCCCCTGTAAATCAAGTGGGCAGAGGTCAGTTAGTGGAGAGCCCATAGGGAAACATGAGAGTGTAATGTTGTGTGTGCCTTGATAGATCCCCATCAGGACTTTGGGAGAATCTGTGTGTTTGCCTCAACCAATCCCCATTGATACTTAAGGGGGTTTAGGGGAGTGCACAAGCCTCCACTGAACCCATCAAGACAAAGGAATAGTTGCCTCATCCCCCTTCTTGATGGTCCCTACAACAAGGGTGATTATGGAATGTTACAGTTCCCATTCTGGTGTTCCCATTATCAGTTGCCCTTTGAGAAGACTAGACTAGAATAAAGTAAGATTATTAACCCCTCTGAAGCTGTCTTCCTGTCCTTCCTTTCCACACAGATCAAGAATGAACCTGTCAGAGGCCGGAGTCCAAAAACTCCAGCACCTCCCTCGTGTTATGTGAAACAACAGTAGAGCTTCCTCATCCATGAAATGGGGATAATAATACATGTACTGAGTTATTGTAGGATCAATGGGATAATATAGATTAAAGATACTATATTACCATGAATTCAAATAATTTTTTTCAAGCAACATGGATTTGGAGTCAGAGGACCAGGATTCAAATCCCAGCTTTGCTTACTATCTCTATGACTTTGGACAAATCATGTGTTTTCTGAGCCTCAGTTTCCTCAATTATAAAATTAAAGAATCAGCCTAGATGACTGCAACGGCCCATTGAGTTCTAACCTAGTATATTAACATCCTTTTAAGTACCTATTATAGGCCAAAAATTGTTTGACCTGCTGAGTATATCAAAATGAGAAAAAAAGATACAATTCCTACCTTCAAGGTGCTTACATAAGCATTATATTAGTGCGATATGTTAATTAATGCTATTATCATTGTCCCTGGATTCTAGGAGAAGTACATAACCATTTCATTAAGATAGTGCTAAGCCTTTAGTTATCTCTCTTGCAAAATAAGCTAATTAATTGGTATATAATCTTAGGATATTAGAGACCAATCAGACTTTGTTATGGGAAATGTAGCTTCAACTGGAATGATGTAATTGAGCTGTGTCAACTCTGAGAAGCAGAGTTGTTCTGTAATCATGGTGTTATTCAGAGCTCAGAAACCTGGTCAGTATGTAGTTGTTGGCAATTAACTTCTACTTGCTATGACCTCTGTGCTTTCTTGGTGTTTTTCCTTCTGGATCTCATGGGTTTTAACCCCTTGGGACTTCAAATCTTACTATATCACAAGAAGAGCAGGGGATTTAGAGCTAGAAAGGTCTCTAGAGAATCACTTCCTGGAAAGTGACTTCTTCAAGGTCAGAAAGTGAATAAAGAGTCAGCATCTGAATTCATGTTTTCTATCTTCAAACTCATCATTAACATCCAGCCTGGGGTTTGCCTGAGGTGGGTGCAAGAGCAAAGGAGAGATACAAATAACAGTATGTTTCAAGGCCTACTAAACTTCTTTCACTGATAATAAGTTGTTTACCTCGTTTTCCTTCCAACTGTCATCCATAATTTTTTTTAAAGGATTCAGAATACATTTTCAGAACTGTTAACTTGATCATATTGTTAAGTCATTGAGTATTCTAAAAAACCTGATCTTTGCAATCTATTTGCCTTTTGCAAGAAAAAAAAAGTAATGATTATGTTTATATCTTGCATATCAGTTATAAATTGTGCTGCAAAATTACACATAGAACTGAAAATATAGAGCAAGGAAAATTAATTGCTAAGTAATAACCCACTTAACAATTATTGACTATTGATCTTGTGTCTTTCACTTAGAGAAAATACTCAGAGCTATGTTTGACCAGAATTTCACTGATGTGTAATATTTTTTCTTCCAATTATTTTAAATAAGACTCTACATTATTGATCTCACTGTGTTAAATTAAGAAATATTAATTGGTTTTAAAGCAAATTATGAAACATATATTCCTTTACTGCTCCAAAAACTCCAATGGCTCCCTAGCACCTTGCAAAGAAAGTCTAAAGCAACTTTAATAAAGTCATAATCCTTTATTCCTAGAAAAAGTAGCTTTATCCAGGAATTCAAAATCCCCAACAATATAGGCCCCACTTAGTAGCCTATATATCAGTGTCCACGCAATCTTTCAGTGCAGAGTCTTAAAGCCTTTAACTATGACAGGCCTGGAACATTGGTATAGGTGAACTCTTAATGCAAGAGAGTGACTCAGAAAAGGAGGAGTTGACTTAGGAAGTAGCATGTTTTCCTCAATGATGGGCTTCAAGCAAAGACTTGCTAACCATTGCTAGGAATACTGTGACTGTAATTCATTTTTTAACATAATAATTGTCACAATTTGTATAATACTTTAAAGTTTTTGAAAGATTTCACATTAATGTGCATAAATACATAAGTATACATACATATATGTTTGTATACACATGTATATATAGATAGATATAGCTATAATTTATCTTCATGACAAACATTGGAGGTAAGTGCTATTATCCTCAATTTATAGCTGAGGAAATAGACAGAGCTTAAGTGACTTGCTCAAGGTCAGACAACTTAGAAGTTTCTGAGGCAGGGGGCGGAGCCAAGATGGCGGAGTAGAAACAGCTCTTCCAAGCCTCTCTGCCCCCAGATTCCCCACAAACTATGTAAAAAAGGACTGTGAACAACTTCTGGAGCCCCAGCACCCACAGAATGACACAGAGAAGCTAACCTTCCGCTGAGGACAGCCCAGCAGCCCTGCAGGAAGGACCAGTGCAGCAGTCTGGGAGCCGGCAGCTCGCAGAGCGCAGAGCACAGGAGCCGAGCCCAGGTCCGCATGAGCCGAGGTTTTAGCTCCAGGGCGGCAGGGCCAGCAGCCGGCTGGAGGAACCCCAGAACACCAGGAGCTGTGGCGATTCCAGAATTATCAACATAGACATGCCTAGGACAAAGTAAGAGGTTAGTGTCCTATGGATTTTGGGGCCTGTATTTGGGGAATGCGTCAGCTCCCTCCCCTGGGGGCTAGAAGCCGCTGAGGAGACACGCCATTTTGTAGCTTTCAGAGGCAGGTCTGGCTCCCAGCCTACAAATCGTGGGGAGATCCAGCGATCAGTCTTGGGGGGTAATCGCTCTTGCTTTAACCTCCCTGGATCTGGATTGTGATCTAGGGTGGAAGTTGTGGGTGGGTTTACAGCTTGCCAGAAACGGAAATTGCCCCCCACACGTTCGGGACGAAAATTCCTCTATCTGGCCTTAAAGCCATAGTGTGGCAACAAGCCCAAAAGTCAGGTAATCAAGTGGCAACATGCCAAGGCAAAGGAAACAGAAAAATGCAACCCTAGACTCCTATTTTGGGGGCATAGAGTGGGAAAAGGACTGTGAGGTCAGAAGTCCTGCTCCAAAAGCCCCAGGGGGAAAACATGAGCGGGTTGCAGGCCATAGAGGACCTTAAGAAGGACTTTAAAAATCAAATAAGAGAAGTGGAGGAAAATTAGAAAGAGAAATGAGAAGGATGCAGGAAAAGTATGAAATGAGGGTCAACAGCCTGACTGAGGAAAACAACACCTTAAAAAATAGACTAACTCAAATGGCAAAGGAGGCCCAAAAGGGCAATGAGGAGAAGAATGCCTTAAAAAGTCAAACTTGCCAGATGGAAAAAGAATCTCAAAAGTTCACTGAGGAGATTCATTCCTTCAGAGTTAGACTGGAGCAAATGGAAGCTAATGACTTTATGAGAAATCAAGATGCTGTTAAGCAGATCCAAACAAATGAAAGATGAGAAGGCAATGTGAAATATCTCATGGGAAAAACCACTGACCTGGAAAATAGATCCAGGAGAGACAATTTAAAAATTATTGGACTACCTGAAAGCCATGATCAAGGAAAGAACCTAGAAATCACCCTTCAAGAAATTCTCAAGGAAAACTGCCCTGATGTTTTAGATCCAGAGGGCAAAATAGAGGTTGAAAGAATCCACCGATCACCTCCTGAAAAAGATCCCAAAAAGAAAACTTCCAGAAATATTATAGCCAGGTTCCAGAATCCCCAGATCAAGGAGAAAATACTACAAGCAGCCAGGAAGAAACAATTTCAATATTGTGGAAACACAATCAGAATAGCCCAGGACCTGGCAGCTTCTACACTGAGGGATCAAAGGGCATGGAATATGATATTCCAGAGGGCAAAAGAATGGGGAGTGAACCCAAGGGTCACCTACCCAGCCAAACTGAGTATTTTGTTTCAGGGGAAAATATGGTCATTCAGTGGAATAGAGGACTTTCAAGCATTCTTGAGGAAAAAACCAGAGTTGAATAGAAAATTTGACATCCAGACACAAGAAGGAAGAGATGCCTGAGAAGGTAATCAGGGAAAAGAAATCAAAAGGAACTTATCAAAGTTGATCTATTTACATTCCTATATGGAAAAGCAATAACTGTGACTGATGATATCTTTCTCACTGTGAAAATAATGGAAGAAGGGGGTGTGGTCATATGAATACATATGTGAATGTGTGTGTATATGGTTACAGTTATGTATGGATAGAGGGCATAGGTTGAATTTGTTGGGAAGGGAGAATACTCAAGGGATGAAAGTATGAGGTGAGAGAGTAAAGTGGCAAGAGGAGATGGGGAGAGACAGGGTAGGGTAAACTATCCCATGTAGAAGAAGCAAGGGGAAGTGGTTGCAAAGGAGGGAGAGAATAAGGAAGGCTAAAAAGACAAAACCACATTCCCATTGAATTTGGTTCAGGGAGAAAATGACATACATACTAAATGGGTTATCTCAACCTGCAGCAGGATAGGGGGGAGGGGGATGAGAGGAGGGATGATGGATGGGAGGGCATCCTTGGGGGAGGGGAGGTTGGAAGTACCCACTATAGAAGAGGGACAGGATCATGTAGGGAATGGACCAGGTGGGGGGTGGGATGAGTGGGAGGGAATTATAAGCAGCCTTGTACAATATATCTACTATGATAATGTTTTGCATAGCTAGACATGTACAACATATACCGAATTACTTATCTCCCCAGAGGGAATGGGTGACAAGGGAGGAAGGAAATGGATCTGAAATTTGAGGTCGTAACATTAAATGTTTTAAATATATATAAATATTATTAGTAATACTCTTTCGCTTGTAATAGGGAGATAAGATGTGCAGGCATTGGGACACAAAGATCCACCTTCCTCTAATGGAAAAGTCGATGGGGGTATAGGAGAAAGTATGGGAGAGAGCAGATTGGAGGAAGTGATATCTTGTGGGACTACTATTCTGGGAGGTTGGGTAGGGGAATAATGGGGGGAAAATGATTGTAACTCAAAATCTGGTGGAAATGAATGCTGTAAAACAGAAGTTAATAAAGCATTTGTTTAAAAAAAAAAAAAGAAGTTTCTGAGGCAGGATTCAAATCCAACTCTTCCTTACGCCAAGGCAATCACTCTACTCATTTTGTCCCCTACCTGCCTCAATGGATAATAAGGACTGGGCAAGATGGTCAGAGAAGCCCCTTCCAAGCTCTGTGATTCGAAGAGTCTTCAGGACACCTCTGGTCAGGAATTTCGAAACTTCTTCCATGTATGTAAATGAACTACCTAGCTCTAAGGCAGGAAACAGCATAGGCACAGAAATCCATGGAAAAGAGCTAAGCAGCACCATCAGAGTGATTCCATTTCAGAAAGAAGTACAAGTTAGAGAGTGGGCACACACACACTCATACACACACACACACACACACACACACACACACACACACACACACACACACAAAGGAGGGACATACTCAGAGGCCCAGTCATGATCACCAACTGCACCTGGCTTTTTCCATCACGCTCTCCTCAAACCTGAACCATGCAACCTCCAGAAATCACAACTGATTGTTCAAAGAATTCACCAAACCTACTTCCACCATGTGATTCCCTTCAACATCCTTGTGATAACAGCCATAGGCAGAAGTGCCAGTAAAGAAAGCTGTTCCTAAGAGCCAAAGTTTGGTGAAAGCCTCTTAGAGCAGCCTTCCATGCATATTGAATATGCTTCTTCCAGTCATCCATCAATCAATATGCAGCTAAGTGGTAGAGTGGATGGAATGCTGGATGTGGAGTCAGAGAGACGAGTTCAAATTCTATTTCAAACATTTTTTAGCTGTGTGATCATGGACAAATTTAACCTTTCTCTATCTTAGCTTCCTCATTCATAAAATGGGGACAATAATAGTGGCTGCCTCAAGGGTTGTTGTGAGGGTAAAATGAGTTAATATTTTCAAAGCACTTTACAAACCTTAAAATGATCCATAAATGTTATTATTGTTGTTCTGAACCTGCCCCTTTTTAGGAACAATGTTAAGAATTATAGAGTCAAAGATAAAAATGAAACCATTCCCATTTGCAGGAAGCTTATATTCTATCATGACCCACTAAGCTTCTCTTTCCTCTAGTCCTTTGAATTCAGCCTTTTTTCACATTATTCTCATTCAGGAAGCATTCATGTTTAAGAGGCATTAAACTTGACCCCAGAGGTCAGAACTGTACACGGACAGAAGTTGCAAAGAGGCAAACTGAGGCTTGACGTCTGGGAAAAGTTCCAAACAATTAAAGTTATCCAAAAAGTGGAATGGGTTCCCTTGGGATGTGATGAATTCCACCTATCTAGAGGTTTTCCAGCAAGGTCTAGCTATTATAATCATCACTGGGCAGCTATTTTATAGATGGGGTTGAAACATGAGGGTTTGGTCTCCTGCCTATCTCCTTAGTAAGTTGTATTATTTCTCTCTTCTTTGCTTTTTGGAGGGCAATTGGGGTTAAGTAACTTGCCCAAGGTCACACGGCTAGGCTTTTGTTTATGTGTGCATGAAGTGTCTGAGGCCAGATCTGAACTCAAGTCCTTCTGACTCCAGGGCTGATGCTCTACTCCATGCACCACCTAGCCGCCCCTCTTCTTTGCTTTTTGCTCAGGCCATTGTCTGAAACTAGTAAGCTGAGGGAAATAAGTGAAGGTGCAGCCAGTACTAGAAAGTAAGGCCATGGGGTGGCTGTGTCCATCAAAAGAGAGTCAGGTTTCAGTGGAAGCTAGAAGATGGAATGAGTGGGAGAAGTAAACAATTAACATGAAGGGAATTTTGTTGCTTGTGGAATAGGCATTCCAGAGGGCACAGTGGAAGAGGTGGGGGACATTTGATTGGAAATTATGGACAGGAGGGTAGAGAGGGGTAGGGATAAGGAATCAGGTGATAAACAGGGGAATAGGGTGGGAACTGTGATCTATAAGACTTCAGCATCACTCAGATGTGTAAGGAATGAACATCATTGGGTTGAAAGTGCTACTCCTTCTTCCAGAGGAGAATGGAGATTAGACTAGAGACAAGTGCAGCATGAGATAGAAGGTACATGTTTAGATAATCAAATGGGAGGCCCCATTTCATTATTTTTCTTCTTTCCAAAGACTAGCAATTCCTCAGGAATAAGCACACCAGGAGATGGAAGTTGAATCAGTTAGTTAAGTGATTTGCCCAGCATCACACAGCTCATAAATATCTGGGGCAAGATTCAAACTCAGGTCTTCTTTTCTCCAAGTCTAGAAGTCTATCCAGTATATGATCTAGTTACCAGGTCTATCAAATAAAGAACTACTATCGTGTAAAATGAACCAGAAGTCAAGCAACTGGTCAGCAAGCATTTATTAAGCACCTACTAAGTGCTAGGAACTGTACTGAATATAAATTCAAAGAATGAAATAATCCCAGCAGGACAAAGGAATGAAACCTCATCTACAAAATAGTTGGGTTTAAGCCCTAACCCCACATTTGAAAAGTCAGTTGCCATAGTAATTACATCCTTAACATTTTTAAGAATCATGGCATTATAGTAATGACCTCAGGAACAACCTTATATATGTCACCCACACTTGACAGTAAACTTTTAAGATTCTTTCTTGGAAGCAAAGGGACCACCACTGGCCGTTCCTTCATTTGAACACATGGATGGGATGTGCTGAAAAAACAAAAAAAACAAATGAAGACTGAAGGAAAAAGGAGCTACCTTTCACATGGCTATTGAAGGACACCTTGTACACTGTAACATTATGACAATTCCTCATCCCGATGTCAGCAGAGACGAACACTTTAAAGATGAATTTCTAAAGAAGGTCATTGCTGGACAAGACAATTTATCTGTGGCTCAAAACAGAGCAGGCCATCTGGATAATTCCAATGACATGAGGAAGGAAGAAGTTTGAGGTGAATCCCAAGAGCATTATGATAGACAAGTCAAGAGAACATGGCCGACATGTATACCATCCCTTGAGTGTTTCCAATGTACAGCTGATCCCCTCTCCTCTCATCCTAGACAATGAGTTGGAATGTTATCTGCCATTTCTGAGTCATCATCATGTCACTGGGATATCAAAGGACAGACTACACATTTTCATTATGATAACACTATAGAAAATGCCCTGTGCTTCTGGCCTTTGTAAATGTCAAACTCTTTGCAATGGTCAGAGTTGCAAAATCAGAGAATCTTAGAACTGAAATTGATGTCTAGTACAACCAAATGGTCCTCTGGTAAAAGTTACAGACTCAGGATGAAGTCTGAATTTGCTCCAGACTTAGGTACCTACTTACCAGTCAGGTGACCATGTCACAAGACTACTCAGATTATCAGCTTCTGCATTTGTGGGATAAGAAGAACAAGCACTTGTACAAAGCTTCAAAATTTGTGAAGTTCTTTATAAATATTATCTCATTTGATCCTCCTGACAACCCTTCGAGGGAAGTGCTATTATTATCCCTATTTTACTGATGAGCAAACTGAGGGTAATAGAGATTAAGTATCTTGCCCAGGGTCACACAGTTAATAAGTGTTTGAAACAGAATTTGACCTTGGGTCTTGCTAATTAACAAAGTCCAGTATTCTATTTACTGAACTACCTCGTTGGGAATAATAGTTCTAGGACTACCTGCTCAAGAGTGTGAGAAATGATTCATTTGCACCCTTCCATTGATTATAATCAGTGTTAATCAGTTTGATATGATTCCATAGGAGCGGTGATTATAAATTCTGTATATTAGGCCTCAGAACCGTGCACTACAGGTTGCAAGTTAATTTATTTAATCTTAGGAAGCTAACTAGAGACCCTCCACCTTGTTCTTCTTTGTTATGGTGACCAAGCCCAGAATGACAGAGGTGACTAAATTACATGGAAATTTCCCCAATTTATTTTTGTATCCCTGGATGATTCTCCCATCTAAGACGACCAGGTTACCCTCTTATGACCATCTTATGACCACTTAATCAGTGGAGATGCCCCATGCTTCATCTAACCCAAGTCTCGCCCACCCCCACCCCTACACCCTTGCTGATATGCCTTTTTTTTAACTGATGTACCATTTTTGGACCTCAAAGCAAGGTCTATGAACGAATTGGATTCCATATTTTGTGTAAGCTTCTGCAATGTCTGAGTGTCAGATCTGGTATCAAACCCTATAAAAATAAGGTCCTGGGGAAAAGGGGCATCTCAATCATGAGGAAGATGTGTGGTATACTTCAACAGAGTGCACTGTGTACCCTTGGATAAAGTGCCATAGACTCAGAGTTCTGCTTCTGTAACTTTTTCTTGCAGATTAGGCAATTATAATCCCCGCAGGAGGTTGTTGTGAGGAAATCATTTTACAAGTCCCTCTCCCATTCCTACAAGCAAAATACAAGCTCCTTGAGGACAAGAATTGTTTTGTTTTCATTTTTGTTTTGTTCCCCCTTCCAGAGTACCTTACCTAGAATAAGCACTTACTATCCATACATATTAGACAAATTGACTTGAATCTCTAACCTGCTTAGGGGGAAATTCTTGGAGGTGGGGGGAGGGTTAAATTTAGGAACTAATAGGTCAGTAACCAATTACAATTGAAGTAGGTGGGGGCTCAGAGCTGATAGAGAACTAACCCCAAAGTCAAGAAGACCTAGGTTCAAATTTGGTTTCATACACTTACTAGCTTTGTGACCTTGGGCAAGTTCTTAACTTCATTCTGTCTCAATTTTCCCATCTGTTAAATGAGGATAATATTGCACCTACTTCCTAAGGCTGTTGTGAGGATCAATTAAAATAAGATTTGTAAAGTGTTTTGTGAACTTCAAAGCACTAAATAAATATTAATAAACTAGTATTGATTATTAATCATTAATAATTATATTGATAAATCATTGTTGATAATAAATTATTGTTAATACTGATTGCAAAAAGCTGATTTAAAAAATAACTACCTGACTGAATTCAAATATGGTGACTGAAAAATATAGGGTTCTGGTTGCTGATATATTAAAATAGCTCACACGTGTCATATTCTAATATTAAAAATCCTTTCTTATGTAAGCGAGGCAAGGATCTTTGCCATGGTGGCAAAAATGCCAGAAAAAGACTATTAACTTACTTCTTTTCAGTGTTTCTAGAACATTCTGAAGATTTATCAGAGCTTCAAGGTCATTTGTCTGGCAAGGAAGGTGAAGGACTAACAGAAGGGTGAAAGGATAAATGGAAAAGGATACGAATACTTATTGCCAGTCTCAGAATGACTCAGTGGGAATATCATCCTTCCTGTACCCTGAAAAGAGAGGCTGGTAAAAAGAATTAATATTCTCTAACTCACCTAGATATAAGGACTAGGGATCTTCCTTGTGGAAGATTAGAGGTCTTCTATGGGAAGGACTAGGGATCTTCCATAGGGAGGGCTAAGGCAGTGAACTCTCAGATCTGCCTGAGTCATCAATGGGTAGAGACTGTAGAGTTATTTAACCAAAGACCTGAAGATGTGAGTCTGGGGCACATATAATAATATTTTCTAGTTTTAGTAGAAATGGAAGCAACAGCAGAATCAGAAAGGCACTTGAGCAGGTATCATTCCCTTTGATACACAAATGGATCCTTGACCTCACTCATGTGCATTTTTCATTCAATGTTACAGATACATGCTTATCCATCTCATGTGATTCTCATCCATGTCCTCCCAAATGTCTAGTATTGGGCTTCTACCCAACATTGTGATTGCCTTCCTCATGATCTTTTGGAATTTTAATGAAACTGATGAGGCAGAACTTGCCATAGGACTGTTCTGTTTTCCTTTTTAGGTTTTATCATACAGTTAATCTTTACTATAGTTTTTCTTCATAGTTTCTTATTTGTTATATTACTGCTTGTTTATTATATCCACCATTTTCATTGCCTTTACTGGTACTCATTTTAATTCTTCTAATGGTGTTGCATGACTCACAGCTGTATAGTAATACTGATAGGATATTATCATTAAAAAGAAGGGCCTTCTTTTCAGGAGAAGATTAGGGGCATTAAAAAAACTCATTAATTTATTTGATAGCTTATCTCAGTTTATTTATTTTTTTGCCTGGTCTTTTGGTAGAAAAGGTAAGAAATCCTTAAGAAGCATTTCTTCTTCCACATTTAACCCAAATAATATGTAATTTACAGAGTTGAGGAGATATGAGTTATACTTAGCAATAATTTCATATGAAAAGTAATTAACATATTAATACTGCCATTATCATTTTATATGATAAACCTGATTTTCAGAGAGGTAAAGAGACTTGAATATTGTTATGAATTCATTCATCCAACAAGAATGCATTAAGTTCCATGAGTTCTATGTACTTATGCTTAAGTACTCTATGCCAGTTTCCAGAGAAAAAAGAACTCAATAAAAGTGTCTTTTCCTTCAAGGACTTGAATTCTCTTTTAGGGTAGGAGCAGAGAACATGCCTGAAAACATAGTATGCAACTATACCATATAAATAAAATAAATACCCAGTAATTTGGGGGGAGGGCTTTAACAAAGGTTGATGTTCAGGGAGGTTCTTTGTAGGAGGTAACACCTGGATTAAGCCTTGAAGGAATCTAGGAATTCTGAGAAACAGAAGGAAAGAGAGGGATATTCCTGGCCTGGGAAATAACCAGTATGAATACAAAAAGCTGGGGGATAGGGAGAAACAAATATGCTGTTTGTCTGGAACCTAGAATCTGTGAATGGGAATAACATGCAATGAGTCTGGGAAGATAGGCTGGAGTGAGACTGGAAAGAGCTTTAAATGTCAAACAGATAAATTGGCATTTCATCCTAGATATGATAGGGAGCCACTGGAGTTTCTTGAGCAAAGGAATAGCATAGGTCCATAGATTTTGACTTGATAGGAGCCATAGAAGTCATCAAGTCTCAATTCCCACTTTATAGATGAGCAAACCGAGGGGCAGATTGTTGTTGATCCTACTTTCTTGAAGAGTACCAATGACATGAGGAGGGTAATGTCTTGATTTGCAAGTGAGTTGGATTTAAGTGAGGCCGAGCTATGCAAAATCATCAGACTCACTCTCTCATCCAGCGTCATTGGAGTCTAGTCACAAGACTGGTGATGGCCCTGGATGCAGTGGGAGACCCTGGTCTCTTTTTTTTTTAAACCATGAAATTTTATTCATTTTTACTCTTGGGGTTTCCATGGTTTGTCTAAAGAATGAATACCAGGTAAATGCAGTGTAGACTTTTTCCTCAGGGTCTGGAAGAGTGAGAGTTTCTGGGGCAGGGTTTTTTTTTTTTTGTTTTGTTTTTTTGGTTTTTTTTGAGGTTGATCTTTGGGAACTGCTAAGAATTCTGGAGGGTGTGGAGAGAGGTTAAGACCAAGCAGTAGAAGGAGCAGTGAAGATTGCAGAAGGCAGCAGGGAAATGCTGGAGATAGAAATTTGAAGGTGAGAAAACTCAAATTTTCTTGTTGGTGGCTTCCTGAGTTGTTCTTTCAAACTCTTGGACTTCATCCATTGTCAAGTAGTTGTTTTGTCAAGGCTGTTTATGTCATCCACAGTAGATGAGCGCTGATTGCAAACTTTAATGTTGGTTTGTTTGTGAATATTTTTCTCATATTCTTAAACATCATCCATTGTCATATACCACTTTTCAATCCACACAAAAGCCTGTTTGTGCCCAATCAGCAGGATATCTTGGACCATCTTGTGTACAAATTGTTCTACTCTAGTCTGAAGTCCCCAGACTTCAAATTTCACAGTCACCAATTTGTAGGAGTGTATGATGTGTTGGTGACTATCTCTCCAGCCTTCCCTTAAAAAGTACTCTCTGTTTCTCTGGTTTAAATTGTTTAGGATCCTCAGATCCCATATAGTAGCTCTCAGGGATTTCATCACAGGAAATATCAATAAAACAAACTTCTTCTACATCTTTGGCTTCATTGTCAAACATGCTATTGTTGCTTCCTTTGTTGTCCATATACTTGGTTTCTATAGGAATGAAGAATTTTGGCAAAAATGAGCATGTGTATTCTGTAATTGTGTAAGGGTAAATAGTTCCAAGCCTTCTGTGTAACATAAAATATCTTGTGAACAACAGCTCTAGCCCAGCTAGGCAATTTGCTGTTGAGATACACCGGCTTCGAATGTGAACTGCCCATTGCCATGGTTAGGATCTTCCAAGGGCTTGTTCTGGACAACCTCCCCCTTCACCATGGTCACTGTGCTGGTGGCTATGTTTGCTGATCACATGCGGTTGTCCTATGCTGTACTGCACCTCTTAGAATCCCTACTTTCCTTCAGGGTCTGGTTCTTTTCTTCTATTTGTCATTGCATGCACTTAAATAATTGATTGAATAATGAAACATACCAATCCCTTTCTTTCTTTCTCCCTCACAAAGGACAAAATGAGGAGAATGGGGGAAACCTCGTCCATGGTCAGAGGCATGAATATCTGGTACTCCTCCAAGAGCATATTCCTGCTGTCCCTGGGGCTGGTGCAGAGCAGTGAACCTCAGAAGGGACGGCTGGGTGGGCGAGTTCGAGTTTTATCGCACCCTCTCCGAGGCTAGGGAGCCCCCGCCAGCCCCCACGCTCCCCAAGCGGGCACTGGGGTGGGGCACCCAGGCAAATCAGCTTTTTCAAACACTGGAGAGACAGAGTGCCCGCATACCCAAGGGCTGAGCCGAGCAGAAAACAATAGCCCCCACCCCCGACCCCAACCATTCAGAACTGCTGCTGCTATTGCTTCTACTTCCTCCTCACACAGAGAGCAAGCCAGGTTTGGATTCCTGGGTTTCTCCTTCCCTCCACCTCCCCCCCCCCCAAGAGGTTCCCCACACACACACACTCACAGCATGATGTGGCCAAAATCACAAAGGGAGGGAGACCTGCTTGAAAGAGCTCAGGATTAGCAGCCTGAGTCGCAAAAGGGGGCGATTGAGATCAAGACCTGCCCGACACCCGACCTGGCCTTTTTAAGCTAAGGTCTTTCCTATTTCTCAGTTTGTCTGAGGCAACACCCATTCAGTAGTTAAAGGCTAATTAAGGATTGAATCAAAAGGTGGCCTAGTTTGACTTCTCCACAGAATCAGTCCAGGAGGGAAAGACCTTCAGAGTTTCTGACCAGAACAGAAACAAGCTGCAGTCACATAGCTCTTAAGAGTCTAGGACAGGATTGAAACCCAGGTCTTTTGGATTCCAAGTCTGGAACTGTGCTATCATACAACCAGTAAGTGGTGGTAACCTGCTCCTTATTATTGGTCCAGAACACTTCCTCTCTACTTCTCCGTATATTGGCATTTTTACAGTAAACAGTGGTTAGTATTTGGGGGAGGAGAGACTTTTTATTAAAGGAACAGTGTAGGAATACTCGCAGCAATGACTCCAGCTTCTGTATACTAAACTCCTCTGGGCTACTTCTGTGCTCCTATAGGCACACTCTTGTACCAGCCCTCAGAGTCACATTTGCCAGTGACTGAGCCTTTGCCAGCTGGCACTCCTCCCAGACAGAATTTTGACAAGATTAAGAGATCATGCCCACTATGAATCTGAAACTCAGGGGAAGGGAAGTAGAGAGTTAGTTATCTGCATGGGAGCAGAAGTGAATTTATACTTTAGAATTCCTTTTCTCAGACTTACTCATTAGCAGTCCTGCTTAATTTTTCTGAGTCTTCCCCACACAAGGCTTTGGAGCACTTTGGGAAGCACATATCGATCTGGATACAAAAGTTGGTTAGTGTAACCTTGCTATTCATCTCCAGGTGAAGAATGCCTGGTGAGTCTCTCACCCACCTGCTTTCATAGAGCACACCATCAATGTTTCTTCAAGTTTACATCTTTTTCTGATGGATGCAACTTAGGCTATCCAAGAAATCAATAACTGCAAAGCAGGGTGAAGAAAAATCAACATTATGGATAATGTACTTGTCATCCTCACAGTTACCCAGTTTCTGAATAATGAAGTGAAGCTAAGGAGATTGAATTCACAGCTATCTGTCCAATGGAAATGCTATGGAATTTTGCAGCAGAATCCCAAGATGCTCAGAGATATTAGATGAAATGTCAGGAAAGGGTGACTTAGGATTTTAGGGAATAAACGTTTAAGGAATAACAAGAATCTAATGATGAAAATTTACTAATGAGGTATTCCTTTGAGACAGAACAACAAGTCAGCTGAAGGAAATTAATGCCTTTTCCATGATGAGAAAAGGAGAGAAACACCTGTTAACTCTTTTCCTAAACATCTAGATTAATTCCTTCCCAAGATTTTAAGTGACCATGATGTACAAAACACTGGAAATAAGTATATTTTTAAAATCACACAGTCCTTGCCCTCAGAGAGGTTCTAATCTAATAGGGGAGTGCAGTCATTATGCAGTGGGAAATTTTGGCAGCCATCAATACAGGGGAATTTTTGAACTGATATTGATGTTGAGAAAATACAATTATAACAACTATAGTGATAACAATGATTAATGTATAAATGATCACAAAAAGGCAGCGTGATGGAAGTAGAGAGTACATGGCATAGGGAAAGAGATTACTTCATCAATAAAAGCCTGTATTAACTAAAATTTGACTTGTGGGAATCAAGAGGGCAGATTAGAAGTAACGACTCAGCTGAACTCTCAACATTTTCCTCTAAACAACTTTAAAATAATGCCTCAAATCAAATTTTGGAGCAGCAGAGCCAACCAAGGTCAGGTTGAAACATTTTTCCAGACTAAGGAAACTTAAGAGATGAGTGGGAGAATATGTGAGACAGCACCAGCAGCAGGCCTTGGAGGCAGATACAAAGGTAGCAGCATTAGCAGCTGGCCAAGAATTGGTAAAGGAATTAGACAACTGTCAAGAAAGAGATTACAGGGAATATTTGGTTGGCACTGGGTGAAGGAGGCACTGATAGGCAACTCTATTATATACATATGCAGTTCTAGATTGTGGTTTCAGGGCAGAAATGAGCTCTTCTGATTGGTCAAAAGAAAGGAGGAGCTTTGGTCACGATTTCAAGTCAGAGAAAAGCACTAGCCCTTGCCACTGCAGGAGAGCAGGGGCCCTAGTCACAGTACTAAAACCGAGGAGCAGTAGCATTTGTAGAGTAGAGGCTTTTACAAGAGCAGAGACTAGGAAGAACAAAGACCACACCCCTCCCCATATCATGCCAACTTGGAAGCACCAAAAACTTGACTGAAAACAGCAATACAAAAAATTTGAAGCTTTAGACAATGTTTCTCTACTCCTGGGTGAAATAAGCCTAACTTTAATATAATGTTCAAACCAAGAAATATGCTTTAAAAATGAGCAAATAACAACAACTCGATTATAAACAAGCTACTAAAGTGGCAGGAAAGATCAAGATACAAATTCAGAAGAAGATAAAAACATCAAAAGAGCTACAGTAAAGCCTTAAAGAAAAATGCTAGTTGGACAGAATATCAATAAGAAATCTTAAATGCATTAAAGAAAGAGAGAAATAGTAGAAAAAACTGGAAAATAAATGGAGTAATACAAGAAGATTATAAAAAGAGAATCAATATCTTGGTAAAAGAAGCACAAAAATACTGAAAAAAAAATAACAACCTTAAAAGGCAGAATTGGCCTAATGGTAAAAGAGGCACAACAATGCATTGAAGAAAAGGACTCCTTGAAAAACAGAATAGCGGGGACAGAGCCAAGATGGCAGAGTAGAAGCAGGGAAACTCCCTCTCCTCCCCCCATCACCACCTCAAATATCTATAAAAAATTACTCTAACCAAACTTTAGGGCTACTTAACCCAAAAAGTGACAGAGAGAAAGAAATATCTTGCTGAAGAGAGCCCAGCAGGCAGACAGGAAGGTTTCATCACAGCACACTGGGAGCAGAGCCCAGCCCTGCCTGAGCATGCAGTTTTAGCCTCAAGACTGCCTGACCAACCATGGCTAGAGGGAAGTTGGGAGGGTGGATCATCAGAAGCTGTGGTGGTTTCTAGTATTATCAACCAATAAATGCCAAAGAAAAATTGAGAGATTGGTGTAGGCTTTGGGAACAGGCAGTTCAGGATTGTGGTCTGGCCTCTGCCCCCTGGGGGGGAGAAGTGTCTGAGGTGTGGCTGCCACTGCCACCTCAAGTTTACTTCAGAGCTCCATGCCTGAAGAATGTAGGGGGACCAAGAAATCAAAGGGGTTATCACTCTTGCTTTAACCTGCTTGGATCAGGATTGCTGTCTAGGGTGGAGGTCCTGGGGTGGGTGACCAGGTGCCAGAGCCTGTAGAGGCTTCAGAGACAGCACCCAACTAATAGCTCTAGCAGCTGAGAAAACCCCAGTGATTTTGGACAAAGCTCTCTTCTCTGGAAGCAGAGTTCTACTGTGGCAAAAGCTCAAAAGTCAAGTAATTGAGTGGCAACGTGAGCAAGCAAAGAAAGCAAAGCAAGCACAGCAATCCAAATTTAGATCCCTATTTTGGGGACAAAAAGGATCAAAGCATGGAAAAGGAGGAAGACAGCAAAGCCAGAACTCCTGCACCAAAAACTTCCAAGAAAATATGAATTGGTTACAGGCCCTAGAGGAGTTTAAGAAGGATTTTGAAAACCAAATAAGAGAAGTGGAGGAAAAATTGGGAAGAGAAATCAGAATGATGCAAGAAAATCCTAAAAAGAGTATCAACAACCTGACTGAAGAAAATAGCACCTCTTGAAAAAGATCCCCAAAAGAAAACTCCTAGGAATATTATAGCCAGGTCCTGGAGTTCCCAGATCAAGGAGAAAATATTACAAGTAGCCATAAAGAAACAATTTGAATATTGCGGAAACACAATCAGGATAACATAGGATCTGTCAGCTTCTAAACTGATGGATCAAAGGGCTTGGAATATGATATTCCACAGGGGAAAGGACCTGGGATTAAAACCAAGAATCGCCTACCCAGTAAAACTAAGTATCATGTTTCAGGGGGAAATATGGTCATTCAATGAAATAGAAGACTTTCAAGCATCCTTGATGAAAAAAACAGAGTTGAATAGAAAATTTGACATTCAGATATAAGAAGCAAGAGATGCATGAGAAGGTAAATAGGAAAAGAAACCATAAGGAACTTATTAAAATTGAACTATTTACATTCCTACATGGTAAAATGATAATTGTAACTCATGAGACTTTTCTCAGTATGAGGATAGTTGATGGGAATATATGTATATTTATATGTATGTGTATGTGAATACATACATATATGTCTATATAGGAGGGTATGTTGGGTGTATGAATACATATGTGAGTGTGTGTATATATGTGTACAGGTATACATAGACAGAGGGCACAGGACCAATTGAATAGGAAGGGATGATACTTAAAAGGTGAAATTGATAGTTGAGAGAGGAATATAATGGGAGGAGATGGGGAGAGACAAAATGGGGTGAATTATCTCATATAGAAGAGGTAAGGGAAAACTGTTACAATGGAGGGGAACAATAGGAAGGCAAAAGGGAATGGGCCAACCTTACTCTCACTGAATTTAGCTTAGGGAGGGAATGACATACACACTAAATAGGGTTATGGGAGTGGAGACAAGATGGCAAAAAAAAGCAGAGACTTGCTTGAGCTCTTCCTCAAATCCTTCTAAATACCTGTAAAATGATTCTAAACAAATTCTAGAGCTGCAGAAACTACAAAATGATAGAGGGAAACACATTTGCAGCCCAAGATATCCTGGAATGCTTATAGGAAGGGTATACTGCACCTGGCTGGGAGCAGAGGGCAGTCAGGCATGGACTGTGCCAGCACAGACAGGGCCTTAACAGGCCTCAGTGGACTGAATCCATGACATGAATCCATGTGGTGTTTCCAGAATTCTCAACCCACAAACACTGAGTTTGTGGAAGGTCAGTTGGGGAACTCTGTGGGACCTGGGTGAAAGAGGAGTATGGTTTGGCCCCAGCCCTGGAGCAACAGAGGTTGAGGAAGTGGAAGTAACAGCAGAAGCAGCAGTTACTTCCTAAACTGTGGGCCCACATATAATGGGTGATCTCACAACTAATACAAAACCCCTGAAGCCTGGAAAAATACAACCACTCCCCTCCACACTGGAAGCAGAATCCTACCTTGACAAAAAGTTAGAAAGTCAATTATTTGGCTGTTGTTGAAGAAGTCCTGGGACCTTACTGTTGGTTCAGAAGCCCTGAAAGAGGATTTTCTTGTTGTATGTTTACAGAAATCCTGGAAATGGGTCTTATTGATGTTTTCAGGGGTCCTGGGACTGTACTGATGATTTGTGCTAATTACTCAGACCTTGTTTTGGGGTCTAGGTTGATTTCACAGGCGGAGAGTGAATTGATGAGGACATTGAATGTGTATCTATGTTGTGTTTTTGTTAAGCCTTGTTTTCCCAGGAACAGAAACTGCTGAGAACTTGCCTTGGGTCAAGATAAAGAAAAGACCTCCTTGGGTATTAAATGCTATGATGATATTGTAAGCTAATTGTGACCTAGAGGTGGATGGCCTTTGTGTTTTGTGACTGATCAAATGACTGTACTTTGTTTATGATTGGAAACTAATCTCCAATTGAGACTACCCAGGGGTGGAGTACTTTGGCATTTTTACTTTGTGATTGGACAGAGGACTTAGGACATTTTGTTTAACCAAATGAATGGACTACCCAGGGGGTGGAATGATTTGAACTTACTAAATGATTGAGTTGGCTTGTATTTTGATTTTTCTCTTTTCTGTGAATGTTTTGCCTTAATCTGTTACTGAATAAACGAAGAGTTATTATGCTTGTAATCTGAACCTGGAAGTTGCTTGTGCTTGTAGTTACAACATGGAAAGATGATATTTGTAAATCATGAGACCTTTCTCAGTATTAGTGGAGTTGGAGGGAATAGATAGACAGACAGATAGATAGATAGATAGATAGATAGATGGCACAAGCTGAGTTGAATATGAAGGGATGATATCTAAAAGATAAAATTAAGGGGTGAGAGAGGAATATATTGGAAGAAGGAGAGAGGGAGAGATAGAATGGGGTAAATTATCTCATATAAAAAAGGAAAGAAAAATGTTTCACAATGGAGGGGAAGAGGAGGGAGGTAGGAGGGAGTGAGTGAAACAGTCTCATCAGATTTGGTTTAAGGAAAGAATAACAGACATGCTCAATTGGAAATCTTACCCTTTAAGAAAGTAAGGGGAAAGGGATAAAAAGGAGGATGATAGAAGGGAGGGATGATTAGGGGAGGGGGTAGTCAGAAGTAAACAATTTTGAAAAGGGACAGAGTCAAACGAGAAAATAGAATAAACTGGGAGGGGAGGGGATAGGATGGAGGGAAATGTTAGTCTCACAATATGACCATTATGGAAGTGTTTTGCAGAACTACAATTATATAACTTATATTGAATTGCTTGCCTTCTCAAAGAGGGTGGGTAGGGAGGGAAGAAGGGAGAGAATTTGGAATTCAAAGTTTTGAAAACAAATGTTAAAAATGGTGTTTACATGCAACTAGGAAATAAGATATATAAGCAAAGATGTATAAAATCTATCTTGCACTATAAGAAATAAGGGGGAAGGAGAGAAAATGGGTGGGGTGATAGAAAAGAGGGCAGACTGGGGAAGGGGTAATCAGAATGCATATCATCTTGGCTGGGGGGGGAGGGGAGAGATGGGGAGAAAATTTCCAACTCAAAATCTTGTGGAAATGAATGTTTAAAACTAAAAATTAATTAATTCAATAATTAATAATGAAAGAAAAATGGCATGAACCACCATGGAGGAAAATATCAAACACAAAGGGAACATAATTAGGATCACACAAGATTATAAAACAATTGTCATTAAGAAGAGGAAAGTTTTAAATATGATTTATCAAAAGACAAAAGCAAAAGGCCATCAACCAAGAATGGATTATATTATCAAACATAGTCTATATCTTCAGAGGGAGAAATGGTTTTTTAAATATTTTTTTCAAATGCTTTATTAACTTCTGGTTTACATCATTCATTTCTGCCAGATTTTGAGTTACAATTTTTTCCCCATTTTTCCCCTACCCACCACCCCAGAATAGCAGTACCACAAGATATCCCCTCATCCAATCTGCTCTCTCGCATATCTTTTTCCATACCCCCTTTGACTTTTCCATTAGGGCAAGGTGAATCTCTATACCCCAATGCCTGCACATCTTATCTCCAAATTACATGCAAAATAATATTAAAAATAATATTTATATATATTTGAAACATTTAATTTTAAAACTTCAAATTTTAGATCCATTCCCTTCCTCCCTTGTCACCCACTCCATCTGGAAAGATAAGCAATTCAGTAAGTGAATGTATAGCTATGCAAAACATTACCATTGTAGATATATTGTAAAAGACTGCTTACATTTCTCCCCCATCCATCCCACCCCAACCTGTTCCATTCCCTACTTTGATCCTGTCCCTCTTCAAAAGTGGGTACCTCCAACCTTCCCTCCCCCTAGGATGCTCTCCCCTCCATTATCCTTCCTCTCATCATCCTCTCCCCTACTCTCCTGCAGGGTGAGATATCCCATTTAGTATATATGTTATTCTCTCCCTGAGTCAAATTCAATGAGAATATGGTTTTGCCATTTTGCTTTCCTATTCTTCCCCACCCCTGCAACTACTTCCCCTTGCCTCTTCTACATGAGATAGTTTACCCTACCCTGTCTCTCCCCATCTCCTCTTGCCACATTCCTCTCTCACCTCTTAACTTCACCCCTTAAGTATCATCCCTTCCCACCAAATTCAACCTGTGCCCTCTATCCATGTATACCTGTAAACATATATACACACATTCACATATGTATTCATATGTGCATAAACCCTTTTTCAATTATTTTCATGCTGAGAAAGGATTCATCAGTCACAGTTATTGTTTTCCCATGTAGGAATGTAAATAGTTCAACTTTGATAAGTTCCTTTTGATTTCTTTTCCCTATTTACTTTCTCAAGTTATCTCTTCCTTCTTGTGTCTGAATGTCAAATTTTCTATTCAACTCTGGTTTTTTCCTGAAGAATGCTTGAAAGTCCTCTATTCCACTGAATGACCATATTTTCCCCTGAAATAAGATATTCAGTTTTGCTGGGTAGGTGATTCTTGGTTTTAAGCCCAGGTCCTTTGACCTCTGGAATATCATATTCCATGCCCTTCAGTCCCTCAGTGTAGAAGCTGCCAGGTAGGGGTGGCTAGGTGGCGCAGTGAGTAAGAGTGCCAGCTGTAAGTGAGTAAGAGTTGGGATGACCCGAGATCAAATCTGGCCTCAGAAAATGAGCACCCACCCATAAATAATGACTAGCAGTGTAACCTTGAGCAAGTGACTTAACCCCAATTGCTTAAAAAAAAAAAAAAAAAAAAAAGAAGCTGCCAGGTCCTGTGCTATTCTGATTGTGTTTCCCCAATATTCAAATTGTTTCTTCCTGGCTGCTTGTAGTATTTTCTCCTTGATCTGGGAATTCTGGAAACTGGCTATAATATCCCTAGGAGTTTTCTTTTTGGGATCATTTTCAGGAAGTGATCTGTCGATTCTTTCAACCTCCATTTTACCCTCTGGATCTAAAACATCAGGGCAATTTTCCTTGATAATTTCTTGAAGGATGATTTCTAGGTTCTTTCTTTGATCATGGCTTTCAGGTAGTCCAATAATTTTTAAATTATCTCTCCTGGATCTATTTTCCAGGTCAGTGGTTTTCCCCATGAGATATTTTACATTACCTTATACTCTTTCAATTGCTTGGCTCACTTTAACAGCATCTTGATTTCTCATAAAGTCACTAGCTTCCATTTGCTCCAGTCTAGTTCAGAAGGAATGAATCTCCTCAGTGAGCTTTTGAGATTCTTTTTCCATTTGGCAAAGTTGGCTTTTTAAGGCATTCTTCTCTTCATTGCCTTTTTGAGACTCTTTTGCCATTTGAGTTACTCTGTTTTTTAAGGTGTTATTATCCTCAGTCAGGCTGTTGACTCTCATTTCATACTTTTCCTGCATCCTTCTCATTTCTCTTCCCAATTTTTCCTCCACTTCTCTTATTTGGTTTTTAAAATCCTTCTTAAGGTCCTCTATGGTCTGTAACCTACTCATATTTTCATTTGGGGCTTTTGGTGCAGAATTTCTGACCTCACAGTCATCCTCCTGTTCCATGCTTCAATCCTTTTTTCCCCCAAAATAGGAGTCTAATGTTGAATTTTCCTCTTTATTTTGTTTCCTTTTGCCTAGACATGTTGCCACTTAATTACTTGACTTTTGGGCATGTTGCCACTTAATTACTTGACTTTGGGGCTTGTTGCCACAGTAGGACTCTGCCACCAGACAGGGGAGCTTCTGTCCCAAATGTTGGGGTCTTCTCAACTGCTGGAGGTATTAGTTGGGTGCCCTCCCTGAAGCCCCCACACACTCTGGCAAGCTGGACACACACCCCAAGACCTCCACCCCAGACCACAATCCAGATCCAGGGAGGTTAAAGCAAGAGTGATTACCCCGCCAGATTGATCTTCGGATCCCCCTACAGTTTGCAGGCCAGGAGCTGAAGCTGCAACTGAAGCTGCAAAATCGTGTCTGTGCCACAGCTCCTCAGTGTCTTCTCACCCCCAGGGGAAGAAGCTGGCTTTCCCAAATAAGTGGTCCCAAAGTCCATAGGGTATTAACCTCTCACTTTGTCCTAGACATATATGTGTTGATAATTCTGGAAAAGCCACAGCTGCTTGTTGTTCTGGGGTCCCTCCAGCTGGCTGCTGGTTTGGCCACCCTGGGGCTAAAACCTCTGACTCATGTGGTGCTGGGCTCGGTCCCCAGAGAGCTGCGCTGTTGGTTCCCAGAGTGCTGTGCTGTTGGCTCCCAGAGTGCTGAGCTAGCTACTCCCTGATGGGCTGCCAGGCTGTCCTCAGTGGGAGGTTAGATTCTCTGTATCTTTCTGTGGGTTCTCGAGCTCCAGAGGTTGTTCAGAGTCCCCCTTTTATATAATTTTGAAGTGGTGTGGGCTCAACCACCATGGAAGTGCTGTTTCTACTCTGCTATCTTGGCTCCACCCCTGGGAGAAATGATTTTTAATAGAATAGATGATTCCTAAGCATTCCTATTGAGAAAACCAAAGCTCTTCAGAATCATTGAAACACAAATACATAAGAGAAGAGAAACCTAAAAGTGTACACACTTTGTGCAACTTTAAAGAGTCTAAATGACATCCAAATAGGAGAAGACTCTACTTTCCCTTCAAAATTCTGTCTAAATAACCAAAGATAGAGCAACGATAGATAAACTCTAGTCGATATTCCTACTATACCCTCTTTAAGATGAAGAAACAGGTTTCACAAAATGAAATAGCTTTTGCAGAATCTCATAGTGAGTTAGTGGAAGAGGCTTGATTTAAACATTGATCTCCATCTGCCTTTCCAGAGTTCATTTCATATATTAGTTTTAGCACTTTAAGTTTTTTTAATTAATTTATTAGTTTAGTTTCACTTAACAAGATTCAACTCCACAGTTCCTTGATTTTCAAATTTCCTTTACTTCCCTCCCCCTTCCCCCACGACAGCATATAGTCCAGTATAGGATCTGCAAATACATTCATATTAGACATTATTCCAATTACAAAGGCGTGTTGTACTAGGTGGGATGAAAGATGGTAAAGAAGAAATAAAACCAAACAATGAGAAGAAAAAGATCATTTAGTTTGCTTCCATCAGGATTCAGGCTCAGTTCTTTCTAGTTATATCTCTGGATGGTGCATTTCTCTCTTTCTTGGGTCTTTCAGGATTGACTTATATCACTGCATTGCTGAAATGAGTCCAGTCTGTCATAATTGGTCATCAAAGATATGGTATGTCTGTGTTTGTATACAAATTTCTTCTGATTCTACTCTTCTTGCTCAGCATCAGTTTGTATAAGTCTCTCCAGGTAATTATGAAATCTGTCACCTCCTCATTTCTTATAGCACAATAATATTCCATTACATTCATATACCACAACTTGTTTAGCCATTCCCCAATTGATGGGCACCCCTTTAGTTTCCAATTCTTTGCAACCACAAAAAGGGCTGCTATAAATATTTTTGTACATATCGGTCTTTCTCCCACTTCTGTGATCTCTTTGGGATATAACCCTAGAAGTGGTATTGTTGGGTCAAAGGGTATGAAATTATTTATAATCCTTTGGGCATAATTCCAGATTGCTCTCCAGAATGGTTGGATAAGTTCACACGTCCACCAGCAATGTATTAGCGTTCCAATTTGTTCATATCCTCTCCAGCATTTGTCACTTTCTTGTTTTTTTCATCTTAGCCAATCTGACTGGAGAGATGTGGTATCTCAGAGTTGTTTTGATTTGCATTTCTCTAATCAATAGTGATTTAGAGCATTTCTTCATATGTTTATAGATATCTTTAATTTCTTTCTCTGAAAACTGCCTGTTCATATCCTTTGACCATTTATCAATTGGGGAATGACTTGTAGTCATATAGATTTGGCTCAATTCTCTATAAATTTTAGAAACAAGTCCTTTATCAGAGACACAAGTTGTAAAAATTCTTTCCCAATTTCCCACCTCCCTCTTGATCTTGATTACATTGACTTTTTTTGAACAGAAGCTTTTCAACTTAATGTAATCAAAATTATCCATTTTGTATTATATAATGCTCTCTAATTCTTGTTTGGTCCTAAAGTCTTCCCCTCTCCACAAATCTGTCAGGTAAACTATTCCTTGCTTTCCCAAATTGCTTACAGTATCATTCTTTACACCTAGATCATGCACCCATTTAGACTTGATTTTGGTATATGGTGTTAGATAGTGATCTATGCCCAGTTTCTGCCATACTCCAGAATGGTTGGATAGTTTTCCCAGCAATTTTTGTCAAATGGTGCATTCTTATCCCCAAAACTGGGGTCTTTGGGTTTATCAAACAATAGATTACTCTATTTGTTAACTGCTGGGTCTCCTGTGCCTAATCTATTCCATTGATCCACTACTCTACATCTCTGCCAGTACCAAGCAGTTTTGATGACTGCTGCTGTATAATACCGATTAAGATCTGGCATAGCTAGTCCACCTTCCCTAGTGTTTCTTTTCATTAATTCCCTTGATATTCTAGACCGTTTGTTTTTCCAAATAAATTTTGTTATTATTTTGTCTAACTCTACAAAGTAGGTTTTTTTTTTTGGTAAATTTATTGGTATTGCACTAAATATATAGTTTAGTTTGGGTAAAATTGTCATTTTTATTATATTAGCTCGACCCAGCCACAAGCAATTGATATTTTTCCAACTATTTATATCTGTTTTTATTTCTGTGAGAAGTGTTTTGTAGTTGTGATCATATAGATTCTGCGTTTGTTTTGGCAAGTAGATTCCCAAATATTTTATAATGTCTACAGTGACTTTAAATAGGATTTCTCTTTCTATCCCTTGCTGTTGAGTTTCATTAGAGATGTACAGGAATGCTGAGGATTTATGTGGGTTTATTTTATATCCTGCAATTTTGCCAAATCTATTTATTGTCTCAAATAGTTTTTTACTTGATTCTCTAGGATTCTCTAAGTATATCATCATATCATCTGTGAAGAGTGATAGCTTGGTCACTTCTTTGCTTAATTTGATTCCTTTGATTTCTTTTTCTTCTCTAATTGCTACTGCTAGTGTTTCTAGTATCAGATTGAATAAGAGGGGTGATAGTGGACACCCTTGTTTCACTCCTGATCTTATTGGAAAGGCTTCTAGTTTATCCCCATTGCATATAATACTTGCTGGTGGTTTTAAATAGATGCTATCAGCTATTTTAAGGAAGGCTCCATTTATTCCTATACTTTCTAGTGGTTTTAATAGGAATGGATGTTGTACTTTCTCAAAAGCCTTTTCTGCATCTAATGAGATGATCATGTGGTTTCTGCTAGTTTTATTGTTGATATGCTCAATTATACTGATGGTTTTCCTAATATTAAACCATCCTTGCATTCCTGGAATGAATCCTACCTGATCAGAGTGTATTATTTTTGTGATAAGTTGTTGGAGTCTTTTGGCTAATATTTTATTTAGAATTTTTGTGTCTAAATTAATGAGGGAAATTGGTCTATAATTTTCTTTCTCTGTTTTATCTCTTCCTAATTTAGGAATCAGTACCATATTTGTGTCATAGAAAGAGTTTGGTAGGACTCCTCCTTCACTAATTTTCCCAAATAGTTTGTAGAGTATTGGAATCAATTGTTCTTTAAATGTTTGCTAGAATTCACTAGTAAACCCATCTGGCCCTGGAGATTTTTTCCTAGGGAGTTCATTGATGGCTTGTTTGATTTCTTATTCTGAGATGGGGTTATTTAGGTAATTCACTTCCTCTTCAGTTAATCTGGGCAACTTGTGATTTTGTAAATATTCATCCATTTCACTAAGATTGTCATATTTATGTGCATACAATTGGGAAAAATAATTCCTCGTTATTTTTTTGATTTCCTCTTCATTGGAGGTAGATTCACCCTTTTTATTTTTGATAGCACTTTAAGTTTTTACATTTTTCAGAGCACATTCTTTATAATGATCATGAAATGTAGGTAATCCAAATATTGTTACCTTCATTTTTAATAAATGAAAACAGATTTAGGGAAGTTATACAGTCATAGAGCTAGGAACTCACTATGATAGTCTAAAAAGTCTGAAACTAATGGACCTCTTGTAGTTCCATAAAGCTTGCTTGAAGCAAGCTGCCTCAAGACACCTGGGAATTTCCTTTCTTCTTGTCACTTTCTTTAAAATTTCTTTTAAATTCTAATCATTCTGTGGCAGCCAATAACTACAATTTCCATAACTATGCATTTAGAGATTGAAAACAAACCACATATGCCTAGACAAAAACCTTTTCTACCCTATCAAACCTAAGACCCTGGGAATGGTAGACCTCCATGCAGTACTTTGGTATAAAGTTGAGAAGATCTGGGTTTATATATAGTCTCTGACATGTACTACTGTTGTGATATTGGGCAAATCATAACCTCATAAGGCCCCAGATCCCTTATCTCTCAAATAAAGAGTTAGATTACATGATCTCTAAGATCATTTCTAGTCTTACATTTATGACCCAGGTATCCCTCACTGACTAGGAAGAGTAATGAGCAGGTTTGGAAGAATGGGGCCTGCCCAGGCCAAAGATAGCCCCTCTAAAAGATTGTCACTGAGCTTAACCCATCATCCTTGTGCTTGCACAGTAAGTTCTTATTTTCATGTTTTATATTAGGATCTGAACATCCTTTTATATGAGTTAAAAATGAAAGACCCATTATTTCACTCATTACTGAATTGTCTGATTCTTTCATGAAACTTTCTGTCTATATCTTATAATTGCTTTTATGGACTAGAATAGGGACATAACTGATCCTTTCTCCTCATGTTGGTGAATTTCTACCAAAAATTTCCATTTGAAAAAGTGCCCAAGGAAGGCATGCTCACTTCTCCACTAGACCCTGACTTTTCTACTTTGCTATTACTCTAGCACCTTCTCCTTGTTCTCCTGTCCCCACTTTTCAGTTGCCTTTTAATGTCATCTTGCTTTATGAGAACATGTCCTTCAGAGGGCTGCCTTTCTTTTTGTTTGTATTTGCATTCCCACTCCTTAGCACAATGCCTGGAATGTAGCAAACAATTAATAAATGCTTTATATCTTTATCTAGCAAGCTGAGACTGGAATCTAGATCACTTGATTTCCAGTATTATACTTGTTTCAATGAACAACACTAATCTCCACAGTGGTGACAAGACATTGATTGAGTTTTATAAACTCAATATAAACAGAGAAATAAATGCAGCAAAAACTTCAAGAGGCTCAACATTCAATTTTCTACTTCTCTCTGATCCCTCCCTCCAAAAAAAACCCATGTTCTATTTGCATCAAGTCTCTGTCCTTAGCAATCACCAGGGTTGAGCCAACAAGGAGTTTTCATTAGCACTTTTCTATGGAATTTCTTTAAAGTTTCAGTATTATTATTCCTCTCCAATCTCCCTGTCACCAGGTAGCAGTCATGTTCTTTTACCAAGAATGCCCATTAACTTGAGGTCTAAGAGTCTAATCATTGGGGGGGAAATAGGAGAACAATATTAGAATTGAAATTATTTCAATGAGGCTGTAGTTCAAAAGACCCCCAGGGAAATGTGGAAAACCCATTCTGAGAGATAACTACCTTTCAATCCTCAGGCTGGTTCTGTCATAGAAATAGTCCTTTATAATAAGAATGCATTCTTTACAAGCAGGAACAATAAAGACTATTCATTTAATGATAAGATCTTATATTCTCTAAAACCAAGTCATAGAATCAAAGAATTTCACAGGAGTGAGTAGCCATGGCAAATATATAAAGTAACAAATACTATGAATAACAAACCTTAAAGAATATCCATATGAAAAAATAAACAAACACTTCTGGTCTTATTATGCAAGCAGGGAGCAGGGTGGTATATCATTAGAAAGAGTACAGCTGGAGGATTCTGGCAAGATGGCAGAAAAGGTCAGAAAATTCCAAGCTCTCAAGATTTTTCCCCACAAAAGAGTTAAAATGGCACCTTAGGGAAAACAAAGTATGGGTGGAGATAAATAAGAACAGGGGCATAACCCAGGTGCTCCTGGGAAAATTTGAGAAGATTGGAAGAAAAATCCCAGGACAAGGCTTGGTCCTTGTGAAGAGTAAACACCTCCAGGCTAGTTTCTATTTTAACAGTAAGCAACTAGCACCTTAAACAACAAGTGGCAAGTCCTGTTAGTTGGTTTGAGAGGCTGCCTCTTCCCCAGCCACCCATGGAACTTTTACATCGGGGATACTGAGGGGAGTTGGTGTCTGAGTCCAGGAAGATTGAGGGAACGTCTGCTGACAAGGAACAACAGACCCAGCTGTACTGCAAAGAGCAGTAGGAAGGAGCACATGCTCAGTGAGTACAGAAGCAGTGCGGCAGAAAGTCCCTGGCTGTGGACACTTATAGGAGGTCGGAGGTTTGGCTTTGGTTTCAGGCTAGAGGGAAGAACTGAAGCTATGGGGCAAAAGGCACGATTTCACATACCCCAGGACTAGAGGTGATTACAAATAATTAAGATATTAACACAAAAAATGTACAGGCAAAGGAGAAAGAATTCAACCATAGAAAACTTATAGGACTAGAGATGACCAAGGTTCATCTTCAGGGGAGCATGCTGAAGTAAAGAAATTCCCCAAAAATAATGTCAACTGGACATCTGCCCAACAATAATTCATAAATCTTTAAAACGATGTCAAAAATCAAATGATAGAGATGGAGGAAAAACTAAAAAAGAAAATAAAAATTATTCAAGAAAAAGAAGAAAGGTATGAAAGGAAAGTTAATCAATTAGAAAAGCAGATCCATAATCTTTTTTCTTTTTTTTTTTAAAGCAATTGGGGTGAAGTAACTTGCTCAAGGTTACATGGCTACTCATGATTTATGTGTGGGTGCTCATTTTCTGAGGCCGGTTTCAATCCCGGGTCATCCCAAATCCGAGGCTGGCATTCTTACTCACTGCGCCACCTATCCGCCCCGAGATCTTAAAGGAAGAAAATGACACCTTGAAAATTAGATTTGGGCAAAGTGAAGTCAGCAAAATTATGAGATGAAAAAATGATTAAACAAAATATGAACAATGAAAAAAACAGAAGAGAAAGTGAAATATCTCACAAGAAAAAAAAACAGACTGGAGAATAGATCAAGAAAAGAAAATATAAAAATAATTGGACTAACTGAAAGTTATGATCAAAAAAAGAATCTTCATATAATACGACAAGAAATAATCAAAGAAAATTGTCCTGAAGCATTAGAACAAAGGGGGGGGTGGGGATAGAAATAGAAAAATATCCATCAATACTATGAGGAAAACTCATAGGAATATCAGTCGGATTTCAAAACCCACAACTCAAGGAAAACATATTAAAAATATCAAGATTAAAACAATTTAAATATGATGGTGCCACAATTAGAATTACATAAGACCTAGCAAAAGAGACGTTAAAGGACTGTAGGTCTTGGAGCACAACATTTCAAAGAGCAAAAGAACTAGGATTGGCCAAATATCTCATACCCTAAAAAGTTAAATATTATCCTGAATGGGAAAAAAAAATGAATATCTGATATACTCTCGGACTTTCAAGACTTTATTTTTAAAAATCCTGAACTTAATAGAAGATTTAACATAAAAGAACCAAGAGAAATATAAGGCACACAACAAATACTGATTATGAGGGATCCATAAGGACAGACTGCTTACTTTTTATGTATGTAAAATGTAAAATGGATGTTTAAAATTCTTTTTCTTAACTTTTTTTTTTTTAACAAATGCTTTATTAACTTCTGGTTTACATCATTCATTTCCACCAGATTTTGAGTTACAATTTTTCCCCATTTTTTCCCTACCCACCACCCCAGAATAGCAGTCCCACTAGATATCCCCTCATCCAATCTGCTCTCTCCCATATCTTCTCCCATACCCCCTTCAACTTTGCCGTTAGGGCAAGGTGAATCCATGTGCCCCAATGCCTGCACATCTTATCTCCTGATTACATGCAAAATAGTATTAATAATAGTATTTATGTACATTTGAAATATTTAATTTTAAAACTTCGAATTTCAGGTCCATTCCCTTCCTCCCTTGTCACCCACTTCCTCTGGGAAGATAAGAAATTTAGTATGTGTTGTACATGTATAGCTATGCAAAACATTACCATAGTAGATATATTATAAAAGTCTGCTTACATTTCCCTCCCATCCATCCCACCCCCCACCTGGTCCATTCCCTACTTTGATCCTGTCCCTCTTCAAAAGTGGGTACTTCCAACCTCCACTCTCCCTAGAATGCCCTCTCCTCCATCATGCCCCCTCTCATGCTCCTTGCCCCTATTCTGCAGGGTGAGATATCCCATTTAGTATGTATGAGATTCTCTCCTTAAGCCAAATTCAACGAGAATATGGTTTTGCCTTTTTGCCTTCCTGTTCTTCCCCTCCCCTGCAAATACTTCCCCTTGCCTCTTCTACATGAGATAGTCTACCCTACCCTGTCTCTCCCCATCTACTCTTGCCACTTTATTCTATCACCTCTGAACTTCACCCCTTAAGTATCATCCCTTCCCACCAAATTCAACCTGTGGCCTCTATCCATGTATACCTGTAATCATATATACATACATTCACATATATATTCATATGCCCATATACCCTTCTTCAATTATTTTCATAATGAGGAAGGTTTCATCAGACCCGGTTATTGTTTTTCCATGTAGAATGTAAATAGTTCAACTTTGAGAAGTTCCTTTTGATTTCTTTTACCTAGTTACCTTCTCAAGCACCTCTTGCTTCTTGTGTCTGAATGTCACATTTTCTATTCAATTCTGGTTTTTCCCTCAAGAATGCTTGAAAGTCCTCTATTCCACTGAATGACCACATATTTTCCCCTGAAACAAGATACTCATGTTTGCTGGGTAAGTGATTCTTGGTTTTAATCCAAGCTCTTTTGCCCTCTGAAATATCATATGCCATGCCCTTCAGTCCCTCAGTGTAGAAGCTGCCAGGTCCTGTGCTATTCTGATTGTGTTTCCACAATATTGAAATTGTTTCTTCCTGGCTGCTTGGAGTATTTTCATCTTGTTCTGGGAGTTCTGGAACCTGGCTATAATATTCCTAGGAGTTTTCTTTTTGGGATCTATTTCAGGAGGCGATCAGTGGATTCTTTCAATCTCTATTTCTCCCTCTGTGTCTAAAACATCAGGGCAATTTTCCTTGAAAATTTCTCGAATGATGATCTCTAGGTTCTTTATTTGATCATGGCTTTCAGGTAGTCCAATAATTTTAAAATTATCTCTCCTGGATCTATTTTCCAGGTCAGTGGTTTTTCCTATGAGATATTTCACATTACCTTATATTCTTTCAATTGCTTGGTTCTGCTTAACAGCATCTTGATTTCTCATAAAGTCACTAGCTTCCATTTGCTCCAGTCTAATTCTGAAGGAACGAATCTCCTCAGTGAGCTTTTGAGATTCTTTTTCCATCTGGCAAATACGGGTTTTTAAGGCATTCTTCTCCTCATTGCCTTTCTGAGCCTCTTTTCCCATTTGAGTTAGTCTATTTTTTAAGGTGTTATTTTCCTCAGTCAGGCTGTTGACTGTCATTTCATACATTTCTTGCATCTTTCTCATTTCTCTTCCCAATTTTTCCTCTACTTCTCTTATCTGCTTCTTAAGGTCTTCTATGGCCTGTAGCTAGCTTGTATTTTCATTTGGGGCTTTTGGTGCAGGAGTTCTGACCTCACAGTCCTCCATGCTTTGATCCTCTTTGCCCCCAAAATAGGAGTCTAATGTTGAATTTTTCTGTTTATTTTGTTTCCTTTCCCTAGGCATGTTGACACTTGATTACTTGATTTTTGGGCTTGCTGCCACAATAGGACTCTGCCCCCAGAGAAGAGAGCTTCTGTCCCGAACATTGGGGTCTTAACTTCCTGAGGTTGGGTTGGCTCTGTAAACCCTCCACCTGCTCTGGCAAATTGGATACCCACCCCAGACCTATCCCCTAGACCTGAATCCAGATCCAGGCAGGTTAAAGCAAGAGGGATTAATCCCCAGACTGATTTCTGGATCTCCCTACAGTTCACAGACCAGGAGCTGGGTAGTTTATAAGAAATATTGGGGGTAAACCTGAGAATGATATGAATTTAGAAAGTAAAACAATTTAGGAATAGCTTAAAAGAATAATTATTTGAGGTGCAAAAGGAAGAATCGGTACAGAGGAATTAGATGGGCGAGGAGGGCTCACAGTTCTGGTAACCTACTTTCATCAGGAATAGGTTTAAGAGGGAATTATATATATACATATATATTTAGAAGATTATAAAAGTCTTCTAAATTCAGAAGGGCATAGGGATGGAGGCAGAGGACAAAAGAGGGCTCTTTAGAAGGGAGGGTGAGGGAATGAATAAAAAAGGGGTATAGAAAGATGTTTAGATTTATGGGAATGGGAGGATATGGGAGGGATCCTTGGGGGGGGGGTAGTCACATTATAGAGTACAATGTAGTGGGTAAAAGTAAAGTAGAGGAGGCAGGAGGGATAGGAAACAAGAGATATAATCATACATATAAAACAAAGATAAGGAGTAGAATAGGTTTGGGAAAGTATATGTCTGTGTGTGTGTGTGTGTGTGTTTGTGTGTGTGTATCTAGAGCTATAGAGAAACATCTCTAAACTTTATTGTCGCCTTCTGAAAAGAGGTTGGAGAGAGGGAAAAAAGAATAAAGTAAAAAAGTGCACAGCAGAGAACAAAAGAACTCACAAGGAAGGAAAGATGGACAGTGCTCAACACAATGAGTATTATTTATCATATAAGCTTGAAATGAAAATCTCTATATTGTTACATATTTTGAATCGTCTCTTCTGTACTTTGATGCACACGTGATTTTTTTCTTTGTATTTAAGTTCCACTATTTAATGCCACAATAGGACTCTGCCCGCAGTTTATTTAAGTTTATGATGTGTTTTTGTTTCTTTTCTCTGTTCTGTATTTGTATTCTGATGTTTGAGTCTAAAATAAAATTTTAGAAAAAAGAAAGAGCACAACCTCTAGAGTTAAGGTCCCTGGATTCAATTCTAAGCTCAATTATTACATGCATGACTTTGGCTAACTCACTTTACTTCCCTGGGTCTCAGCTTCTTCATTTATACAAAAGAAAGCAATGGCCTAGATGGCTGTTTAGGTATCTTGTATATACCTTTTAAAAAGGCTGTCTTTCAAATACTTTCAAGGTTATTTTGCTCTGTGAGTGTCTCTTCTCCAACTATCTTAGCCAATACTCATTTACTAAACCCTTACTATGTGGTAGGCACTGAACTAAACAATGGAAATACAAATGCAAGAAAAAAAGAAAATCAGTCTTTGGCCTTATGTTCTAATGGTGGAAGGCAACACATAAAAGAAACATGTGAGCTGGCATGATGGAAGAATCTAGATTGCCTTCTAGTTAGAAATTATCAGATAGCTGGTTTGGGGGCATTCCTTAATTGAAGGTTTGGGGAGGAACAATCAAATCAGAGTGAGAGACCACAGCTGCCAAGGTATGAATGATTGAATTCTCAGGGTATTCTACCTTTATTAATGTCCTATATTGAACTTAATAACTTGTATCTACTCTAAGAAGGACAGAGTAGAGTAGAACTATTGCATCCTTATTTATTCCCAGAAGCTATGTCTCTCTTAAATTAATATGAAACAATTATTTTAGATCGTGTGACTGTCATGCTACACTGTTGACTTATCTCAGTCTTGCAGTTCATTAATAAAATCCCCAGGATCATTTAGACAAACTTCCTTTCCAGCATAATATGGTACAAATGATATTGGAATTGTAATAAGAAGACCTATGCTGGCATCTTGACTCTAAACCCTATCCATATGACCTGGGGCAAATTGCCCATTTGGAAATAGCTCAGGTATAAGTGTGCTAAGTATCCTTTCCATACTTTATAAAAATAATTTATAAACATGTTAAAAAGTACAGGATTGGCTGTCTGATTTGGTCACCCATGTACCCCGACAGTCCCGTGGTGTTCCACAGTAATAAAATCCACTATTTAATCTTGGGGATCTTCTGTCTCGCTTTTATTAAGGTACAACATTTGGAGGCCCTAGCAAGATCTGTGGTGTTCTGCATCACCCCAAAGATCCCCAAATAAGAAGAGCTCTCAGCCTCTGGAGGTAGGCATCTACTCTCCCCGAGCCCTAGGGGGGCTAGCTCCTGATGACATTCCAGGCCCCAGGTCTCAAGGGGGGAAGATTGTGCCTGCCTCCTGACTCCGACTTGCTCCTCATTCGGCTTTTCGTGGATCCAGGACCTCCAGTTTGGGGGTTCCTTCAGGGTCTGTAGGCAATTCAGAAAAAACTGCTTCCCTTAGCTCTCCTGATCCTGATCCCAAGTTCCAACTCAGCTTACCTGTTTCAACCTGGGGATTCTGTGCTGGTAAAAAGAAATTGATGGTCTGGAGCCGAGGTGGAAGGGACCACACATTATGATCCCCACCACACCTACTGCTGTCAAAGTGGACTCTATTCCCACATGACTCCATTGCACCAGAGTGAAGCCTGCTGTCACCTCAGAATGGAAAACAGAAGTCCATGAGCACCCCCTAAAGCTAAGACTATCTGATCCTCTCCCTGATTCCTTTTTTACCTCCTTGCACAGTCCCCCACAATCCCCATGCCCCCAGACCAAACTATACCTGGGAGTTAACCACAAGAAATGGACAATCCTGGACTTTTCCAGAACTGGAGCTCAGAGCTACCCCTCAACTCCCTGTTCCCCAGAACTGGACTATTTGGGGACCCATCAGTAGATGCAGGTTACCTACTCTGTCCAGATACAGGATATCCGTGTGCCTGTGCTTGTGTCACAGCTTACCACCTCCCCTCTCCTAGTCCTGGTGCCTCCCTGTACTACTAGGCAGGTGGTAGTGAGGGATTGGACCCATTGTTCCAAATCCATACAATCACATCTGCCCCCTAGCAACCCATGCCCAAATCTCACCATTCAAGCCGCCTGGGGAACCCCGTTTTCTCGAGTCCTGGGAATCATAGTCCCTGAAGGGGAGGAGGGAGCGCGGGTGGGAAAGACCTCAGTACTGACTATAACCAAAAAGCCTTCTGTGCCCCTCCCCCATTGTCATCCCATTGCTTAGCTATTCCTGCCCCAATAGGGAACCCCAATGTCCAAATCACAATACCAGCTGTCACTACATGGGCCCCTGTCAGGTCATACACTCCCCTCATCTTCAAAGGTTCAGGAATCTCACAATTATCAGGTCCCCTTAATTACCCTTCTGTCAGCTGTTCATAAAACACTTAACAGCTCTAACCACTTGTTGGGAAAAGATTTCTGGATTTGTGTTGAGCTCTAGCCTCCTTACTAACAGGGATGGCACTAAATGCCTCAGTCACCCCTATTTCCAACACAGAATTGTGATTGGGACCACCCAAGGCTCTCCCTTGGGGATGTAAAGGGAACAGGTTTCTGCCTCATATCATCCAGCACCCCTTTATCCAGCTCTCAGTATAGCTCAAGTTGTGGGAAAAACCCACATGATTCAGGCCTCTAGCTCAGACTACTTCCCTGCTCCTCTAGGAGCCTGGTGGGCATGCCATGATGGCCTTACCCAGTTTGTCTCTTATTACAGTGTTCCTCAGACAACAACACACTGAGGACCCTCTTTGTATCCTAGTGGCCATAATTCCCCAAGTCACCTTTCTCCCAGGGCAACTGAGCCACCGCCAAAGACGGGCAGTACCACTCCTCATTCCCATCTCAGTGGGCTTGGGCCTTGTGGGTTTTGCAGCTACTGAGATGGCAGCCTTGATTAAGTGGGAGGCCATCTATCAGGTCCTAAGTACACAGGTAAATACTGACCTCTCCCACATAAAGCAGTCCATCTCAGCCCTGGAAAGACAGGTGGACTCTGTGGCAGAGGTGGTTCTTCAGAACCGCAGAGGCTTTGACCTTCTTAAACTGGGTGGCCTGTGTGCAGTCCTTGGTGAGGCTTGTTGCTTCTGTGCAAACAACTCTGGAGTGGTGAGGGAGAGTCTGAAGTTGGTAAACCAGAATATTGCTAATAGACAGAGGGAGCCGGAAAATTCTGAGAATGGGTATCAGTCCCTGTTCCCCTGGAACACCCCCCTAACTCACTAAATTGATATCAGCCTTGGTATTAGCATTGGTATTAGCCTCTCATCCTCCTCCTCCTGATTGTAGCCCTAATTGTAGGACCCTATCTTATTGTTTTCTACAATTTGTCAAAACCAGTGTTAACTCCATTAGTGTTAATTATCAGGGACCCCCCCCCACCATCTTTTAGGAACAGAATTGGGTAATCTATATGTGACCCCTAGATGTGAACCCAGTTATGTCAAAGGTTTGACATACCTACAAGAAAGAGTAGGGAATGTTGGACCCACTCTGCCCTTCCCTCTTTGATTTGTCACTTTGCCCTTCCTGAATGTCAGACACAAATCCACTCACCCTTTCCTTGATTTGTAAAACAGGCAGCCCAACCTTTCCTTAATTGATTTGTAAAACAGAGAACTCCACCTTGCTTCATCTGTAAATAGGCAGAACCCCCACCCTTTGCTTACCATTGATTAATCTGTGGGTGGGAGTCCCTGCCTAGGGTTTCTTGCCAGTGGGAAATTCAAATGTATACTGACCAATCATTGGAGTTTCAGCTTACATCACTGTAATTTTAGCTTACATAACCTGGCTATGGAACCTCTATAAAACCTGTACACTGTCTGTGCCAAAGTGCTGTCTGATTTGTGTGACCATGTACCCCGACAGTCCTGCGGTGTTCCATGGTAATAAAATCCACTCTTTAAATTTAAAAAAAAAAAAAAGTACAGGATCAAGCACAGAACTCTGGGTCATGCTGCTGGAAACCTCCTTCCAAGTTGGCATTAACATAAATGTATATATATTTGAGTATGGATAAATTCTTGATCTTGCCTTATGTACTTTGTTTTCCTGATTCTGCTTTCTATCATTTCATAAAAGCGATCCCAAGTTTCTCTGATTTTTTCATACTACCTTTTTTTCTTACAAAAGAACAATTTTCATTACATTTATCTGTAGTATTACAATTTTTAAAGTCATTCCTGATTCAACAGACATTGACTTGGATATCAATTTTTTGCTAGCACAAAAAAAAAAGTGATGCTATAAATACTTTGGTGTTCATGGGACTTTTCATCCTGTCTTTTAATTTCTTGGAATGTATTCCTATCAGTGAGATCCTTGTATCAAAGTGTTCAGATATTTTTAGTACTTTATAGAAAAAGAAATTTAAAACTGATTATAAGAGTGACTGCACCAATTCACAGTTGCACCAAAGATGTACACTTGTGTCCTTTCTCCAACATGAATTCTGCTTATCTTTTGTCATCTTTACCATTTTCCTGAGTGAAAGGTAAACTCAGCATTTTTATTTGCATTTATCTTGTGTTTGCTGTTTTAGAGTGTTTCAAGTGGTTGTCAATAATTTGGAATTTTTGATATCTCTTTGTTCATAACTATTGAATACTTAATTATTAGGAAATTGCTCTTGGCCATGCATACCTATAAGAAATGCAAGACTGGAAGTCAGCAGAAATAGGTAGGTTTGAAAATCATCAGCATTGAAAGGATAATTAAATCCATTGGAGTTAATGAGAATAAGAAAGAGGGGCAAAATCACTTACACAAAATTAACCAATATTTCAAAAAAAAAAAAAGGCATAACATGCTGTATTTCACACTCATTGTCTTCTTCTTCTTTAAAGAATGTGAGTAGGCCCTGCATTCTTATTTCTCTTCTTTGGGATGGAACTCATGATAATTTCACAGCATTTGGTTTTGGTTGTTTAGTTATTATTATTTCCCTTCACACTTTTATAGTCACTGTGAAAGTTTGTTTCCCTGGTTTTGCTGATTTCATTTTTTTCGAGTTCATATATCTTTCCATTCTTCAACATATTAATTAAAGCCCCCTCCCCCATTTTTTTCAGCACACTAGTATTCCATTGGGGTAGCCAGATGGCAAACTGGGTGCTAGGCCTAGAGGCAGGAAGACTCATGTTCCTGAGTTCAAATCTGGCCTCAGACAATTACTACCTGTGTGACCCTTACTAGCTATGTGTGGCCATGGGCAAGTCACTTAACCCTTTTGCCTCTGTTTCCTCATCTGTAAATGATTTGGAGAAGAAAATGGTGAATCACTTTAGTATCTTTGAAAAAAAAAATCAGGTCATGAAGAGCAAAATACAATTGAAATGACTGAACAACAAAAAATATACTATTACATTCAAGTACCTTGAATTATTTGCCTAATTTCCAATCAATAAGCATCTACTTTATACACAGTTCTTTGTTATTATAAAATTTGCTGTTAGGTGAATTTTGTTGTACATGGGACCTTGGCATATATTTCTAACACTGGGGTCTTTGGGTGAAAAGGTATGGACATATTAGTCACATTCATAACATGATTCCAAATTGCTTTCAAGAAGGGTTAGAACAATTCACACAAGGGAGTGGTTAGGTGGCACAGTGAGTAGAGCGCTGGCCCTGGAGTCAGAAGGACCTGAGTTCGGATCCAGCCTCAGACACTTAATGCACACACAAACAAAAAAAACAAACAAACCCTAGCTGTGTGACCTTGGGCAAGTTACTTAACCCCAATTGCCCTCCAAAAGGCCAAAAAAAAAAAGAACAATTCACACCTCTACCAATTGAACATTAATATGCCTGTAATTTTGACAACCCCAGTCAATATTGACTATTCCCATATTTTATTATCATTCCTAATCTGCTAAGTAAGACATTTTATCTCAAGAGTTATTTTGGATTGCATCTCTTTTATTGTTAATGGTTTGGACGAATGTTTCATATTGTTGGTGATCGTTTGCAATTTAAGAACTATACTTTTTTTACTATACATTATTATATTTTAGTTATTTTCATTAATTTCTATGGTCAATATGTTTTACATATTAGAAGTTTATCAAAATACTTAACAGATTTTTTCCAAATTTTAAACTTCCATTTTTATCCAGTTATGCTGAAAAGTTCAATTTATTTTCAATTTTATGTATTTCTTCTTATAATTTCTATAATCTCTTCTTAAAATAATTTCTATTCTTTCATTAGTAAATAATTCATCCTACTCATAGCTATGAAAGATGCCTTATCTCTTCTGTCTCTCTCTGTCTCTGTCTCTCTGTCTTTCTCTATGTCTGTCCTCTGTCTCTGTCTCTGTCTGTCTCTCTCTCTCTCCCAACTCTTCCCCCATGCCCATCCATGGCCTTTAATATTCAAGTTTTACAGTAGCATGTGCTATAAAGTATTGCTCTAAACCTAATTTCTGCCAGATTAGTTTCAGCTTTTAATAGTAATTCATATCAAATTAGCAGGTATTTATTTCTTTTTAGATATTTTGTGTTTTCTGGTTTATTGAACACTGGGTTATGACAGTCAATTGCTTCTTATGCTTCATTGTCTAGTCTGTTCCATTGATCTAATTTCCTATTTTTAAAATTCATATCAAATGGTTTTGATGATTATAATTTACTTTGAATTCTGGAAGTCCAATTTTATTTTTTAAATGAAAACTAAAATATAGCATGTTACAAAGGAATAAGGATTGGGTTTGAAATTAGTGAGTCTGACTGAAAATCCAAATCAGGTGCTTACTTCCTGTTTGACCTCCAGGAAGTCACTTTCTTTCCCTTGGCCTGTGTTTCATTATCTACAAAATAAAGAGGTTTGAATAAATGGTCATTAAGGTTTCTTATAGAAATAAATCCTAATTTGCTTTTTAAAATAGGCAATTGCTTTAGAGTCTATAATTATTTCTGACCCTCTAAAATTTTCTATTTTACACTTTCATAGTGACTTACATAATAGCTGGAATATAATCTTTCTTTATTAATCTCCTTTTCCATAGCTTGTCTCATTCAAGAGTCACAAAAATCTCTGAGTGGTAGATGTTATCCCTATTTTGAAGATGAGGAAACTGATGCAAGGGCATTCAGGTTTTTTTGTGTTTTATTTCTTCAACACTATCCAGTGAATAAATCATGAAAAAGACAAAAAATTCAGTCTTCTTCAATTTTGTCCAGTATTGTCCAGTCTAGAGCCATTTTTCCCAATTTCCACTTACAATGGCAGGTTGAGTCCCCAGAGTTCAAGTAATTGCCTCTTCAGAATCTAGGAGTAGAGTTTGGGCGATATTTTCCCTAATACTATAGGTCACAAACCCTAACTGGTATGTGATAGTTGGCTTTGAGAAAGGAAAATATCCTAAGGTGTATTGGTAAGAGCAGCTATTATAAAACATTGCCCCTTAAAGTTTGTGATACATATCCCATGGAACATTCTTAATGAGAAAAAAGTGAGCTTTATTTTAGAGCTCATGTAGCAAAAGTGGTAACTTACAGTTTCTAGAATCCTTTTTGTGAAGGTCTTTGTCTTCCCTTCATAGGGTATTCACCAAATTCCTGTTTAGGACATTTTCTGTTTAATTCTTCCTATAGTCATGAAAGTGACTTCCCCTAGTCTTTCTAGTTTTTTCCTTGGCTCCTGATGCACTCACTGTGAACAGCTATTCTTAATCCACTGCTAGGATGCCAAAGGGATTCCAAAATCCTCTGGACTCTTAGAAGGTCACAGTTTTCCTCCAACCATAGGTTATAGGAGAAGGCTAAGATTGAACCTGGGCCTGAGACTGAGAGGGAAACCTAAGCTGAGTCTGGCATAGATGCTTCTTTCTCCCCAAAGTAATTCTTTCTCAGGTACTTGGATAGAAAGTTTCCACCTTAAGCTATCAGACACTAAATTCTCTGGGTCCTGAACTGGTTTCCTATTTTATAGACAATCTACAATGAATGCATGACTGTTTCCTCAACCAATATGAAACCAATCCCTGTGCAGTCATTCCAGTTCATTGAATGGATTTCAATAATATCTAAATGGATCAGTCTTTTTCCCTACTTAGTCTAAAGCTTATGGTTGATTGATTCAATTGAGAATTGTTTTAACCTGGTTAAGATATCAAGGAACAACATCTTGTTAATCTAATTTATTATTTTAAGCTAATCCATTGACTGACTAAATTTACCCAGATCCTTAGAGTTCTTTCTATTCTGATGGTTTATGCAGCCTCCTAAAATCTCTTATAAGATGGCCTATGTATTTAGGAAGTCTCACAGATGAATTTATAATATATAAATATGTTTAATATCATTTAGATTCAGAGAAAAATAGAATATCAGAAAAAAGTATAAGGTCATAAAGGACCTTGTAGATTACCTAATCCAAACATCTCTCTTGACTCTCAGTTCAGTGCTCTTTCCACTCTATCCATGCTATATTTCCTCTTCTACATATTTCAAAGTTCTTGTCCAGGAGAGACATGATATAATGGATAATATTAGAGAACCCCAGAATTTCAGAGTTGGAATAGACTTCAGCATATATCTAGTGATACCTGGGTAGGCAAAAAAGAATCTTCCGAAAGACATGCTCAAGAAGTGATTCTTCTTTTAGTTCAAATCCCTCAGTAAAGGGGAATCCAGTGCTATCCTTGGAATCAGGAGAATGGAGGTTCAAATTAAGCGTCAAAAGTATTTGTGTAGTCCTGGGTAAGTAACTAAGCCCTTTTGAACCCCAGTTTCCTCATCTGTAAAATGGAGGTGATAATGGCATCTATTATATAGGACTCTTTTGAGGACCAAATAAAATAATATAAGGAAAACACTGTGAAAAACATGAGAGTGATATTCAGAAATTATTTATAAGCCCCCAAGGCAAACCATTCCACTTTTAGACAGATTAATTTTTAGAAAGTGTTTTCTTGAATAAAATCCAATTTGTTTTTTTTCTTTCTTTTCTTTTTTTTTTTTTTTTTTTGCATATGCCATCCATTGCCTTTTAATGATAGGATAATCTTAATCCTTTTACCTGACAGCTCTTTTAACACCTGAAAGACAAATATCATATACTACTCACAACCATCACTACACCTTTCTATTCTCATCAATCAAACAGTAAGCATTTATGAATTACCTTCTATATATCTGGTACTGTACTCAATACTGGGGTGAAAAGACAAAAAAGAAAATAGTCGCCCTCAAGGAGCTCACTTACTAATAATGTGAGCTAATCTATTAGGATATATACAAATACTGGATATATAAAAAGTAAATACAGGGTGATTTTTTGAGGGGGAGGAAAAAAAGAGATATTAGAAGTGTGGGCACAATCAAGAAAGGTCTCACATGGGATTTGACACTTGAACTTTGTTTTGAAGAATTCTGAGAAGAAGTGAGAATACAGAATATTCCAGGCCTGGGGGATAGACTGTGCAAAGGCACAGGGATAGGAAATGGGAAGTCCTGAGTGAGGAAAAACAAGAGATAATTTGACTAGGCCTTAGAGGGTGGGAAAGGAAGTAATGTGTTATAATCCTAGAAATGTAGGATGAGGAATACATGGTCCAGGAGAGGCACATTAAATAATCGACATTTTTTGAATTATTATGCTAAGTGGACTTTGTAGGCAGCATCCCTAGCCCAAAGGAGTCATATGAACATATTTCAGTCATAAATTAGATGAATTATCTTTTGCCACAATGACTGAACTTTATAGTGGAATTCTCTTCCTGAAGTTTTCATGGATATAAAGGAAAAGAGGGATATAAAAATAAAGCCTGTTAAGCAAAATGGGTGATGGAAGGGTATCTGTACTATTTGTTAAGCACTAATTAAGGTCTTTCCATGCTGTTCTAGGGAATTCAGGACCCTGAGAATGAAATCATCTTAATGAACATTTTCTTTCAGACCTGGATCTCAACCTGGACTCCTGATTTCCCCTACCAACAGCTAAATTACTTACTTGAAAACCAATTAAAAAAAAAAAAAAACTAAAAAATTTCCCATCTAATGCTTTGAGAATTTCTGCTCCCACAAAAGTGAATTACTTTTCACCAGAAGAGGTTTAACACGTGGCACACCACTGGCAGACTCTCAGAACTGTGAAGATGAATTAGAGTTGGCTGACAAAAAAGAAGATCTACATTTTCTCCACGACTTCCAGAAAGTCTATAATTTCATCACTCTGGGTCTTCTCTCCATTGACATAGAACCTAACTCTTCCATGACTGATAAAGGGAGTCTGGGACTTGTTGGAGCTAAACAAAACAAAATAGTAAAATAAAAGAAAGAAAGAAAGAAATCACCTAGTGACCATTGTTTACTCAATCAACAAGTTTTTGTTAAATGCCTATTATGATTCAGGGACACACTAGGTTCTGAAGATGCAAAGGCAAAAAGTGAAAGGGGCTTTACTTTCAAGAAACTTATAGTTTAATGGCAGAGACAATAAATGCAAATTTAAGTGTATATCTAGAATGAATATAAAGAGAATAAGTAAAAATAATTAGAAAATTGTTAGGGACGGCACTAGGTTAGGAAAGGCTACATATGGAAGGTGGTACATGAACTCCATCTTCAAAGAAGTTAGGGATGCTATGAGGTTGAAGTGAGGAGAGAGCACATTCCAGGGAATGGAGGACAGCAAATGCAGAGGCATGGAAACAAGAAACGGAGTGTCATGTTGTGAAATAGGCCAGTTTGACTAAATCACATTCAGAAAGTGGACATAACCTACATTAAAACTGGAATCACTGGTGGTGGCTGAGTTGTAAAGGTATTCTGATGAAGAAACTGTTCAAAATGGTCTAGGCTATTTCTCAAATGACAAATAAACAAATCAATCTGTGGGCCTACATTTGAAACCTTTCCAAGGCTCCCCCATCTTATACCTGAGAGGAAATGATGTTAAAGATAAAATTCAAAACCTTCTGTTTATCTTTATTAAGTTTTTTTTTTTTCAGGTTTAACTCCATGTTGTAGAGTGTTAAATTTTTTTTAGATCCTGAATCTGCCATGCAAGTCATTAAGTGAGACTGCTAACTTCATTTGATTTGCAAATTTGAGAAGTCTTATTTTGTCTACATCTTCATAAAAGTAAAATATAACAATGTTGAACTGCCAAGTGCCAAAGACAGATCTGTAGAGCTTTCCACTAGAACCTTCCCTTCATTAATCAATCAATCAATCAACAAATAAGCAATTATTGAGCATTTACTACATACCAGACACTATGCTAGGCTCAGTAGATGAAAGAAAGAAGTAATTCTGACTTTCAAGAAACTCATATTCTAATAGGGAACACAAGAAGTATATAAAAGAACCTAAAGATGGAGGGAATAAGTAGAAATAAATACAAGGTCATTAAATAAAAAGGAAAGAGAAAGTATACTATCAGTTGAGTGGATCAGGAAAGACTTTATGTTGGCATTGAATCATTAATGTGTACTCTTTTCATCCAGTATGACTTTTAAACCAGTCCAATTCTTCTTAACTGTATTATTATCTAGCACACCTCTGTATTATTGTCTAGCCTACCTCTCCATCTTGTCCCCATGGAAAATAACATAAGACATTTTGTCCAATGCTTTGTTATATTCATGTGTATCTCTCATTTCCTATTCCTCCTGACTCCTCCACTCTACCCTTTGCCTTACTCTCTTTTTACTTAATCTACCTCTGCTCCAAGGATCCCTCTTCATTCCTGCCATTCCAGCAAATCTAAATATCCTTCTATATCTCCCTTGGACCTATTTCCTTACTCTCCCTTCTAAAGATCCCTCCCTTATCCTCCCAGTGATCCCTGCATTGTGTTCCCATTCCCATTAATCTAAATGCCCTCCGATATCCCCCATTTAATCTAGTCCCTTACCCTCCCCTCTAGAGATCCCTCCCTTATCATCTCCCCCTCCCTATCCCCTTAGTGTTTTCTTTCTTTCTAAATTTAGAATAATTTTATAATTTCATATATACATATACATATATGTATGTATGTATGTATGTATGTATGTATGTATGTATGTATGTATTGTTCCCTCTTGAACCAATTCCCAGTGACAGTAGGTTTCCAGAACTAACAACCCTCTTCCTCCATCTAATTCTTCTGTGTTGTTTCTTCCTCTCATACTTCTTTTTCATGAAATAATTACACTTTTTAGCTGTTCCTAAATGATGTTACTTTTCAAAGTTATACTCAGGTCTACCCCAATATTTCTTATGAACTATTCAATTACTAATAACATTCTTTGACATTTTTTTTTTCATTTTACATCTATAAAAGGTAAAACCTATCCTTACTGAGTCTCTTGTATTTAGTCTTTGGTATGCACCTTATATATCTCTTGGCACTGGTATGTCAAATCTTTTATTAAGTTCAGAATTTTGTTTTGCTCCATTTTCTTTATTTAAAAAGGTCCTTAAAGTCTGACAGTTAATTAAATGTCCATATTTTTTTCATTCAGGATTATGCTTAGCTTTTCTGGGTGTGATATTTTGGTCCAGAACCCCAGTTCTCTTACTCTTTGATATATATTGTTCCAAGACCTGCAAACTTTTAATGTCACTACTACTAGGTTTTGTGTGATTCAAATTGTGACATTACCATATTTACATTTTTTCTTGTTTTTCATAATATTATATCCTTGAACTGGGGGATTCAGAATTTGCTAAAATATTTTTATGGGTTTTCCTCATTGGATCTCTTTAAGGTGCTGATTACTGGATTTTTTCTACTTCTACTTTCTCCCATGTGGTAATGCTTTAGGAAAATTTTCTTTAATTATTTCTTGTATTATTGTATTGAGATTCTTTTTTTGGTCATAGCTTTCAGGTAGTACAATAATTCTTATGTTATTTCTTCTTGATATGTTCTGCAGATAAGTTGTTTTTCTTTCTTTTTTTTTTCTTTTTGGAGGGCAATTGGGGTTAATTAACTTGACCAAGGTCACACAGCTAGGTTATTTTTGTTTGTGTGTGTTAAGTGTCTGAGGCCGGATCTGAACTCTGTTCCTTCTGACTCCAGGGCCAGTGCTCTACTCACTGTACCACCTAGTCGCCCCTAAGTTGTTTTTCTTAAGAGATGTTTCGCATCCTCTTCTAGTCTTCCTTCTTTATATTTTATTATTTCTTGGTTTCTTATAACTTTGCTGGCTTACCCTTGCCCACTTCTGATTTTCAAGGAGTTGTTTTCTTCCTTAAGATTCTAGATCTCCTTTTCTAATTAGTAGATTTTCTTTTTAAGATCTTGTTTTTCTTGGACTGTTCTTTTGTTTGTTTGTTTGTTTTTCTCATTTTCTCTCATTTGATTTTTTTGGAATTTATTTATTTTTATCTTTCAACATTCATTTCCACAAGATTTAAACTTACAAGTTTTCTCACTGTCTCTCCCCTACCCCCCTACCCCAAGATGTCAAGCACACTGAATATCCCTTCCTGCAATCTGCCCTCTCTTATATCTGACCATATACCGCGCCCCCCCCCCCCTTACTTTCTTGTAGGGCAAGATGAATTTCTATACTCCATTGCCTGTATATCTTATTTCCCAGTAACATGTAAAAACAGTTTTTAACATTTGTTTTTAAAACTTTGAGTTTCAGATTTTCTCCCTCCTTCCCTCCTCACCCACGCCCACTGGGATGACAAGCAATTCAGTATAGGTTATACATGTGTAATTATGCAAAACATTTCCATAGCAGTCATGTTGTGAAAGACTAACTATATTTCCCTCCATCCTATCCCACACCCCATTTATTCTATTTTCTCCTTTGCCCTGTCCCTTCTCAAAAGTGTTTATTTCTAACTACCTTCTCCCCCAATCTGTCCTACCTTCTATCATCCCCCCTCTTATCCCCTTCCCTACTATTTTCCTGTTTGGTAAAATACCCAATTGAGTGTAGATGTTATTCCATCCTTAAGCCAAATTCAATAAGAGTAAGGTTGACTCATTCCCTTTTACCTTCATGCTCTTCTCTTATATTGTAACAGCTTTCTCTTACCTCTTTTATGTGAGATAATCTACCCTATTCTATCTCTCCCTTTCTCCTTCTTCCAATATATTCCTCTCTTACCTCTTAATTTTAATTTTTATATATGACCTCTTCATATTCAACTAATCCTGTGCCCTCTGTCTATGTATACATGTACACAGATATACAAACACACAATATGCATACACATATATACACCCACCTATACATACATACATACATACATACATATATATATATATATATATATATATATATATATATATATATTCCCTTCAACAATCCCTTCAACTAACTGTAATAAGTTCCTTATGATTTCTTTTGTTTCCCTTTTCATGCTTCTCTTGCTTTTTGTATTTGAATGTCAAATTTTCTTTACAGTTCTGGTTTTTTCATCAAGAATGCTTAAAAGTCCTCTATTTCATTGAATGACCATATTTGCCCCTGAAGTTTTATACTCAGTTTTCCTGGGTAGGTTATTCTTGGTTTTAATCCTAGCTCCTTTGACCTCCAGAATATCATATTCCAAGCCCTTCAATCCTTTAATGTAGAAGCTGCTAGATCTTGTGTTATACTGATTATGTTTCCACAATACTAAAATTGTTTCTTGCTGACTGCTTGTAATATATTCTCTTTGACCTGGGAACTCTGGAATATGACTATAATATTCTTAGGTGTTTTCTTTTTGAGATCTTTTTCAAGAGGTGATTCGTGGATTCTTTCAATTTCCATTTTGCACTTGGTTCCAGAATCTCAGGGCGATTTTCCTTGAGAATTTCTTGAAAGATTATGTCTAGGCTCTTTTTTTTTATCATAGTTTTCAGGGAGTCCAATAATTTTAAAATTATCTCTTCTCAATCTATTTCCAGATTAATGGTTTTTCTAATGAAATATTTCACATTGCCTTCTATTTTTTCATTTCTTTGGATCTGTTTGATAGTATATTGATTTCTCATAAAGTCATTAGTTTCCATTCGCTCCAATCTAATTTTGAAGGAATTATTTTATTCAATGAGTTTTTGGAATTCCTTTTCCATCTGCCCAAATCTGATTTTTAAGGTATTCTTCTCCTCTTTGACTTTTTGGGCCTCTTTTGCCATTTGAGTTAGTCTATTTTTTAATTTATTCAGTATTTTTTGGTCTTCTTTAGCAGACTGTTGACTTGCTTTTCATGATTTTCTTGCATCATTTCCATTTTTCTTTCCAATTTTTCCTCTACTTCTCTTACTTGATTTTTAAAATCCTTCTTTACCTCCTCCATTGCCTGCCACCAGTTGATATTTTTCTTGGAGGCTTTTGATACAATAGTTTTGACTTTGCTGTTTTCTTCTGGTTCTATGTTTTGATTTTCTTTGTCACCAAAAAACAATTCTATAGTTTGATTACATTTCCTCTGTTTGCCCACATTGCCAGTCAATTACTTGACTTTTTAGCTCTTTGCCATGGTAGAACTCTGCTTCCTGAGTGGAGAGTTCTGTGTCCCAAATTTCTAGGGTGTTGTGCAACTGTTGTCAGAGCTTCTGCCAGGCACCTGCCTCAGAACTGTGAGGAAGACTGCCTCTCCACAGCCTCAACAAGCTCTGCCATGCTAGCACTCCTCACCCTAGGGCCACCACCCAAAACTGTGATCCGGATCCAAGCAGGGCAAAGCAAAAGAATCCTGCTTCGGCACCAGCAGAAAGATTCAGGCAAATGCCCTCTGGTAGGCCACTTGGTCCTCCCATGATCTGTGAGCCAATAGCTTTGGAAGAAGCCAATGGCAGCTGCTGCCATCTCCACTGCCCCAGGGGCAGGGGTTGGATCACACTCTTTTCTCATCCAGTTCCAACAGAATTCCCTCACTGAGCTTTTATTTTCTTTCTTTCTTTCTTTTTTTTTTGGCATTTATGGGTTAAGAAGTCTGGGAACTACCACAACTGCTCATGATTCACTCTCCTCAAGTCTACTCTGACTGGCCTGTGCTGCAGGTCTGTGCCACTGGGGCTCATGCAGGACTGAGCTCCATCCTCAGCCCAGTGTGATACTCCTTTCCTCTCAGTCTGCCAGACTGCCTTCAGTGGGAGATTTGTTTCTCTACATCACTTTGTGGATTCTATAGCTCTAAGATTTGTTTAGGCTCATTTTTTATAGGTAATGGTGGTGGTTGGAGCAGCAGCTCAAGCAAGTTCCTACTTTTACTTTGCCATCTTGCTCTGCCCCCTCTCATTTGAATTTTAAAGTCCTTTCAAAGTTATTCTTTGAATTCTTTTTGAGCAGGTGATCACTTGACATTTGTCTTTGGGGTAGAAGAGGGTTTCTTTGCTTCAGGATCCTCCCCTGAAGATGAACCCCAGTCTTCTCTATTCCCATAGTAACTCTCTAAGTTTTGTCTCTCCTTTGCTTGTACTATTTTTTTCTTTGTAGTAGGTTAGTTTTTATAATCACCTCTAGTTCTGGGGTATGAGGGATGGTGCCTTTGCCCTCAGGCCCTCCTTCAGTTTTCCCCTCAGGCTTGGAACTGGAATCAAGACCTTCAGTCTCCTGTAAGTGCCCACAGTCAGTGTTGTCCCCATCCCACTGCTTCTGCAGTCACCTGGCATATCCTGGTTCCTTCTAACCCCCCACCATATCTGCATAGCACAACTGTGTCTAATATTCCTTGTAAGCAAAGCTTTCTCAATCTTCTCCAACTCAAACACCCAACACCAGTCACTTTCTTCAGAGTAAAAGTTCCTGCAGCTGGCAATGAGGCAGGCTCCCTGACCCAGCTAACCAGAAGGTTTTCCATTTGTTGTTTAAGGTGGTATCCTGGAGGTATTTCCTCTTCACAGGGACCAAACCTCATCCTGGGACTTTTCTTCAGATCTTCTCCAATGATCTCAGTAGGACTCCTGTTCTGCCCTACTCTTATTTATTTTTACTGCTCAATATTAGCCTTGCGGCACTATTCCATCTATTTTGTGGGATAAATCTTGAGGGCTTGGAATTTTCTGACCTACTCCATCTGCACAGAGTTCTCTCAAATGCTTTGCAAAATCTAGATAAATTTTCTCTGTATAACATTCTAGTAATCCACCAGTCTATTCCCTCTGTCAAAAAAAAAAAAAAAGGAAATAACATTACCCTGTTAGCTCTTTGTGGTCAGTTATTTCTTTTAAAGATATTTTCCATGATGTAATGGATAGAGAAATTGGATTTAAATCTATAAGATGTGGGCCAAACTCTTCTTTTAACCATTATTATATGAAGAGATGCATTCTAGCCACTTAACCTGAGACTGTTTAGCTGCAAAATGGAAATAATACTTTTAGACCCTATCTTATAGGTAGGATCCAGTGAAATAATTATTTAAAGCAACACAACTTTAAAGCTCTATGTGAATGACAGTTATAATTATTAGTATCCTCCCAAATCTTGCCAATCATTAAAGCTATGGTCATTAAGCTATAATTTTGAAACTCTACCCTTCCCTCCTTCCCTCCCTCCCTCCCTTCCTTCCTTCCCTCCTTCCCTCCTTCCCTCCCTCCCTTCCTTCCTTCCTTCCTTCTTCCCTTCCTCACTTACCTCCTTCCTTCCTCACTTACCTCCTTCCTTCCTCCCTTCCCTCCTTCCTTCCTTCCTTCCTTCCTTCCTTCCTTCCTTCCTTCCTTCCTTCCTTCCATCCTTCTTTCCTTCTTCTTCTTCTCTCTCTCTCTCTCTCTCTGTAGCTCGCTCTCCCTCCCTCCCATCCCTCCCTACTCTTCTCCTTTGACCTCTTTCTCCCTCTATACCTCCCACTTCCCCCACCCCCTCCATGACTCCTCTCCTTCATCCTCCCCTTCTCCCTTCCTATCACTGTCACTATGCCTTCTTCTCTCCCCTTTCCTTTCACCTCTGCCTCTCCATCTCCCTCTCTCTGTCCCTCTCCCTCCTACTTTCTCTTTAGTCAGCAGATCTGAATTCAAAGTATATACCCTATTACTACTTAATAAGTTGCAGTAAGCTTCTCATACCATATGGAAAGCTGGCTGGAACCTTAGAGACTCTTAGAATCCATGGTACAGTAGAAGAAATACTGCCTTTGGAGTTAAAAATCCTGGGTGCAAACACTGGCTCTGACACTACCTTGGACAAGTCCCTTAACTGTCCTGGATTCTTTATGTATAAAATGAAGGAGGTTGGATTATGTGGCTGCAGAGCTTTCTTTCAGATTTATGATCTTCTTTGGAGATGAGAAGACTAAAGTTCAAAGCAGCTGGGACTTACCCCAAATCACATGGATAGTAAGTTATAGAACTAGAATTTGAATTCAAATCTTCTGACTAGAAATCTGTCACCTTCCCTACTGTACTACCTTTCTTTCCCCATTGAGGGAATGAACATTTATCTCCCTTCATGGTTTAAGTTCCCATTTTGCCTTTTTAAAAGCAGAATAAAAAATGTTTGCAGACATTTATTGTTCTTGCTCTCCTTTGCTCAGTGAAAACAAGTAAATACTGGTGGGAAGGGAAGGGAGGCTAATGGTAAATCGGTTTGATTAATTTGGTAATTAATACCAATTAGACTTTGGAGGGGCAAGTGAATTATGTGTTCATGCAAATATTGAAACGTGATGAAGCCCAGCAGCTTTGGGAGGAGGAGGGGAATTCATTGCTGGGCAGGCAAGAATCCAGTGCAATAAACACACTTGATAAGGATTTTTGCAAGCCTGGATAGTTTGCACCTGGGCATAGTTTGGAGGAAATGCCAGCCCAGAATTACGTGAAAGTGAATGGGAAGATATGATGGATAATTCAAAATCTCTGTGAGTCAAAGCTGATGCTTTTAGCGAACATCTTCCAACTATGTGTCACACCATACCTCAGGGAGACGGGAAGATGTCCTTAGTAACCCATAATCAACTGTGTGTGTGGTTGCTGTTGTTTTCCTTTCCCGCTCTGCATTCCATCTTTAAGAAAAAGAAGAAAATTGCAGGATAATCAGCTGCTGAAAGAGATCTATTTCCAATGCTACAAACAAACTTCCTTAAGATATATTTCATTTATTATAGATTCAGCTGTATCTCTTGCTATTCACCTCAGGGCCCTGAATCAGAAAGAACAAATCAAGCTATTCCAGGTGAGCTTTAGGGCTCTGAGAGGTGAGCTGTCCCTGTATCTTACCAGATCTCCACATTACCTCCCAGTAATTTCCGCTCCTCACCTCTCTTTTCCAATGCTTTTTTTTTTTTTTTTGCTTTTTGGAGGGCAGTTGGGGTTAAGTAACTTGCCCAAAGTCACACAGCTAGGTTTTTATTTGTGTGTGTTAAGTGTCTGAGGCCGGATCCGAACTCAGGTCCTTCTGACTCCAGGGCCAGAGCTCTACTCACTGTGCCACCTAGCCGCCCCTTCCAATGCTTTTCTAGGTTTTATTCTCCCCCATTAGAATGTATACTCCTAGAGGTCAGGAACTGCCTTGTTTTCTTGTGTCCTCAGCACCAAGAACAAAACCTAGGATATGGTATCTTATTTAGTTAATTAGATAGATATATGTCTAGATAGATGTAGATATATACTATATATACTACATATAGTATCTTTTATGTGGTTTTTATTATGCATAGTAGCTTACAAAATATATATATATCATATATAGTAACTTATTTTATATATTTATATATAATCTTATTATAACCAAATCTTAGTAAATAATCTATTTATATCTATCTGAATACCTATTTGTGTGTTATTCTATTGATCTATTCATCCATATATCAGCCAGTCTCCCTATTTTTCTATTTGCCAACAGTTACCATGAGGTAGTTATGTGGCACTTTGGAAAGAGCAATACATTTAATGTCCACAAGAATTCTTCCTGGGGCGGCTAGGTGGCGCAGTGAATAGAGCGCTGGCTCTGGAGTCAGAAGGACCTGAGTTCGGAGCTGGCCTCCGACACTTAATCCATACAAACAAAAACCTAGCCATGTAACCTTGGGCAAGTTACTTAACCCCAATTGCCCCAAAGGGGTGGCTAGGTGGCGCAGTGAGTAAGAGCGCCGGCCTCGGAGTTGGGATGACCCGAGATCAGATCCAGCCTCAGAAAATGAGCACCCATGCATAAATAATGACTAGCCGGGTAACCTTGAGCAAGTTACTTAACCCCAATTGCTTTAAAAAAAAAAAAAAAAGAATTCTTTCTGACTTCAAGTCTGGTCTCAGACACTTACTAGCTGTGTGAGCCTGGGCAAGTCATTTAACCCTGTTTGTCCCTCTTTCTCATCTGTAAAATGAAATGGAGAAGGAACTGGCAAATCTCTCTAGCATCTTTGCTAAGAATACCCCAACTAGGATCACAGATAGTTGGACATCACAGAGTTGGAATGGTTGCACTGGCTAAACAACAATAGTGAGGGTTTGCTTAATATTGTTCTCAATATTAATAGTATTGATAGTAGGATGAGATACTTTGAGGACAAGTGAGTTCATTATCACTGGATATCTCTAATTAGAAGCTAGATGATGGCGTGTTGGGGATGTTGTAGAGGTAGCTCCTGTTTGGGTAGGGATTGGAATTTGATGACCTCTAATGTGCCCTTCCAGTTCTGGGGTGCAATGATTCTATGCACACCTCATTTCATTTTCAGATTTAACATTATATAGCTCTGATGCTCCCTGTTGTGTTAAATTCAATCTCATTGTAATATATGAGGGAGGCAGAGAAGAGTGATGATTGAAGCTGAGGGAAAGGACATATGTTGAGCAGAGATATGTGGAAGGCAATGTATAGAGGCATAGTACCCACCAAAGGTGTGAGAACCCACCAAAGCAAAGTGTTGGGGAAAGTGATCCTAGCAAATGAAGCCACAAAGACTTTCTACTGGAAAGTATTAGCTCTGCTATGCAATAGGAGCAACATGTAACTCCCAGCTGAGGGACTCAAGGAGCAAGAATGATTGACCTCCAGGGCCTTACTTTTAAATTTGGCTTTCACCTGCTGAGGTGAGGCTGGTCAGTAATCTATCATTACCATCATGTACATGATGGAAATTGATGCTTACATGAGCCAGAAATGACAGAGCTTCATTCCTTTCTATGTGAATCATGCTTTACTTTAAATAGCACCTTTCATCAGGGAGCTGAAACCATAGCAAAGGTAACCTTATCCAGAGGTGAAGTAGGCAACCACCCACACAAATGTTTTTTTTTTTTTTCTTTAAAATAGTACCTTGAAACTCTCTCAGTCATTTTCCTCACCCATTCTAGCTTCATGAGGCCCAATATTATTTTAAGGGAGGACAAATCTTTTCCTCCCACAATGAAAATTAAGGCTTTAAATAATAATAAAGAATAGTAAGTGACTTAGTATGTTGGCTTATAAACTGTAGGCTTTTGTTTGATTTTGTTGAATTGTTTCAGTCATTTCCAACTTTTCATGACCCCATTTGGGATTTTCTTGGAAAAGATACTGCAGTGGTTTTTCATTTCCTTCTCCAGCTCATTTTACAGATGAGGAACTGAGGTAAACAGGGTTAAGCCATTTGCCTGGCCAGGGTCACAGAGCTAGTAAGTGTTTGACACCAGATTTAATCTCAGGAAGATGTCTTCATTTCTCTAAGTCTGTCATTCTATCCATTGTGTCATCTAGCTGACCAAACTATACTTTAAGGAGTGCCAATGCATAGTGAATGTATACCTAGAACACGAGGTGTCTGCCAACATCTCAGGAACCAACATGTGATTGCAAGTGAAAGTCAGAGGAAAGCTCTCTTTATTTAGTTCATGAAAATTCACCAAACATTTAACATATATGACCTCATTTGATGATTCTGTGAAGATGCACAGATACTACAGGTAAAAATAATAATATATCTTCATGTAGAACTTTGAGGGGATATTTGTTTTCTTTATGTGTGTGTGTGTGTGTGTGTTATTTGTTTATTTTTAGTTTTCAACATTCATTTCAACAAGATTTTGAGTTACAAATTTTCTCACCCTTTTTCCCCTACCCCCACCCCAAAATAATGATCCTACTGAAAACTCCTTCCCCCAATCTGCTCTCTCTTATATCCTCCCCCACCCCCGCTCTGACTTTCTAGTAGGGCAAGATAGATTTCTACATCCCAGTGCCTGTGTAGCTTATTTCAGAGTTGCATGTAAAAAATAATAATATATAATTTTTAACACTTGATTTTAAAACTTTGATTTCCAGATTCTTTCTCTTCTTCCCTCATCACCCACCCCTACTGGGAGGAAAAGTAATTCAATATAGATTATATATGTGTAGTTACACAAAACATTTCCATAGTAGATATATTGTGAAAGAATGACTATATTTCCCTCCATCCTATCCCACCCCCATGTATTCTATATTCTACTTTAACCCTGTCCCTTTTCAAGTGTTTGCTTCTAACTACCTTCTCCCCACCCTAATCTGCCCTCCATTCTATCATTCCCCCTCTTATCCCCTTCCCCCTACTTTCCTGTAGGACAATATAACCAATTTAGTGTGTATGTTATTCCCTCCTTAAGCCAAATGCAATGAGAGTAAGGTTGACACATTCTCTTTTGCCTTCCTGTTCTTCCCCTCCATTGTAACAGTTTTCTCTTGCTTCTTTTATATGAGGTAATTTACCCTATTCTATCTCTCCCTATCTCCTCTCATTATATTCCTCTCTGATCTCTTAATTTTATTTTTTAGATATCATCCTTTCCTATTCAACTAGTCCTGTGCCTTCTGTCTATGTATACATGTACACATATATACACACATATGTATTCATAGTCACATATACCCTCCTATATAAACATATATATGTATATATACATACACACACATACACACACATATTATATATATAATGTATATATATATATATACATATATATATATATTCCCATCAACTATCCTCATAATGAGTTACAATTATCATTTTACCATGTAGGAATGTAAATAGTTCAATTTTAATAAGTTCCTTATGATTTCTTTTCCATGTTTACTTTCTCATGCTTCCCTTACTTCTTGTATTTGAAAGTCAAATTTTCTATTCAACTCTGGTTTTTTCATCAAGAATGCTTAAATGTCCTCTATTTCATTGAATGACCATATTTTCCCCAGTTTTGCTGGGTAGGTGGTTCTTGATTTTAATCCTAGTTCCTTTGACCTCCAGAATATCATATTCCAAGCCCTTCGATCCCTTAATGTAGAAGCTGCTAGATCTTGTATTATCCTGATTGTGTTTCCACAGTACTCAAATTGTTTCTTCCTGGCTGCTTGTGATATTTTCTCCTTGACCTGGGAACTCTGAAATTTGGCTATAATATTCCTAGGCATTTTATTTTTGGGATCTTTATTAAGAGGTGATCTTTGAATTCTTTCCATTTCTATTTTGTCCTCTGGTTCTAAAATATCAGGGAAATTTTCCTTGAGAATTTCTTGGAGGATGATTTCTAGGTTCTTTTTAAATCATGGCTTTCATGTAGCCCAATAATTTTAAAATTATCTTTCCTGAATCTATTTTCCAGATTAGTGGTTTTTCCAATGAGATATTTCACATTGCCTTCTGTTTTTTCATTTGTTTTGATCTGTTTTATACTATCTTGATTTCTTATAAAGTCATTAGCTTCCATTTGCTTCAATTTAATTTTAAAGGAATTATTTTCTTCAATGAGTTTTTGAAATCCATTTTTCATCTGGCAAGTTCAGCTTTTTAAGGCATTCTTCTCCCCATTGACTTTTTGTGCCTCGTTTGCCATTTGAGTTGGTCTTTTTTTAAGGCATTATTTTCTTCAGTCAGGTTGTTAACTCTCTTTCCATGATTTTCTTCCATCATTCTTATTTCTTTTCCCAGTTTTTCCTTCACTTCTGTTACTTGATTTTCAAAATCCTTCTTGACCTCCTCCATGGCCTATAACCAGATCATATTTTTCTTAGAAGTTTTTGATGCTGGAGTTCTGACTTTGTTGTCTTTCTCCCCTTCCATGTTTTGATGGTTTTTGTCCCCCAAAAAGGATTCTGTGGTCTGTTTGTGCTTCCTCTGCTTGCTCATATTGCTAGTCAATTACTTGACTAGTCAATTACTTGACTAGTCAATTACTTGTCTAGTCAATTACTTGACTAGTCAATTACTTGAGCTCTTTGCCAAGGTAGAACTCTGCTTCCAGAGAGGAGAGCTTTTTCCCAAATCACTGGGGTTTTCACAAATGTTGTCAGACGTCTGAGGAGGGCACCCTCTCTGCAGACACCACACTGGCAAAATGGTGTTTCTCACCCTAGGACCATTGCCTAAGAAAATGATCCAGATCCAAGCAGGTCAAAGCAAGAGTGATTATCCCCTCAATGGTTGCTTGGTCCCCCTGTGATCTATAGGCCTGGAGCTCCAGAGGCAGCCATGCAGCAGCTGCTGCAGATGCCATGCCTTCTCCATCTCTCACCCTTGGGGCATGGCTGGACTGTGCCCTTCCTTTCCAACAGAGTTCCTGACTGACCTTTAACTTTCTTTTTGGTGTTTATGGGTTGAAAAGTTTGGAAACCACCACAGCTTCTGGTAATTCACTCTCTTGAAGTCTGCTCTGGATGCTGCTACCTGCCTGGGGCCAAAACCACGCAGCTCACATGGGACTGCACTTGGCTCTCAGTGTGCTGCAATGAAACCTTTTTGTTGGCTTTCCAGGATGCCTTCAGTGAGAGATTTGGTTCTCTCTGTCACTCTGTGGGTTCTGTAGCTCTAAAATTTGTTTAGAGTCATATTTTATAGATATTTGAGATGGTTGTCGGGGGTGGTCACATAATTTCCTGCTTCTAGTCTGCCATCTTGGCTCTGCCCCCTTTATGCAGAACTTTAAGGTTTACAAAGTGATTTTTTCCCTTCCTCTACTCCACAGCTAGTGACTTCCCTCTAAGATTACCTCACATTTACCCTGAATATATATTGAATATACATGGTAATTTACGTGTTATCTCCCTCATTAGACTGTGAGTTCCATCAGAGCAATTTATGTGATTTTTGCTTTTTTTTGTTTCTCCAATGCTTAGCGCAGTGATTGACACATGTAGGCAGTTCATAAGCACTTCTTTATCTGAAAAATTGTCTCATTGGGAATAACTGAAAAAATTGTTATATATGATTTTCATGGAATACCAATGTGCTATAAGAAATGATGAGCTTGTTGATTTTAGAAAAACATGGATAGACTTGCAGGAAATAATGAAGAGTGAAATGAGCATAAACCAGAGAACATTGTATACAGTAACAGCAATATTAAGAACAATTTTGAGTGACTAAGTCATTTTGACTATTATAAATACCCAAATTAACTACAAAGGACCTATAATGGAAGACTCTATTTTCATCCACAGAAAGAACTGATGAATAGAAGTATATATAGAATACTTTAACTTATATATACATATTTGCATCTAATGGTACATATCTCTAGGTCAGGGGGGAAGTAATAAAAAAGGGAAAAAAGAAAATTACATTGCAGCTGTTATATATCTAAAAGTAGTAGCAAGTTGTACACAATAGAATTGCAGTTTCACACACATTTTATTCTACTATGTTATGTAAATGCTTGTTTTAATTCATAAATTAAAGATAAAAATTAAATTAAAAAATAAGTACTTCTAGAAAATTTGAACAACATAAGAGATAGGTAGTAAAAGTGTTATTATCCCCACCACGCAGATAAGGAAATATGGGTTGACAGAAACTAACATTTTCTAATGATAAGCACAAAAGGTATTATTTGAACTTATAACTCCTTAATACAGGTCCCTTAACTACTCAATGACAATTTTCTAAAATGTGAATATCTTTGGAGTGAAAACAGATTGTTTTCCAATTTATATTTATACTAAGTTGTGATATCAGATTCAAACTAAGTTACTGCTATTACATCCTTCTCAGGTTTTGATTAGAGAGAAGAGATGATAGTCACTTGGGGAGAGGAATGGGGTTGGAAGAGGAAAAAGAGTAGGATGGAAGCAACAAAAACAAGCTTTCTCCACTTGTAAATATTCCTTGGGGCAAATCGTAGTGTATAGGATTTCCAACCAGTTTTGAGACTAAGGGAAGAAATGATAGCAGGGCTTTTGTACTCAGAATAACTGACTTATTCTACCCTTCCTCATGAGAAGTAGAAGGGGATATGTGAGGGATCAGAGATTTTGAGCAAAAGAGACCTACTCAACCACACAAGTAATAAGTTACAAATATAGAAACCGAAATCAGGTCCTCTGTCTCCAAATACAGGGCCCTTCCCATCTAGTTTGCTTACTTTACAAGGTTATCATGAGGATTAAATGAAAGAATGAATATGAAGATACCTCATAATTATCAAATTATAAAAGGTAATTATTATCATGGTAAAAAGTCATACTTATTCCACATATTCTATATATGCACACATACACAATTAATAGCCCTACCTGATTCAATCATACTCAGTATTTTCAAACTGAGCTGCGATTTCATAGGTGCAAAAGAGTTCTTCACTGATGTGAATTCCAATCCTTTTTGCATACTCATTCTACATTACTCTTGCCCATATGCTCTCATTAATTCTTCATCAGGAGTCTGCCCAACATTTGGGGGGAAGGTTTCCTTATTTTCTTCTAATATAATAATGATAACAGAGGAGCACATAGGCCATCCAATTGCTATCCTTTCCTCTTGCTACAATGCCAGATGACTTCTATTTTTAATACATTACTTTGATGATATTATTTCTTCAAATTTTTCTTTGGCATTGCTTAGTTATTGTGCTGCAGCCTGCTTATGCCCACCATGTGCCTTTCCATTGCTCTCTGAGTGATAATCGTTTAAATTCATCAGGGTGTACCATGTTGTATCCAGATAGTAACACTGGTAGAATATGTATTCTTTTATTAAAAAGTTGAGCCTTCCCCTCATCAAGATGCTTGTAATACTTAAAGGACCTCATTAATGTCTCAAAGGCAATCCAGTCCCCTTTCCTTATTTTGTTTAATTATGGGTCTTACTTACATTTGCAATATTATCCAAGATATAAATATACATAAAAATAAATATGGATATATTGACAAACTCTATACACAGAGACATATTGACTAACTCTATGGATTTTCCATTTGATTACATGTCATAGTTTGGCCAAAAGTCATCTTCAGCACCTGGTTTTGGTTTTGATTTTTCCCTGTGTAGATGGTTTATTAAACCTAGTAATATTTATTCATTTGTTTCAGTCATGTCTGACTCTTTGTGACCCTATTTTGAGTTATCTTGGCAAACATACTGGAGTGGTTTGCCCTTTTCTTCTCCAGTTCATTTTGCAGATGAGCAAACTGTGACAAATAGGGTTGTGACAGGATCGCATACCTTGTTAAGTGTCTAAGGCTGGATTTGAACTCAAGTCTTCCTGACTCCAAGTCCAGAGCTCTGTCCACTGTACCCCCTGGTTGCCTTGGAACTGACTCAAATCTGCTCATGAAAAAGTATGTTTAAATCTTCAGTGTGAGAATTTAGACTTAGAGATAGACAAATTATATGTATTAGTTCTTGATTTATTGTTTTCTTGATTGTTTAGACTTAAGAAAGTGATGGAGAAAATGTTAATGCAGATTAAACTTAAAGATATGCCATTCATACATTTTTTCTCAGAGAGCTGTCTGTTAAATTACTAATACACTCTTGGTTAATACCTTTATTGTAAAAATATGACTTATTAAATGTAATTAAATGTCCACCTCTAATGTCTCTTAAGGTTAGTCCTTACTATCCAACTGTCTGCTGCACAGTTCTCTGTGAATTTCCTATTGGTCTCTCAAATGAATGCTGTCTCAAACTAAATTTATCATCTTCACCCCTAGACTCATTCCTTTTCCTCCAAACTTTATGATTTCTCTTGAGTAACTTAAATCTGCTATCTCAGAACCATTCTTGAATCTTCTATCTCCCCAACCTGCAATATTCATTCAGTTGCAATTGTATCAATTTACCACTACAGCATCTCACACATCTATCCTTTTCACTGCATTCACACCCTCAATTCAGGCCCTCATTATCTTTCATATGGACCAAAGTGAGCACCTTCTAATTGATCTCCCTAATCACTTCTAGTTCCATCACTATCTTGCTCAAACCTTTTCAGTAGTTCTCTATTGTCTCAGTGGCAGGGAGGGGGGAGAAGAACCACACACTTCAGTCTGGCATTTATAAGGCTCTCAACATTTTAGCATCAATATACCTTTCCAGACATTTCTTGCTCTTACCCCATAAGTACTCTCTGTTCCAGCAAGACTGGGCTGCTAGCTGTTCTGCCAAATTGACACTCCATCTTCCTACATTCTCAAAACCTCTATTTCATAACTGGACTTCACTTCCTTCTCATCTTCCTATCTCAGAATCCTTAGCTTTTATTTAAAACTCAGCTAAGTTTCTACTTTCTCTATGAATACTTTCTTGCCATCCTTGGACCCCAGCCCCCAAATTGTTATAGCCCTATCCTCCTTCAAATTACTTTTTGTTATTTATGTATAGTCTGATCCCCAGTACTACCCAGGAGATTTGTAGGATCACTGGATCATAGAAACACAGACTTTCTTTGGTTTTACCATTGTACCAGTGCTATCACAATGCCTTGTTCATAAGAGTTATTTAATATTTTCTTATTTGATATTACAAGGGAGGACATGTAATTTCTTTCATACTTCCCAAATGAGAGATGCCTTTCAGGCAGTATTTACCATGGTCAAAACAGTGAAGACAACAATCTCGGTTGATCATTTCCATGATCCTTTTACCCTCTTTCATTGTCTTCCACATAAATGTCTCCTGAGATCATTATTCAGTTGAGAATTCTCTTTCCAAAGTTAATTACCAAACTTAATGAACTTTTCCTAATCCTTATACTTCCTGACCTTTCTTTAGCACTGTTGACCATCCCCTTCCTCCTGAATATTCATTCCTATCTAGGTTTTCATGGCATGTCTCTCTTGAAACTCTTTCCCCTCACCAATATCTGACCATTCTTTCTCAGCCTTCTTTTGTGGATCTTCACATAGGTATGTGGGATATTTAAGGAAGACTAGCACCTCTGGTGTGAGAGCCTGCCAAACCCTTTTCAGGGTTGCTCACCCACCTTTGGTGTCCACCTGTTAGCCTACTTTCACCTGGGGCTCCAAGAAACTGTAGCATGTGCAGTGGCTACACCATCATGCCAGATGGGTTAAGGGTAAATGACAGGCCACAAACCCATAGATGAGTTAGAAGCATGTCTTCTCCAAGCATGTGAAGACTCCCCCAGCAAAATGGGCAGATGAAAACATTCTATTTCAATGGTTCTGAAGGCACTTGTGGAACTCTTATAGCTTGGTCAGACATTGAAGAAGCCAAAGACATCTGCTGCATTCTGTGCCATTGCTGGCTATCTTGACTTTTGTCTTGCTGGACTTTGATAACTCTAGAAGAGTGAGGCTGCTGACTTTGTGAAATTCTTCCTCATTAAGTCAAATTCACACACAAGTCAAGACATTACTACTTGATGTTATAGGTCCCCTTCAAAACAAAGGATGAATAATAACTAATGGTGGGTTTCTCTAGAAAAATCTGCCCTGGGCTTTTCCCTATCTCCATATTATCTTTTATTCTGATCTCATAAACTTCCATGGGTTCTTAATTCCTGATGTCTAACTCATATTATTACTATACAAATTATTCCTAAATTCATGAAGCCCTAGTCTTTCTCATCTGCCATCCTACAGTGCCCACTTCCCTTTTGACATCTCATATCAGATGCTTTCAAGGCATTGCAAAGAAAAAAAAATAATGAAGAAGGAAACAAAACTCCCTATCTTTCTCCCACTCCCTCACTTCCTTATTTCTACAGAGGGTACTCTTATCTACGTGGGCTCACAATTTAGTGTTACCTCCTAACTCTCACTCACCAAATCATATCATTTCTACCTTCGCAACATCTTTCTTCTCTCTATTCATAAAACTACTACCTTAGTTCATGCTTTTTTCATTAACATAATTATCTATATGCCCAACTCTAATCTCTCTTAAGACTAGTCCTCAGTACACAACTTTCCACTGGATATTTCCCTTTAAATTACCTATTGGCATCTCAAATGTACAATATCTAAAACTAAATTCATCATCTACACCCCTAGACACATTCCTCCTCCTGTGATTTCTCTTGAATCACTTAAATCTGTTATCTTACTCTTCCATTTTCACAGAACTATTAGAATAATTTTCTAACTCATCCCCCTGTCTCAAGTCTCTCCCTTTTCCAATCTAACCTTCATGCAACTACGAAAGTGATTTTTTTTTAAAGTTTGTCTTATCTAACCATGTTACTCCCCTAGTCAGTAACTCTAATAGCTTCCTATTACCTCTAGGAATAAACTAAATGTCCTGTTGGTCATTTAAACCTCTTCACATCCTACAGCCTCCCTACTTTTCCAGTATTCTGACACTTTACTCCCATTGGTGAATGATTTAGCCACACTGGCTTCCTTCCCTTTCCTCATGCATGACATTCTATCTCTTCATCTCCTATCTCTGTTTCTTTGCTCTAACTGTCCTCCATGCCTGGAATTGTCCCATCCCTTACCTTTACCTCTTAATTCCCACAGATTTCTTTAAGACAATATGAATTTCACCTTGTACAGGAAGTCTTTTTGAGCCACTCATGTTCTAGTGCCTTTACCTCTAAGAAAGGTGTTCTTAACTTTTTTTTGTATCATAGATCTCTTTGAAAGTCTGGTGAATCCTATTTACCCCTTCTTAGAATAATGTGATTTTAAAAAATCAGTTGAAGGAAATGTTAAATTTCAGTTGAATCTTGGTAAAAATAAAGATATGATTTTTTCCCATCCAAGAAAATCTATCCTTGGAGTCCATTTTAAGAACAGTTGCTCTAAGGTTACCTTCTATCTACTGTTTTTATATCTTGGAAGTATCTGTTTATTTACACGTTCTGCCCCCCCCCCCCATTAGAAAGTAAGATCTTTGAGAACAAGGAATGTCTTTTTGCCTTTCCTTATATACACAGCACTTAGCATAGTAACTGGCATATAGTATCTGTTTAATAAATGGTTGCCTGACTGACATGCTAACTGAGATGCCTCAGTGAAAAAAAGTATAGTAAACTTGTTCATACCAATGATCCAAGTAACTTAAGTGTTTTTTCATTTTTAAAAGGTGAGGTTTAGGAAGAGCCAAACACATGTGATACATGGATCTATAAGGATGCATTTTAGATAAAGGGGTATATGTAGTTGGAGAAAACATTTGGTGTCAAGAGTGCAATCTAAACGTGTTATCAGTTGTGCCATAAAAGGCCATCTCTGTTTCCACTCTCATCTAGCCAGGCCAGCCCCATGTTAAGGCTAATCTTTGCTGCAGAAATGCTAATTAAAAAAAGAAACAATTCAGACATAAGTTTGACACTTGAGAGGTCCAGGCAGGTGCAGCTCAGCAGGCCATCCCTGCATGCAAATCAGCTCTGACTTCCTTTATTCCACTCATGCTGGCTGACTGTTAGGCAACCCATCCAAGCAGCTCCTGAAATGTGATATAATTCCGGGCTTCCTTGTGGAATCATGGCATTTAAGAACTTGAAGGATTTTTGGAGGTCACTTAATTCACCTCTCTATTTATTGTAACATACAGGCCTAATAGAACCATATCAGAGACCCACAGAATCTTAGGGTGGGGACTTCAGAGCCTAACCTAACCTGTACCTGAACAGGATTCTCCTTCAAAAGTACATCTGACAAGTGTTCATTCATTCTTTGAAACATACTAGCTGTTTGGCCCTCAGCAAATCACCAAGCCTCTTAGTGTCCCAAGCAAATCTCTGATACTATAGATTACAGAACATTTGCCAATTAGCATTGGTAGGGGATGTCTCTTCACTGAATGTTCTCTACACCAAATAAATCATATATGCCAACATATTTTGTATGTGCTTCTCTATGTGTGTATGCCAGAGACAAAGTCTGAACACAGGTCATACCGATTCCGATGCTTTCTTCATATCCACTACACTGTGCTGTCTCTGTAACATAAAATATTTAAAAAGTCAGTCTATCTGCTAATTAACATATATCTCTATTCAGTGCACTGTACTATCTCCCAAATATGAAATACATACAAAGTAAATGAGCCAGTTAATAAACATTTCTTAAGTGCCTACTATGTGCTAGGCATTGCCCTACATACTCAAGATACAAAGAAAGACAAAATACAGTCCTTGCCCTCAAGGACACTATATGTATGTATGTGTATCTATATGTATGTATATGTATATGTGTGTATATATATGTGTGTGTGTGTGTGTGTATGGGTACAAATATATGTATGTGCGTGCATATATGCATATATACAAGATAAATTGTAAATAATAAACAGAGGAAAGACACTAGAATTAAGAGACATTGGGAAAGGGGCGGCTAGGTGGCGCAGTGAGTAAGAGCACCGGCCTTGGAGTTGGGATGACCCGAGATTGAAACCGGCCTCAGAAAATGAGCACCCACACATAAATAATGACTAGCCCTGTAACCTTGAGCAAGTTACTTAACCCCAATTGCTTTAAAAATTTTTTTTAAAAAAGAGACATTGGGAAAGATTTTTTTTTTTTTTTTTGCTTTTTGGAGGGCAATTGGGGTTAAGTGACTTGCCCAAGGTCACACAACTAGTTTTTGTGTTAAGTGTCTAATGGCCGGATTTGAATTCAGGTGAAAGACTTTCTATAGGTGGGATTTTAGCTGGGGCTTGAAGAAAGCCAAGGAAGTCAAAAGGTAGAGGTGAGGGGGAAAGCATGCCAATCATAGGTGACAGTCAATGTAAATGCCTAGTCTCAAGATAGTATCTTATTTGTAAAATAACCAGGAATCCACTGGATTAAAAAAGCATATAGTGGGCAATAAAGTGTAAGAAGACTGGGAAGGTGGGGGACGGGGTTAGGTTATGAGGGACTTCAGATAAAAGTAATGCCCAGCTGCAGGTTAGGGGAGAGGGCAGTGGTAAGTGGGAGTATTAAGATGGAATTCACATCGGAAAATGATTAGTTTTGAAGAAAGGTAGATTTTCTACAAGGTAAATGAAAGAGTGCTTTCCAGGAATGGGAGATGTCTTGTGTCAAAATATAGAAATGGGAAATGGAATGTTGTATGTGGAGGAAAGCAAAGCAGGCGTTATGGGAATGAGAATCTTCCCTGCCCCTTGGCCCTTTGATAGGCTTAAGTGACTCTGAGAACCTTCCCAGATTTGAAAATATACTCTGCTCCCTAATAGGTTGAATGTGGTCACATGGAGCCTGTGGCTGGAGTCTTGTTTTTCAGGAATGCCCACACCTTGTTACTTTGTGATTGGGCAATGGGTCAAGAGGGTCACTGCATTCTCTGAGCCAGGAGAAGACTATATATACCCTGATGTGAGATTTTGCTTTGGGGCTCACTTTGGGAAGAGTTGTGTGATTTAACCAGTTGAGACTCTAGGCAGCCTGTGAGCCCCCCGGCTTTGAAAATCCAGATGTTGGTGCTTCCCTCTCTGATAACTGACTCATTATGAATGTAATGGTCAGACAGCTGGAAGCCTGTCTGCTGATCTGTTTCTCTGTCTGTATTTTTTGTCTGCTTGTTAACCTCTGTTTGTATTCTTTTTTTTTTTTTTAAGCAATTGGGGTTAAGTAACTTGCTCAAGGTTACCCGGCTAGTCGTTATCCATGCGTGGGTGCTCATTTTCTGAGGCCGGATCTGATCTCGGGTCATCCCAACTCCGAGGCCGGCGCTCTTACTCACTGCGCCACCTAGCCGCCCCTTTAGGGCAATTGGGGTTAAGTAACTTGCCCAAGGTTACACGGCTAGGTTTTTGTTTGTGCGGATTAAGTGTCGGAGGCCGGCTCGAACTCAGGTCCTTCTGATTCCAGGGCCGGCGCTCTATTCACTGCGCCACCTAGCCGCCCCTCTCTGTTTGTATTCTGTGAAGTTCAGGGTGTTGACCTTTTTCCCCTGAACTAGGTAAATGATATATGTTTGATTAAAGCAAGATTGTTAACATATTTTGAGTTGCTTTCTTTAGAAAAGCAGATCTAAGAACCTGTGCTAGCAGCCATCCTGGGTATGCTAGGGTGATTGCTGCTATAGCAGGCTAGTTTGGAACTAGTCACCTTTCTTCAATCCACTGTATGTGCACTTGATTTTTTTTAACCTTATGTAGCCCTTTACATTTATTCCCTATTAAATTTCATCTTATTTTATTTGACTCCAAATTCTAGCTCAAACAAATTGTTGGATTCCAATTCTATCATCCCATATATTACCAGTCCTTCCCAGGTTTTGCCATCTGTAAATGTAATAGTTATGCTTTTATATCTTCCTTCAAGTAATTTATATACAGTCCTCTTGGGCAAGTTATGTGCCTGTGGACCATATCCACAAAGTTTCATAATGTGGGGTGATGATAACTAAAGAGTTTGTCACTGGGGAGAAATGGGGAGTCTGAACCAAAGAAAAGGAGAAAAAATTGAGGAAAAGGTAACTACCAAAGGGAAGCTGTTCATTGTCCCCATGTGGTTGCTTGAAAAGGTCTCTGAGATCTCAGCTGTTTATATTCTGTTATACTCCATAGTAAGAAATCTTGTCCTTTCACCTTTGCTGGCATAAGTACAGATAAGCAAAAGCACAAGAAGGAAGCTGCTGGATTGAGTGGCAGAGATGAGCTCTTTAGATGAGGAAATAAGTAGTCAATCTGGGCTGTCAGAAGAAGCAAGCCACAATTGTTCAGAATCCAAGATAGGGGCCCCTTTTCACCTCTTCTGCCTAGACAGTGACTTTGCAGGAAGTATTGCTCTGAATACGGAACATCTAAGAATTCATAGTTCTCCAATTTCTCATGAGAATGACTGGGAGGTGGAACTCAATTACTTGCCACTCATATTTCTTGCTTAAAAGGAGTTGAATCCTGAACTGGAGGGAAAAATGTGTGGTGTAAGGAGGACTAGACTTGTAGTCATTAGACTTGTGTTTAAATATAGACTTTGTCATGTACTTCCTGGATCTTATACAAGTCCTATGTCTTCTCTGAGGCTCAGTTTCCTTATCTGTAAAACAAAGGAATTAAACTAGATGTCCTCTAATATTCCTTTCAACTCAGTCTGTAATATTAAGAGGGGTTCATTCTGAATTTACTGATTTGTTATATTATTTGTCATATTTTTCCACAATTCATTTTGAAATTACAATTTAAGATCTGTACATAGTTATGTTTTAAAATTTTATTTTCAATTATATTATATATATATTTAATTTGTAGAATAAAACAAGCATTTCCATAACATAGTATAATAAAGAAAAAAGATGATTGTGCATGAAACTGCAAATATATCATGCACACTTTTTCCTTTGTACAATATATTTATATTTTACATAGTATAATACATGTTCCATGTATAATATATTCCTTTTCAATATATCATAAAGTTGTCAGGTAATCTTTCCTTTTTTTATTACCTACCCACCCAGAGATGATTACCATTAGACACGGATATATATATGCATGTATGTATACACACACACACACATATATATATATATATATATATGTGTGTGTGTGTGTGTGTGTATACACATACATATACACATAATAATTCTCTACATACTTCCATTTGTTAGTCCTTTCTGGGAATGCAGATAGCATCTTCCTTCATTGGTCTTCTGTAGGTAATTTGGGTATTTATAATAGTCAAGATGACTGAGTCACTCAAAGCTGTTCTTGAAACAATATTGCTATTATTATATACAACATTCTCTTGGTTTTGCTCATCTCAATCTTCTTATTTCATGCAAGTCTATCCATGTTTTTCTATGATCATCAAAATAACGCTATTGTGAGTGCCTCCATTGAAATGTGGCAAGAGTGGTGAGGGAAGAAATCTCATGATATGATTGGGTACATCCACATCAACCCCCTGGAATAACAGGAGGAGTGTTGCCAATTAAAAAGGGGTGGAACTAAGGAGATCTAGGCAGCCTGCTACCTGAGTTCCATAGAACTTGGCAGTTACCCCAGAGCACCCTCTGCTGTTAGCTGAGAGAATAGAAGATGGTGATAAACATTGGATTAAGAGCCTGATGGGTGAATAGGTTCTAGGGTTTATCACTTGACCATAGCTAATTAGATAGATAGATAGATAGATAGATAGATAGATAGATAGATAGATAGACAGACCTGAATAGAACAGGGTTTACTTAGCACAAAACTTCGGTTGTGATCTGAAGGATTTTAAAACCATAAAACACTACATATGTGTGAGTCACTTTGGTTTATTATTTTATAATTGAGGAAACTGAGGCCCAGAGAAGAAAAGGGATATTCATAGGGCCATGATACTTGTTCATATCAGCACCAAGACCAAAACACCGATCTTTTGACTCTAGAGTTTTCCCCAACTCATGGCCAGAAGCAGCCTGCTCCCATTTCACAGAGGTAGGGCAAAACCAGGGACTTGGATTCCATAACCTGGTTATGTAAAGTCTTTTTACATGGGAGAAGTATAATGTAGTTATTGCCAGACTGGAAACTGCCTGAAAAAAGCAAGATATGGCAGAGGGGAGACATAGACAGGAGGTTTAATAGGGAAGGGAAAAAGTGACTTTCTAAGAATCCCCCAAATGAAAGACCAGCATTCTGCACTGAGCCTAGCAGTCAGTTTAATTAAATACTACACACATTTACTTACCGAAGGATCCTGTTTCATTAACATAAACCGATAAGAGAGCAATGGTGCATGGCAGCCCCTAGGGTTCTGGGAAGAATCTGTTTTGAATTTTTTACATCAATCAAGTGATTCATATACATGGCATCTTCAGCTGGTGGCTTGTTGAATGGAGTCTGGTGGGCTTTCCACTAGGGTACACCACTAAAAACTGCTCATTAATAGATAATCAGCTTCTACTGATCTGCTCCTAGGCTGGGTTCCAGAGCAGCTGTTTCCCCTGTACTGTGATTTAGTTCTGTTAACAGTGATGGAAACAGATTTGTGCTATTTCTTTTCCCATTAACCTTATTATACTGTTTTATCCCAAGCTACATGCTGCCAAGAAGGGAAAAAATGTGTTTTTTAAAAATGTGACAAACAGTTTAAACTTCAGCCCTTCTGATGTGTCAAAACATCCAGCTGAAAAGTCAACAATGAAGTCAATCTCTTGAATGTGGGTTCTACAGGGTGCCAAACATCCAACTTTTCTAGCCTTAGGCTGTACTCACAGAAGGTAGCAGAGTGGTTCAGAGAACTATTTTGGGGTATCACTTCAGAGCCAACCTGTTGGTTTGGTCTTTCCCCATGGCAACTGATGTCACTGATACTTCCAAGGTGACAACAAGTGGAAACCATCAGAAGCTATGATGGGAGGTGTGTTATTACAACCACTGAGATTCTATCTCCAAAACATCTTACACATCCGTTCCCCTGTTTCCACCTTGTTCACCTTGTTCATTCTCTCATTATCCCTTTCAAGGCTCAGCTCAAATAGCACTTCCTATAGGAGGCCTTTTCATATTCCCAATTATTCACCCCCAAATATCTTTGTATCTATTTTTTACAAAATTTGTAATCTCTCTCTGTATATATATATATATATATATATATATATATATATATATGCATGTATATATTTATGTATGTATATATTTGATCCCCAATATAATGTAAATCCCTTATGGGAATTTACTGTTTGATTTTTGGTTTTGTACCCTTGGTACTTACCAGAATGCTTTGCACATATTAAGCATTTAGTACATGCTTGTTGAATGAATAAGGATTTCTGTACGACCTTCAGATTAATAATAAAGAAATTTAAAGTCAATACAAAGTTGACATACATTATTTTATTTGAGCCTAACAATTCTTTTTTTTTTTTTTTTAAGATAGACCAACCATTTTTTTTTCCTCTAATTGGTTCAGGAATGTTGATGGACAGACAGCTCTTTACATGGGCTTTGGAGGGGGTCTGGGGGCAGCACCTGCGGGTCTGAAGCGGGGCGGGGGCGTGCGGTCCTTGCGAGCTTCCCGGGAGCGGTTCCTCACCACCTTGCTGTGGATCACGCAGCTCACACAGTAATGCAGTTTCACGTACAGCTTGGGCAGCACGTAAGAGTCGAAGACACTGGCCTCGGAGATGTCTCTGACGGCCGCGGCCTCCACGATGTTGCGGATTACGAACTTCTTTATGGCCTTGTCCTTGGGCACGCAACGGGTGCAGTTGGTGCAGCGGATGGGCTGCATGTGGCCGCGGCCCTTTTTGGCGCGCCCGTTGTTCCTCCTCTTCTTGGTCATCTTGGAAGCCAGGAACCAAAAAAGCTGAGCCTAACAATTCTTCAAGGTACGTACTACGTTTACTTTCACTTCATAAATACATAAACTGAGTCTTAGAGACATAAAATTATATGTCCAAATGGTTGGTGAATATTAAAAGCAGGATTTGAACCTTAGCTTTGTGGACTCTAAATCCAGTACAACATTCATTATGACTTGTAACCTTTATAATCAGAATAGGACCATGTCTCAACTTAGTCACACAGATGCTTTGTAGAGAAATCCTCCCTCTACTTCTTAGTAAATATGAAATATAAAGGATTAATCTTGTCTCGTGTAAAATTTCTCACAATGTCATGGTCTTGAAGACATAGTGATAAATCCTTCAGTAATAATGTATGAAGCATCTGCTGTGAGCCAGGTACTGTGTTAAGTACTGTACATAAAGACCATTTTAAAGGATCTAAAGAGTCTTGCATTCTAGCACTTTCTCTACCAATTATTTACTATGTATCTGAGCTTGTCCAAGGCAATTTGCCTCTCTGGACCTCAGTTTCTTCATCTTTAAAATGGAGATAATTAAGTTGAATTACTCGTTACAAAGTTACTATAAAAATAAGATGCCAGAGCACTTGGATTAGAAGAATTTGGCCCTTTAATTACCCAGTGGCCAACTCATTTTCATATAAATAACTACCCAAACCTCTACCACACTTTTCTTGTTCAATTGATGCTTTTAACCCAAATACTGAACTTTATTCTTATCTCAATTATATTACTTTCCAAAAAATTAAACTTAGATAATTATCCTATCCTACTAGATCTTTTTCAGCTTTTAAACATGAATGCATATGGATTTCCATTTTCTTTTTACATATATGTCATCGTGAATACAGCCTAAATATTAGAACTTGGACATCTGAAGACTTAGAAATTAATTTATAGACATAAAGCTAAACAAGCTTCAGTAAACATCTAGTCAATAGCTATATTACTTGGATTGAAATTAATTATATAATTAATCCCTTGAGAGATGACATGGCATTCTAGATGGAAAACTGACCTCAAAATCAAAAAGACATCTGCTGTTCTTACTTTTGACACTTATTAGCTCTTTACTAGGGTCAAGTTTCTTTACTGCTTAATGTCCCAGGCAATTGTATAAGACTATACATCTAGATAGACTACTGATCTGTTGTGCTGTATAGAGTTTCCATATTATCTCTTCCTTATAATGATAAATCATAGGTCTGAATTATGGGACCTTTAGAGGCAGGATGAGTAGTTATCAATAATAATAAATACCACTTACATAGGACTTTTAAGTTTTGCACAATTCTTTATGTATGTTATGTCATTTGATCCCCTTGTGAGGTAGGTGTCATTATCCCTATTTTACTGATAAGGCAACTGAGGCTGAGAAAGGTTAAGTGACTTACCCATCCATAGTCACACAGCTAGGGAGTGTCTGAGGCAGAGATTTGAAGCTTGGTCTGTGTAACTCCCATGTCCTGCCTTCTATCCACAATGCCACCTAGATGAAACACATTGCTCTTTCCTTTCCAATTAGGGAAAGTCTTGGTAAGGGATTGAGAAGAGCAATAAGTGGGAAGAAAGATATACCTCAAAAGCCAGGTCAGGAAATTACTCAAATGAGTGTAAGGTTTCAGGATCTAAAGAGTAAAATGAGTTCAGAGAACTACGCGAGCTCCTTGAAGACAGAACCTGTTTTTGCCTTTCTTTATATCCTCAGGGCTTAGCACAGCGCCTGGAATGTGGTAGGTGCTTAATAAATAGTTGATGATGGTGGTAGTAGTTGTGGTGGTGGTGGTGGTAGTGGTGGTGGTACCAATCAAAGAATCTCAAGCAAGAGATTCTGCAACAGTTCAGGACACCAACATGTGGGCTCTGCCACACAGTTGATATTTTGCCTGAACTCAAGCTGCTTTCTGGAAGCTTAGCTCTTTTTTATTACAGAGGCATGCATGCCCAGCTCCCAAATGGTGGTGTTTGACAGCTTGCATGATCCTGGGTGGCCCCACTGATTCAATTCAATTCCACTCAACGAAAATTTATTAACAATAGCTGACATTCAGAGTACTCTACATTTTGCAAAGTGCTTTACATGATTTAGCTTATTTGATCCTCACAACAACCTAGTAAGGTAATTACTGTAGATATTAATTATCCTCATTTCATAAGTGAGGAAATTAAAACTCATAGAACTTAAGTGACTCATTCATGGTCAAACGTGCTGAGGGAGGATTCAAACCCAAGTCTCTGCTGATCCTCAGTTCAGTAGCCAATCCATTACAGCAATATAACTAAGACCCCAATAGCTCTAATTGTCACCGCTGCAGTCAGACAGATGAAATCTCCTTGATTTTCTCCATGGCATACCTTCAGATATTGGAAGGGAAGTCTCTTTAGCTGTAGGTGAATAACTTATATGGTCCACTACATCTAGGCAGCATGACTTATGCATCATTTCACTTCCTAGCTATTTCTTTACCCTTACACATACAACTCTAGTTCTTGAAACATAATAAAACAAAAGTGCTATCACTATGAGAAAGGATGCATCAATTTATTCTCCTTTGGCTACATTCACCACCTGGAGAACTTTTCACATTAAAATATCTTTCCCTTTCCACTCATGTCCTAGATGTATATGTCACTGATAAGAATGTAAGCTCCTTAAGGTAAAGAAATACTAGTCCTTTTGTGTCTATATTCTCAGTGTTTTGAATATTTTTATTATATCCCTAATGTTTAATGCAATGGTTGTTGACACAAAGTAAAAGCTTTATACATACCCATTCATCTCTAAATCTTCTTTTCTCTAAACTAAGTAAGCACAGGTCACTTAATTGATCTTTATGTGATTTGGTTTCAAGGCTATTCACCATAGCATCATTATATTCTAATGACCTCTGGAAGAATCTCTTGGTTTTGGATTCTTTGATACCAATTATCCTGCTTGTTTTTTTTTTTTTTTTAAGCAATTGGGGTTAAGTAACTTGCTCAAGGTTACACGGCTAGTCATTATTTATGTGTAGGTGCTCATTTTCTGAGGACAGATTTGATCTTGGGTCATCCCAACTCCGAGGCCGGCACTCCTACTCACTGCACCACCCAGCCGCCCGCCCCTTTTAGGGTAATTGGGGTTAAGTAACTTGCCCAAGGTCACATGGCTAGGTTTTTGTTTGTGTGGGTTAAGTGTCTGAGGCCGGATCCGAACTCAGGTCCTTCTGACTCCAGGACTGGCGCTCTACTCACTGCGCCACCTAGCCACCCCATATCCTGCTTGTTTTAGTCACTAGTTATCAGAAGTCTACATTCATCCTTGGCATGTTCTAACTTGTTAATCTTTCTGCTAAAATATGATGACCAGAATTCCACAAGGCATTCCAAGAGTTTTGTTATAAACATATATGATCACCATTTCACATGTGCTATACACTAAATTTCTATTTCTTTCTCTAACTACTGACATCTTAGAAACAAATATGTAGACAGTTCATTCCTGCCAAATATAGCATTTAGAATCAAAGTGATATTTTTTAAGGCAAAGGCAATTGACAAGCCAGACATGCAATATGGCATTTCAAAGGATAACTCTGATCCCTAGAAACCCATCTCTCTTCTGAAAGCTAATCTCCTATGAACTTGGCCCTAGGGGAGATATAAGATGCCAGTGTATCATTCCATGGTGTCCTCATGGATAAAGGAGATGTTAAAATGTAGAAAGAGAGACAGAGGGAGGCAGTGAGTGAGAGAGAGAGAGAGAGAGAGAGAGAGAGAGAGAACAAATTATTCCATATTAGGACATAGATGAATAGGGAACTATGGTCATAAAACTTGAACTATTGATACAACTAAACAATGAGAAATCTCAATGTGGCCTTGAAATGATGGGGGCTAAGTCACTTTACCTCTCTAAGATCCACTGTATTGATCTATACAATGAGCAGATCAGATTAGTCTCTTCTAGCTCAGTCCTGAGAATCTTAGAGACTTATTGACCACTCCTAGAGTAGATGATTACAAGGACTTAGTCTCATCTCTCTCAGTCTTTATTCTGCCTCTTTTCACTAGAACTACACCACAGGCTTGAGCTAATTTTTAAAAAAGCTTTGTTTTTTTTTTTTAATTTTCCATATTCTTCTTGAAATTGCCCTCCCAGGAGAAAGAAGAATCTCAAATTCTGTCTTTGTTTACCTCTTATAGCTTCAGTTTCACAAGAACATTCTAGACTCAAGTCTGAGACCATAGATGGTGAATGAATCCCTCTAGGCTAAGGCCAAAATGAAGAAGAGGTTCGAGGGAGGCAAGTTCCATATTCATGTCCCCCTACTTTTGACTTGTGCATCTTGAATTATTTCTTTACAAAATCATTCCCGAAACAGACTTTTAAGAGAATATCATCAGTGTAGAATCTTGAACAGGTTAGAAATCCCATTTAAGTATCATGATAACCAGTTCAAAATTTTCCACATGGTTTGGCAACCAAATTTTGAATCAAAAGACCTGAGTTCAAATCCCAGCTTATATAGTCACTAATTTTATGACCCTAGACAAGATCCTTGTCTCTCCATAACTTAATTTCTTCATCTGCAACATGAAGCAATTGGACTAGTTGACCTCTATGTTTCCTGCCAATGTTAAAATCTATGTTCTTTGATGCAATTTGACCTGTACCTGATTAAGTTTCTTTACTCAGCCAAGTATTTCCAGTAGTTCCTTGCATAGAATTAGTGTTTAATTCATTAAATTGGTTTCAGTAGGTATAACAGAAGAAATACTGACTCTGGGATCAGAAGACTTGGATTAACTTTTGCACCTATCTGTATAATCTTGGCTGATTACTTTCATCTTCCCAAGCTCCCATTTCTTCACCTGTAAAATGATAGTCTTAAACTAGATAACATCTGAAGTGACTTCTAGCTCTAGATCTAAGATCCTACATTAGAGCTTGAGTATTCGATTAATTTGTTATACAGTAGCCAGAGGGATCTACCTTCTAAATTGCTTACTTCTTCAGGAGTGGTTGAAAAATGTCTTGGCTTGCCACACATGCTAAGACTAATCTATGACAGATATTTGGACAATGGAGAGTATCAGTTATAAGAAAAAGCATAATCAAAGTTAATCACACTTTTCAGAATTAGAAAGAAGCTTTGGTACTCAAGATATGGTGTCTGATGGATATCTGGATATAATACACTGATCATTAAAAGAGCACCTAATTGGATCATAATTTGATACTTAATGGAACAGCACATCCTGCTGCTAATCCCCCCTTCTGTTGCTTTTGCTATAATGATGCTAATATTAAATCAGGTTTCAAGAGGCCCTAATCTCCTGAGAATCAAACAGTGGTCTTCATTAGTATTTCCCACAAAGAAACTTCCTCTGAATATTTGACTGCATAACAAAGATAGTTCTTTTTACTTCATTCCCTTGCTCAATCAATTATTTCTCTTGATAGAATAAGGGTAAAAGTAATAAGGTTAATATGGGTAAATGTCATCATCCTGCCATTGCTTAAATACTTCCAGGGATGGGTTGGTCCCTGCCTCAGAAGGAAGTCTGCTCTACTTTGGGGTAGCTCTGATCACCAGGAAATTATTCTTTTTATGAAGCTAAATTCTACCTCACTTTTATCTTAACTCATTGGTCCCAGTTATGCTCTCTGGGCTCATAGCAAACCTTCAAAAATGGAAGAAAGTGTCTGTGACCCCTCAAATCTCTTTATTAAACAACTAGTTCTCCTATGAATAAACTCTATTCATTGTTATTGTAAGAATTGGAAGAATTAATCACTTACTCAGTGTCAGTGATATAGTATGTGAAAAACAGTGGGGAATGGTAGAGTTGTCACAGAACTGTAGAAAGTTAAAGGTTGACCCAGTTAAAAAAGAAAACAAATAGAACACAGTCCACAAACTAAGCCAGTGAGTTTGACTTACATTCATGGGGAGATTTTAGAGTGAATCATTAAAAAATGGTTACTGAAAATCTGGAGAAGGATGAAGTGATTACAAAGAGCCAGCATAGCTTCTTCACGAATTAGTCATGCCAGGGAAATACAGCCAAGATGATGGAGAAAAGGCAGAGGCTTTTATGAGCTCTCCAAAAAACCCTTCTAAACACTTATAAGTAATGCCTCATATGAATTCTTGAGAGGCAGAACACAAAAAGGATGGGGTAAAAAAAAACTTTCCAGTCAAAAAAAACTTAGAAATTCAGCAGGAAAGATCTGTCACACCAGGATTAGAGTGCAGCACACTCTGTTGCAGATTGACTTAGTGCAGACCAATCCTGAGCAAATCAGGAATAGTCCTTGGAAATGACTGAATCAGCAGTGGCAAGTGGCTGCTTCTGGAGCTCTCAACACACCAACTATAAGGGGTAGGAGGTTGAACAGCTGGTCAGAAGGAGATTACAATAGTTTCTTTCCTGACACTAGGGGTAGGACTGTGGTTTTGCCAATACTTTTATGTGATTCACAGTATTGGGTGGAAGTCCCAGGGCAAGAAGGAACACTAGCATACCAGAGCTTGTGGCTATAGAGAAGCAGGGGCATTCGTAACAGTATCAGGGCAAAAAAAAGTGCTTTTGGTCACTCACAGATCAGAGGATAGGCCAGAAGGGAAGCAAAAACACATCTCCTTAGATCATATCAACGTGGAAGAACTGAAAACCTATAGGACCCTAGAAGTACTTTTGAAAACAACTGCACAAAAATCCTGAAGCTTGGGACAGTAAGTCATTAACCCTGGAAGCAGAATCTCACTGTATCTGAGTTAAAAGTCAAGAATAGGCTGGAAAACAAGGAAACAACAGGGGAAAATATCTGACTATATAAAGTTACTATAGTGACAAGGAATATTGAAACACACACTCAGAAGACAATGAAGCCAAACTCCTATATCCAAAATCTCCAAGAAAAATATGAAATGGTTTCAGGTCACAGAAGAGCTTAAATAGAAGAGGGGCAGCTAGATGGTTCAGTGAATAGAGTACTGGCCCTGGAGTCAGGAGGACCTGAATTCAAATCTGGCCTCAGACACTTAACACTTATTAGCCGTTTTACCATTTTGAGCTACAGCAAGAGAAAAATAACTCCAAGGTAAAAAGTTGTTTTCTGCCCTGGCCAGGCCACATCTGAAATATTATACTCCCCACTCTGGGGTCTGTTCACTGATTGGCAAGTTTTCATCTAATATTGGCATATCTGAAGGAGCCCCAGACTTGCTGATCACCTCATTAATTGATCCAGCTCCTCACCTGCTGCCTTACCCCTAGGCAGGATCACTATCTCCCTCTCCTTTCCCCCTTTCCAGCTCCCCCTTTATACTTTGTTTGCTCCTAATTTTATACCTGAGGGTTTAGCAAATTATAATTTAGTGAAATTTAATAAATTGGGTGCTTCATAACCCCCCTCTCTCTCTCTCAGTACTGTAGGTTGGAAAGTTAATTACCTGGATTGTATGTTATAACAGAATCCTTTAGAGTATGAGTTATACTTGGGTATGGCTACTCTAAACTTTAAAAATTATGTGATATTGTGATTTGTATAATTCCATTTTCTAATACCTTCACCTCTCAAATTCTTTCCACAGGGTAAACTCCAATTCAACAATGTCCTCCTTAAGATGACCAGAACAGAAAATAACTTTTCAATGAATACTTACAGGAATATAAAATTTAGCATGCTAATTTTATGAATGTATAGCTTTAGGTGAAACAGCCAGAAATGGGAGTTAGGGGAAGGACTGTTACTTCTATGGGTGAAATATGCATACATACATACGTGTGTGTGTGTGTGTGTGTGTATAAAATACATTTGGAAGTAGGATGGATAGTATATGAGCATAACAGTGTGTTGGATCTGGCAAGAGTTCTGGGGTTGGGTAGGATAAAAGAAGGCAAGGGCTTGTAGGCATTCAAGGACCTGACAAGGCTAACTGGAGTGAATGGGATAGAATTAAGCATGGAGGAACAGTAAAAGAAAGGATGTGAATGAAAGGAAAACAGGTATGTGGGAACTCTGGGATAAGGGGAGCATCTGTGGTAGCCTAAGGCAAAGAGGAGCCAGTAGGAACAGTTGAATAGAGAAGTATTTGGCTATTCTTCAGTTCTTAATCTGTTAGCCCATGATGTTCCAGTGGGTTCTGCAGCACTAAAGTCAAGAGTTGGTTAAATTCATCCATAGCATCATAGATTCAGAGCTGAAAGGGATGGATCTTAGAGGTCATCAAGTCCAACCTGATAATTTGAAAATGAGGAAACTGAGCCAAGAAAGGTTAAGCAGCTTGGACCATCAATTCATCAAACCTCCATTAGATATTTATGGTGTTCATGGCCCTGTGTTTGATGGTGGACATAAAAATAGAAAAAAGAAATTAGTTCCTTACCCCAAGGTTCCATAGATTCTATAAACCTCTATAGGTTCTACTGGGGAAATATAACTTGGTGGTAGATAAGTTACAAAATAATGGGACCAAAAGATAAATGAGTACTCTTGGAATATATACGAGGGAAAGAGCTCTAATAACTTGGGGAGGGCTATAAAACTTTGCAGAGGATGAAATAGCACTTGAATTGAAAGACTCATGAGGGATTCTGAAACACAGAGACAAGAAAGACATATATTCTTTTTTTTTCTTTTTGGAGGGCAATTGGGGTTAAGTGACTTGCCTAAGGTCACACGGCTAGTAAGTGTTAAGTGTCTGAGGCTGGATTTGAACTTGGGTCCTCCTGACTCCAGGACAAGTGCTCTATTCACTGTACCACCTAGCCACTCCAAGAAAGACATATATTCAAGGGATGGAGAATGACTCTAGAAAAAGCACAAAATTAGAGGATGAAATGACAATTTTGGTGAAGAGCTTTGGTCCAACTGGGGACAAATAGAGAGTATATGAAAGAGAATATTATGAAATTCACCTTTTATAAAGACTGGTCAGTTAGCTTTGAGCCAGAATGTAGCAGGATACAACCATAACATGGATTACTCTGCCCTCAGTCTCTAAGGGTCAGATGTGTTATATTTCACGCCTTTCTTAGGGTTTTCCAATATCCTCAGGTATTGGGGAGTGGGTGTCTCTTCTTTGTTGTTGACTAGAGCCCCCATGACTTTTATTTGGAATGCTAGATGGCACAGTGAGTATATACAGTGCTGGGCCTGGAGTCAAGAATACCTGAGTTCAAATCTGGCCTGACACTTGCTAACTATTAGACGCTAAGTAAGTCATTTGCCTTCTATGTGCCTCAGTTTCCTTAACTGTAAAATAAAGATCATAATATTACCTACCTTCTACAGTTTCTTTAAAGATCAAGTAAGATAAGGCACCTAGCATAGTGCCTAGCACATAGTAGATGCTTAATACATGTTCATTCTCTTCTGCCCCCTTTCCACATTTTAGAGTTTATGAATCCCAGGTCCATTTAATCACTTAGTCATATTAGTTTTTCATCAAGACAATTTACATCAGAGGTATATCAAGGACAAACAAACATTTCCTCCAACACATTTGGAATATAATCCTACTCCACACACCACTTTGGTCTCTAGGGAGGAAAGGGGGATTAGGCTCATGACTTAACTCAGCTCCTATATAGCATTTAATCACACCCAGTTCAAGTGAAAAGCAATTTTGGGCTAGCATGCCAGGACTCTTTCTTCTCAGAACTTTCCTGCTAAACTGGTTGCAACATCCAGGTTGGAATCCTTGGCACCAAGGTCTCCATGGTTAAAACTTCAGTAAAATATTGCATTCCCTACACCTAGAACTAAAAAATACAAATGAAACAGACCAAAATCTTAAGGCTATTTCTCAGGGTCACGTGGCTAAAGGAAAAGAGAGATAGTTCTTCTCTGCTTACTACATGGTGTCTCCTGCCATGAATGAATGAATCCTTCATATCTGGTACTGCTGGAAAAGGAATACACCAAACTTCAGTCAGTAGATTTGAATCAGTTGGTTCTGGCTATGTGGCCAATGGAAAGAGGCTGCTCCCAAGAATGTGGAAGGTCAATGAAGAATATTCATATTTGCACCTACTTGCTATGATTACCTCCAACTTTGTTGATCTGCGCAGGTACTAAATCCGCACTGAATAAACATTAGGTAGGCTGAGTAGAGTGTATGTTAATTTGGTACCCATAGAGGGCCACTAAAGGTTTTGCATCATGAAGAGGGGAGGATTAGGTCTATGCTTCAGAATGGTGATTTTGGAAACTGTAGGAAGTATTGGAGGAGAAAGGAAATGGGATAAGGCCAACCAATTAAGATGATTTGAAATAATCCAGTGAAGAAGTGATGAATGTAGCAGGCAAAAGCACAATGGCAGAATGATAGAAAGCACTGTGATAGGCTATCCTTCATAAACTCCTCCAAACAGATCTAGAAAATGCATAAAGCTAAATTGTGATGAACAAAAGGTCACAATGAGTCATTTGTTCAGCCCAGTTTTGCTTAGGGAGACAGACAGGAAGTTACAGGGACATGGGTGAGGGGGTTGGGGCAGCAGTACTCCAGCATTCAAGGAGAGGTTGAACAATAGCATAAGACACATTCTCAGCCTCATATTAAGGTGTCACCAGACCCATACCACAGCCCACAGCACCAAGACAGGGACAGGTATCCATTGGCATCTATGTTACTCACTGTCCAGACTTTGTCCTGCACCACACCTCTCTGTGAGAGCTGTAAACTGGCAGGTACCTTGTGGTTTTTTTTTCCTGAGAACCTGGAATAACACAACACTCAATACCCCAAGAAAACAGCAATAGGACTAACCTGAACCTTTCTTCCAGAAGAGTGACAGAGCCCTATCCCTAACATCAAGTCCAAAGTCAGGAAGTAGGCTAGAAAAATAGATTTGAAAAAGGAACCAAACCATAATGAGTTATTATGGTAGCAGAGAACTTCAAGACACAAATGCCAAAGAAAAGAATGACTCAAAAACATCTACAAGTAAAACCTCAGAGAAAAATATAGCTTGAGTGATGTCAACTAAAATGCCTAAAAGAGTTGAAGCAAGAGTTTTAAAAGATACACACACACACACACACACACACACACACACACACACACACAATGCGTATACATACATATATAAACACACATATAAATGGAATGAGACAACTTGAGAAAAATTGGAAAAACCATGAAAGCTATGGAAGAAAAAAATTGGAAAGACATTTAATGGTGACTCAAAAGGCATAAAATATTGCTCAAGCAATATAGTCTCTGAAAATTAGAAAGGATCAAATGGAAGCTAAGGACTCCATGAGGCAATAAGAAATATTAAAACAAAGTTAAAAGGTTGAAAAATAGGAGAAAATTTGAGGTAATTCATAACAAAAATAACTGACCTGGAAAATGACAAAGGGGGAAAATTTGGAATCATTAGATTATCTGAAGACTGAGAACATAAAGAACCTAGATGTATAATTTCAAGAAATCTTAAAAGAAATCTACCTAGATATCTTTTAGAACCAAAGGGCAAAGTGGAAATAGAGAGAATCTACTAGTCACCTCCTGAAAGAAACTCCAGAATGAAAATCCCTAGGAATGCAATAGCCAAAATGCAGAGTATTTGGGTCAAAGAAAAAATACCACAATCAGATAGAGAGAAAGAATTCAAGTACTGAGGAAACAGAGTCAGTACCGCATGTGAATGCGCAGCTACCAATGTAAAGGAGCAGAGAACTTGGAATGTGATATTCCAGAAGGCACAGGATATGGGCTTCCAGTCAAGAATAACTTATAAAGCAAAACTGAGTACAGTATAGTGCTATGGGGAGAAAAAATGGATCTTTAATTAAGTACCACACTTCCAAGCACTCCCCATGAAAAGACAAGAGCTTTAGAGAAACTATGAAATTCAAACACAGGAGCTAAGAGAAAAATGAAAAGGTAATCATGAAAGAACAATTCTGAAGGACTAAATGAAAAATACTGATATCCAAAAATGGGGAGATGATATATGTGTCCCCTTTGAATCTTAGTATTATCAGAGTTCATAAAGGGAGTCCAATTAGATAAGGCCTGGGAGTGGTTTTGTTATATATTTTTTATGCTCTCAAGAAAACAATGGAAGCACAGAGGAAATGGAGTGTGGAGAGGGGAAGGAAGGTTGGGGAAAACTATCTCATATAATCAAGGTTCACAAGTAGACATCTATATGAATAAGAATAGTGTGGGCAATAGTGGCTGATATGTGGACCTCATTCTTCTTTTTTTTTTCAAATGCTTTATTAACTTCTGGTTTACATCATTCATTTCCATCAGATTTTGAGTTACACTTTTTCCCCCATTTTTCCCTTACCCACCACCCCAGAATAGCAGTCCCACAGGATATCCCCTCATTCAATATGCTCTCTCCCATCTCTTCTCCCATATCCCCTTTGGATTTTCCAGGAGGGCAAGGTGAGTCCTCTTGCCCCAATGCCTGCAGATCTTATTTCCCAATTATATGCAAAATAGTATTAATCATAGTATTTATATTTTTTAAATTGATTTTAAAAGGAAGATAAGCAACTCAGAATATACTGTACACGTGTAGCTTTGCAAAACATTATGATAGTAGATACAATTGTAAAAGACTGACTATATTTCCCTCCCTCCTATCCCACCTTCCACCTGGTCCACTCACCACTTTGGTCCTGTCCCTTTTCAAAAGTGCGTGCTTCCAACCCGGATTCTTTCAACCTCTATTTTGCCCTCTGGTTCTAAAACATAAGGGCAATTTTCCTTGAGAATTTCTTGAAGGATGATTTCTAGGTTCTTTCTTTGATCATGGCTTTTCAGGTAGTCCAATAATTTTTATATTGTCTCTCCTGGATCTATTTTCCAGGTCAGTGGTTTTTCCCATGAGGTATTTCACATTGCCTTCTATTCTTTCATTTGTTTGGATCTGATTAACAACATCTTGATTTCTCACAAAGTCACTAGCTTCCATTTGCTCCAGTCTAATTCTGAAGGAATGATTCTCCTCAGTGAGCTTTTGAGATTCATTTTTCATCTGGCAAATTTGACTTTTTAAGGTATTCTTCTCTTCATTGCCTTTTTGAGCCTCTTTTGTCATTTGAGTTAGTCTGTTTTTTAAGAAAGTGTTATTTTCCTCAGTCAGGCTGTTGACTTTCACTTCATACTTTTCTTGCATCTTTCTCATTTCTCTACCCAATTTTCCCCCACTTCTCTTATCTGCTTCTTAAGGTCCTCTATGGCCTGTAGCCAGCTCGTATTTTCATTTGGGGCTTTTGGTGCAGGATTTCTGACCTTACAGTCCTCCTCCTGTTCCATGCTTTGATCCTCTTTGCCCCCCCAAATAGGAGTCTAATGTTGAATTTTTCTGTTTATTTTGTTTCCTTTGCCTAGGCCTATTGCCACTCAATTACTTGACTTTTGGCTTGTTACCACAGTAGGACTCTGCCACCAGCCAGGAGAGCTTCTGTCCCAAATTCTGGGGTTTTCTCAGCTGCTGGAGGTATTAGTTGAGTGGTTTCTGTGAAGCCTCCACACACTCCGGCAAGTTGGTCACACACCCCAACACCTCCACCCCAGACCACAATTCAGATCCAAGAAGGGTAAAGAAAGAATGATTAACCCACAGACTGATTGCCGGATTCCCCTACAGTTCACAGGCCAGGAGCTGAAGTGGCAATGTGGCAACGTGGTGCAAGCTTGCATGCTCCTCAGTGGCTTCTTGCCCCTAGGGAAAAGAGGCCACACACTCTCCCAACCACTCCCAAAGTCTATAGGGCACTGACCTCTCACTTTGTACTAGACATCTATGTGTTGGTAATTCTGGAAAGGCCACAGCTACTGGTGTTCTGAAGTTCCACCAGCCAGCTGCTGGTCAGGTCACCCTGGGGATAAAACCTCTGACTTACGTGGGCCTGGGCTCTGCTCCTAGAGTGCCATGCTGGCCACTTCATGCCGGGCTGCCGGGCAGTCCTCAGCAGGAGGTTAGCTTCTCTTTGTCATTTTGTGGGTTCTTGATCTCCAGAGGTCATTCAGAGTCCTCCTTTTACATAATTTTGAAGTGGTGTGGGCTGGAGCTCAGCAGAAGTGCTGTTTGTCTCCAAAAGCCCCAGGGGAAAACATGAGCGGGTTGCAGGCCATAGAGGACCTTAAGGAGGACTTTAAAAATCAAATAAGAGAAGTGGAGGAAAAATTAGAAAGAGAAATGAGAAGGATGCAGGAAAAGTATGAAATGAGGGTCAACAGCCTGACTGAAGAAAATAACACCTTAAAAAATAGACTAACTCAAATGGCTAAGGAGGCCCAAAAGGGCAACGAGGAGAAGAATGCCTTAAAAAGTCGAATTTGCCAGATGGAAAAAGAATCTCAAAAGTTCACTGAGGAGATTCATTCCTTCAGAGTTAGACTGGAGCAAATGGAAGCTAGTGACTTTATGAGAAATCAAGATGCTGTTAAGCAGATCCAAACAAACGAAAGATTAGAAGGCAATGTGAAATATCTCATGGGAAAAACCATTGACCTGGAGAATAGATCCAGGAGAGACAATTTAAAAATTATTGGACTACCTGAAAGCCATGATCAAGGAAAGAACCTAGAAATCACCTTCAAGAAATTCTCAAGGAAAACTGCCCTGATGTTTTAGATCCAGAGGGCAAAATAGAGGTTGAAAGAATCCACAGATCACCTCCTGAAAAAGATCCCAAAAAGAAAACTCCCAGAAATATTATAGCCAGGTTCCAGAATCCCCAGATCAAGGAGAAAATACTACAAGCGGCCAGGAAGAAACAATTTCAATATTGTGGAAACACAATCAGAATAGCCAGGACCTGGCAGCTTCTACACTGAGGGATCGAAGGGCATGGAATATGATATTCCAGAGGGCAAAAGACCTGGGAATGAACCCAAGGGTCACCTATCCAGCAAAACTGAGTATTTTGTTTCAGGGGAAAATATGGTCATTCAGTGGAATAGAGGACTTTCAAGCATTCTTGAGGAAAAAACCAGAGTTGAATAGAAAATTTGACATCCATACGCAAGAAGTAAGAGATGCCTGAGAAGGTAATCAGGGAAAAGAAATCAAAAGGAACTTATCAAAGCTGAACTATTTACATTCCTATATGGAAAAGCAGTAACTGTGACTGATGATATCTTTCTCACTATGAAAATAATGGAAGAAGGGGTGTGGTCATATGAATACATATGTGAATGTGTGTGTATATAGTTACAGTTATATATGGATAGAGGGCATAGGTTGAATTTGTTGGGAAGGGAGAATACTCAAGGGATGAAATTATGAGGTGAGAGAGGAAAGTGGCAAGAGGAGATGGGGAGAGACATGGTAGGGTAAACTATCTCATGTAGGGAAGTGGGTGCAAAGGAGGGGGAGAATAAGGAAGGCTAAAAAGGCAAAAACACATTCACATTGAATTTGGTTCAGGGAGAAAATGACATACATACTAAATGGGATATCTCAACCTGCAGCAGGATGGGGGAAGGGGGATGAGAGGAGGGATGATGGATGGGAGGGCATCCTTGGGGGGAGGGGAGGTTGGAAGTACCCACTATAGAAGAGGGACAGGATTATGTAGGGAATGGACCAGGTGGGGAGTGGGATGAGTGGGAGGGAATTATAAGCAGCCTTGAACAATATATCTACTATGATAATGTTTTGCATAGCTAGACATGTACAACATATACTGAATTACTTATATCCCAAGGAGGAATGGGTGACAAGGGAGGAAGGAAATGGATCTGAAATTCGAGGTCGTAACATTAAATGTTTCAAATATATATAAATACTATTATTAATACTCTTTTGCTTATAATTGGGAGATAAGATGTGAAGGCATTGGGACACAAAGATTCACTTTCCTCTAATGGAAAAGTTGAAGGGGGTATGGGAGAAGGTATGGGAGAGAGCAGATTGGAGGAAGCGATATCTTGTGGGACTGCTATTCTGGGAGGTTGGGTAAGGGAATAATGGGGGGAAAATGATTGTAACTCAAAATCTGGCGGAAATGAATGATGTAAAACAGAAGTTAATAAAGTATTTGTTTAAAGAAAAAAAAAAAAAAAGAAGTGCTGTTTGTACTCCACCATCTTGACTCTGCCCATGGACCTCATTCTTATGTGAACTGGTGGGGAAAAAGGATTAATAACTGTCATGCAGGTGCGTACAGAAATACATTTTACTCAATAGAGTAATAGGAGGTAAAGGGGAGAAGAGAGGAGAGGAAATTAGAGGGAGGATAGATTAAGCAATGGACCAGGAGTGGAGAACTTCCAGTCTCAAGGCTGCATGTGGTCTCAGATTGTGAGTTCACCACCCCTGCATTAGTCCTGAGCAAAACAACTCTCTCTCTCTCTCTCTCTCTCTCTCTCTCTCTCTCTCTCTCTCTCTCCCCCTCTCACACACTCTATGTGTGCTTTTGTGTATACATACATATATGCATACAAACAAACATATGTATGGGATGTATATACATGCACACACATGTGTGTGTATATATATACATATATACATATTTTATGAGATGGCAAAGAATAAAAATAAGAGGTATTCTTAAATTGGAGTATAGATAAACATGTTATGGAATATAAATGGAATGGAATGATATAGTGCTGAAATTTTATCAGCATAATGACCAAGCAGGATTCCAAAGAATTTAGAGAAGTGAAGGATTATGAGTGCAGAGCGAGAGTGAGATGATATTTTTTTGTGGGGGGACATGCCCAATTTGTTGTAGAAATTCATTTTAACTGACAATACATGTTTGTAAAAGAGTTTGTTTTTCTTGTGTTCTTAATTGGGACTGCATGAGGTGGGAGGGTGAAAAGGTGAAACTTAGTTAATTAAAAAAATAAATCTTCTTAAAAGAGGAAGTTATGATAGCTTGACCTAAGATCTGAAAGAGGAGCCAGGCTTAAGAGGTGCTATGAAAATGAAATGAACAATATTGGCCAATATTTCAGTGACACTGGAAGATTAGAGAGATGAAGGAGATAAAATACATATCAATTCATGATGGAGTTGAATTACATTCAAAAACATTATCTAGCAATCATTTAAGTAGCTACATGTTCCCTTGCAACCAATAGCATTGTTGCATTTAGAATTGTGAAGATGTGAATGAAAGTATCTGAACCTATCCATTATTTCATTTTCTTTTTTATATATTTTAATAAATTTATATTTTTGTTTTCAACATTCACTTCCATAAGATTTCAAGTTACAAATTTTCTCCCTGTCTCTCCCCTACCCCCACCCCAAGATAGTTAGTATACTGAATACCCCTTTCCCCAATCTGTTTTCTCTTATGTCCTCCCCCATCCCCCACCCTTATTTTCTTGTAGGGCAAGATGGATTTCTATACCCCATTTCCTGTATATCTTATTTCCTGGTTGCACATAAAAAGGAATATTTTACATTTGTTTTTAAAACTTTTATTTCCAGATTCTTTCCCTTCTTCCCTCCTCATACATCCCCATTAGGAAGACAAACAATTCAATATGTGTTGTACATATGTAGTTACCCAAATCATTCCCATAGTAGTTATATTGTAAAAGACTAGCTATATTTCCCTCCATCCTATCCCAACCCTCATTTATTCTATTTTCTTCTTTGACCCTGCCCCTTTTCAAAAGTGTTTACTTCTAACTACCCTCTCCACCAATCTATCCTCCCTTCTATTATTACCCCTCTTATCCCCTTCCTCCCCTACTTTCCTATAGAGTAAACCAATTGAGTTATTACCTCCTTAAGCCACATTATTTCATTTTCTGGGAAAAATGACAAAAGCTTAGTATTTTGAATGAATTATTGCCAAATATTGAGCATCTCTTCTGGGTCTCTAAAGAATGGCATCAGGTATTTGCTGTTTGAATTCAGTGATTTTTGATTCTTTTGGCAAGGTCTATGTCTCAGCACTGGATATAATGGGTCACTCAGAGCCTCAAGGTTTCAATAAACAATGCTTTTAATAAAACCTTTTTCAAATACTTCCAAGGAAACAGTTCACAAGAAGATAAAAACTCATGCTAGGAGGCTAAGGAAGTTTTCTGGCAAAACAAGGCCCCATTGCATCATATTCCTAGGCCTGGCCTTATATCCTCCTTGTCCAAAGGGCTCACAGTAGGATCTCCTATCAATTCACCCTGGGGCAAAGATAAAGGAAGCTTTCCCAGATAACTCATAACTTAGAGGCTCATAATAGTCCTACTTCCTTGTGCAAGTGGAGGAGGGGTAAATTAATTTAAGCTTTTTAATTCCACCAGTATCCTGACTCATAACAACCTGTTTGGATCATCCATGGTGTTAAAGGGATTTTCTACATAGCTAACTTTGGCAATATTGTAATTATCAACTGACACCTAGATTTTGAATAAAGCTATGGGTGGGTGGCTTAATAATGTACCCATTCCACAATCAGCTCCAATCCAGAAAAATAGATGCCACAAAAGCACTTACATGATTCATATGACCTAACTAAGGCAGAGGCATTGTTTCAATAATAGTGTTTATAGGATTTTGGACCAGAAGAGAATTGAGCAATCATTTAGCTTGGATGATCTCTAATGCTATCATTTTACAAATGAAGAAAGTGAGGCATAGAGAGTTTATTAGACTAGCCCAAAGTCACTGAGTAACACAACTGAGGTTTGAAACATAAATCTTCATTGTCCAAATTCAGAGTTCATTTTTTTAGTGTGTCATCCTACAGTTTAAAATATAACCATCATTTTAAAAAGGACAGCACTTCCACTAAAACTCTAAAATGGCAGAACTTAGAATGCAGATGATATTATTTTGTTGCATAAAATATAGTATAGTGAAGGGTATAAGGTATATTGTCAGGTGACCTGGGCTTAAATATCACCTCTGCCATTTAAAAAAATAAATTTTAGGATGTGGAAAAATTGGAACACTAATGCATTGTTGGTTGAGTTGTGGACTCATCCAAACATTCTGGAGAGCAATCTGGATCTATGCCCAAAGGCCTTTAAAAAAGTGCCTTTAAAAAAGCCTTTAAAAACTTTTGACCCACCAATACCACTTCTAGTGCTGTATCCCAAAGAGATCATACAAGTGGTAAAGGACCCATATGTACAAAAATATTTATAGCAGCTCTTTTTGTGGTGGCAGAGAATTGGAAGTCAAGGGGATGCCCATCAATTGTGAAATGGCTAAACAAGTTGTGGTATATGAATGTAATGGAATACTATTGTGCTATAAGAAATGAGGAGCAGACAGACTTCATAATAACCTGGAGAGTCTTACATAAAATGATGCTGAATGAGAGAAGCAGAATCAGGAAAACTTTGTACACAATTACAGACACATCATATCTGTGACTAATTTAGATAGACTGGGCTCCTCTCAGCAATGCAAAGTTAGAAGACAACTACAAAAGACTCATGATGCAAAAGGATATCCAAGTCCAGAGAAAGAATTACAATCTGAATGCAAATTGAAGCAAACTACTTTCTCTCTCTCTCTTTTGTGTTTTGTTTTGTCCCTTCTTTCTCACTGTTCACTCTCTTGGTTATAATACTTTACAACTTGACTAATGTTTAATGTGAAGGTATTTATAGAACCTATATTTGATTGCATGCCACCATGGTGGGGGGGAGGAGAAAATTTGAAACTCAAGGAATTGTGGAACTGAATGTTGTAAACTAAAAGTAAATAAATTTAAAAAAAGAAAAAATTATTGACATTGTATATATATGTGTATACATGTATCTATATATGCACATACATATATAAATATATATATATGTGTGTGTATACATGTATCTATATACATATATACACCTAAATTTCTGCTTGCCTCAGTTTCCTTATGTTAAAATGGGGATAATAATAAAAGCATCTAACTCCCACAGTTGTCATAAGGATTAAGAGAGATGTTATTTGTAAATCACTAAGTATAGTGCTTGGTAATAATGGGCATTATATAAATGCTAACAATAATAATAATTATTATTACTATGATTATTAAATAAATCAGATTTGGAATATTATATCCCAGAATTTTATAAGAAAAATGTTCTGAGCAAGTTACAATTAAGACAACAGTAAAATAAGTATTCAAATTCATCCTGTTTACAAGAAACAAGAATTTGGAAACCAAATAATATTCAAGTTCTCCAAAAATAAAAAAAAATATTAAAAAAAAATCACAGATGAGCCTTTGTTCTATGCTGATGATCCTCAAATCTATCTACTATGTTCTGGGGAGGTGGGGTGATCTGGCCACTTCAGATTTCTGCCTCTATACCCCTGGGCTATAGCTCAGGCAGGCTTTTGCTGGTCAGGTGAGGTGGGACTTGTTGGGACCCCTGCCTCTCTTCTCTTCAGACTCCTGGCTGTCTCAGTTACACCCCTTCTTGAAGACTCCCAAGCCTGAGGCTATTTCCACTAACTTGGGATTTCAATCTGGGTGGGAGACTTATCTTTGGATTTTCTACTTCATGAGTCAGGGATGGGAGTATCTGAGTGACTAGAATTTACTTTGTGATTCCAGCCCCTGTATTATACAGGCAGGCAGTTTCTAAACTTCCAGGCTGGGGGCTGATCACTGCAGGAGAAGCTGCTATCTCTGATGGGGGCCCGACTCTCCTACCTGGCTCCAATGATTCCTCCTGTCTTCTCCTGAGATGAAGGCGAGATGACTGCGATTCATCCTTGGTAAGTCTGCAGGCTGGGGCTTCTTCTCTCTCTAGTGTAGTCTGATTGTCTGCTCTTAAGTTTGAGCTGTGCAGACCCCACGTGCTCTGTGCTCGTCCTGTCCGGACGCACTGGGCACTTTCCTGTGCTGGATTCTGCCACACTCCGTTTCCGAGTGGATTTTGTCACTCCAGAATCCATTCAGATTCACTTTTTAAGGTCTAGTGACGGGATTCACCGAGGAGCTTAGAGAAGTTATTGCTTCCTTTCCACCATCTTGGCTCCACCCCCAAATCATATATTTCCTCGATTACATCCTTTACTTTTGTTCTTCATGGTTCTTTATTTGTTCTATATGGTAGCCCATTCATATCCACCATGCACTTCTCCACTAACTTGTGAGTGGTACTCATTTTTTATTTCCTCAAAGTCCATAGTGACCCATGACTCACAGTCATGCAGTTAATACCAGTAGAATATTGTCATTAAAATGTTGAGACTTTGTTTCAGGAATCAAATGATTCGGTCAGTTCTCAAAATGTCTAGTCCAGTAAAACTTTCCAAGGCTTCTGCTCTATCTATTAGCCCTCCTCTTTGTCCACCTCTTCCACAGCTTCTTCACCAACCACCTCACAAGAGATCACATCTTAGGACATAGAGCAATTTCAGCCCCAAGTTCCTGCTTGCCTGGTTGGCACAGGTGCCATTTCTGTACCACTATTTTGAGAAAGTCCTAGCCACTCTTCATTTCCTTTCCTAATCTCTCATCACCCCCTCCCTCAACCTCCTTACCCCAATGGCTTGTCACCTTGAGAGTGTCATTATTCACCCCACCCCCTCAACCTTGCTCTAGAATCTTGAATCTTGATCAAATCAACTCTGTCATTGTTTGTGAATGATATATGTCTATTCAATCCCCTATGTTACTATTTACTATCCCTGTAATTTTCTGTACCAAAGTTCCTTGATCTGCCTATTGCTCCCCATGTATATTATTTTCCCCTATTACAATATAAACTCTTTGAACTCAAGGTTTATTCTTGCTTTTGTTTTGATATCCACAGTGCTTAGCACAGTGCACATAGCAAGCTCTTAATATTTTTTTTTCATTCACTCATTCATTCGTCCATTGACATAGCTTTCTAAGAACCCAGGGTCACTACCATAATTACCTAGAGTAAGATTTAGTGGAGGAAGCCAAAACTAAAAAGATGAAATTTAATAAGGATAAAGCTGCCTGTAATAGTGACAAACCACTCCTTCCCCCACTGCCTAAAGTCCATGTGTGTTACATTTTACTCCTCCACCATGGTTTTCCAGTACCCTTAAGAGAGTTTGGGGGCATCTAACCTCTGCCACTGACAATTTTAGATGGTCTGCCATTAAGCTGGATATATCCAGAGGGGTACAACCAGGATGATGACAGAACTTAAAATTATGATGCCAAATGAGATTTATTTAAGTATTTGGAGAGATATATAGAGGAGGAGAGAATTTAGAGAAAATGTGGGGACAACTTTCAAATTTTGAAGACTTGCCATGTTGCTGAGCTCTTAGATTAGTTATTCTTGGCACAAGATACTGACCTAGGACTAATGGGATGAAGGATAGAAGAAGGGATTTTATTGTTTAAGTAAGTTTTGACTCATTATGGAGGGAGGAAAATTCCCAACCTAATAGAGCTATCTTAAAAGAAAAATAAACTCCCTCAAATAAGTGAGTTTATAGTTTATCCTAGAAGCAATAGGGGATTCAGAAGGAGAGTGATGTGCTTATACCTGTGCTTAAGGAAATTGTCAGCTATGTGAAGGATGGATTTAAGTTGGGATAGTCCATTGTAATAATGAGAACTGATGAGGGCCTTAACTAAAAGACGTGATTATAGAAAGTGAAAAATGTGGAAACTGGTTTTATAAGTTGGATGAGGGAGAGAAAATAGAATGAGACTGTGGTTACAAACCTGGGACACAGGAAGAATATTGGTTCCCATTATAGAAATAAGGATGCTAAGCAAGAAGTTGGCTTGGGTGAAAAGATGAATCCTATTTTGTACATTATGTGTTTGAGATGTCTCCAGAACTTCCAGTTTCAATGTCCATTATAGAGCTGGTGGTGAAGTGTCATGTTCCCAGAGTGCTAATTCCTACACAAGGCCTTTCACAAGGCCCTTCAGGGGGCCCCAGGAACCTAGCATAAAGGTATGACCATTGTGAAACCTCGCCCTGTACCCACCTTGTAACCAAGATGTAACCAAAACAAAGATCTGCCTGGTTAGCTTGCAAGCCCCCGTTAGTTTACATCCCTATGTAGCAACAGTTGCCTTACTGACAACTGTTTGTTTTCAGGAGGTACTTTTTACCTTATAAAAGCTTGCTGGACAGACTGCTAGGGGCTGCCTTCCCTTGGTTTTTACCAGGGAGACAGACCCAGCTTGGTGAATAAACACTCCTAAATTCTAATTGGCTATGCCGTCCTGTATTTGCCTCCATTGTCCATAACAGTGGCAGGGAGAGAAGCTAAGATCTGCCCAGCTCTTCCACTATGCCTCTGAAATATTTGTCATATAATTAACCATTATTTTTGTCTTAAAAAGCTTGCTTTCCCTTTCCTTCAATCTTTTATCTCCCTTCTAAGGCTGTTGCTTCCCTTGCTACTGTTTTGAGTATTGGTCATACTTTCACTCATATTTCTCAACTCATTGGTCATGGTAGACAAGTGAAAATGCTACTTGTTTCCCTTTGCCACTTCCAAACTCTTGCTTTATCACCATCCCTCCACATATGCTTCACTTCAGATCCACTGGCCTACTTTGTGTTCTTTGCAAGCGATGCCATCTCCCGTTTCTGTGCTTTTACACTAGTTGGCTCCAGTGCCTAAAATACTCTCCATCCTTAGCCACAGCTCTTGGTTTTCCTGGGTTTCTTCAAGTCTTAACTCAACCATCACTTTCTTTTGGAAGCATTTCTCATTTCCACTAAATTCTATTTCCTTCCTTCTGAGATTACTTCTAATCTAATCTAATCTATCTACCCATCTACCTACCTATGTACTTACTTAATTACACATTTTCTCCCTTTTATATTGCGCTCTCCTCTAGATCAGTGACTGTTTTTGCTTTTTTCTGTATCCCTATCCCTTGGTACAGAACCTGATTTATAAGTGTTTAACAGATGTTTTTTGATTGATTTGTAATGGACAGCTGATGCAGATACAGGATGGCATAGCCAATTAATATTTTGGGGAGTGCTTTTATTAACCGGCGGCTGTCCCCAAAAGGGAAGGCAGCCCTGAGTAGTCTGTCCAGCAAGCTTTTATACAGTAAAAAGTACTTCCTGAAACAAACAGTGGTCAGCAAGGCAACTGTTGCTACATAGGGATGTAAACTAAGGGGTGGGGGCTGCAAGCTAAAGGGGCAGTTCTTTGTTTTAGTTACATCTTGGTTACAAGGCAGGTGAAGGGCAAGGTTTCACAATGGTCATACCTTTACACTAGGTTCTGGGCCCGCCTGAGGGGCCTTGTGAGTGGCCTTGTGTAGGAGCTAGCATTACCAGAGCCTAACTGCCACTTCAGATTGACTTACAATTTAAGTAGTAACAGAGGAGGCAAATTTGAGGATGACCCAAGATTGTTGGTTGTCAAGGAATAAGCAATGAATAATTGAGCAAGGGAATTGAGAGCAGAGGACAGTGTAGCACTCAAGTGGTTATCTACCAGTTCAGTATTAGAAAGCAAAGAAACTGAAGTCAAAGCAGAGATAATGACTTGAGAGATTATTGAAGAATGGTGGGGTGGGAGGGCATGATGAGGATAAAGAATAATTTTAGGAGAGGTAAAGTATAGAGAATGGTGGAATGATATAAAGTTGTGGGCAGAGGAATGTCTTTTTGTTTTACTGGATGTGGAGGATGTGGATTTTGTTGAGGTCCAGGAGTATGATTATCCCTTTAGGTGACTAAGGTCAAATAGAGGAATAGATCCTGAGATCCAAGGAGATCTTGGAACCAAAATGTTAGTTTGCTTGAAGTAGCATCATTTTGCAGGTTGAAACTGACTCCCTGAGAAAGCAGTGAAAGTGGCAACATGAGTCAGTAAATAAAAGACACAGCATGAATTGTACTGAATGAAAAAAAAAATTAGTAGCATGAATTTCAGAGAGTTTGTTGTGTGTTGGTGGCAAAGGAAATGTCTAGAACAGTGACCAAGAAGTAGTCTGATGACTCCCCTGTATGATGCTGTATTAAAGAAAATAAAGCTAGAACTGGAGAGACTACCAAGAAATGCAGGGTCAGCTAGGGGAAATCAGGTCTATACAAGTAGATAGGAGTATGAAAGGAAGAAGTCCGAAAAGATTCCCATTCATTATAGAGTGGGGATCCTAGAGAGTACTGCAGAAGAAGTGAGCAGATTTGAAGTGTGATGTAGAAGGGAAATGGTACAGGAGGATAAGGATGAAGGAAGACATAAAACAAATCAATAGCAGAAACCAGACTTGAACCCCAGCGTCCTATTCCCTAAAACACTATTCCATTCATCAAAGCCAGGCAGCAATCTGTTAGTGATCTTTCAGAACAGTTAAGAGATACAGATTGTGGGTTGGCTTTTGTTTTTAATTGACTAAGGGACCCTATGGTATAATTGCTGGAGATGTAGGTAATTTCAATTTGTTTGAAAGGTGGCAACCACAAGAAAGGCCAGAATCATAGCACTGATTATCAGAAGTGAAAATATTCTAAGGATTAAGACTAAGCCTGTGGAGAAATATTACCTGCAAGAGTTTGTCAGTAAAAGTACCCTTTGCAACATTTCTGACTGATTTATGAAAACTTTGTGAGAGAGCAATTGTGGTAATAATATTGGTTTCAGCAGTTTCCTGCTACAAAAATAACACTTGGCCAAGTGGAAAAAATGCCATTAATCTCATGTAGGGGCTCTTGTGCGTCCTTTCTAAGGGTAGGATAGGTTTGGCCCATTAAGTTAAAAAAGTATTGTATTTATTCTCACCAGAAACATTTAAAGAAAATAATACAGAATTTCCTCTTTTCTTCTCACCCATATCTAATACCTGAGGAGAGAGAGAGAGACAGAGACAGAGAGAGAGAGACAGAGAGAGAGAGACAGAGAGAGACAGACAGAGACAGACAGAGACAGAGACAGAGACAGAGACAGAGAGAGACAGACAGACAGAGAGATATTTTGGTCATGTGTAAGACCCTAGAATTATTGCTGTGATCAGAATCTCATACAACACACCCCATACCAAGATGATATCCCCCAAGTCACTGATTTGTTAAAAAAAGGAATCTTCTTTCTTCATGGAAACAAATGTGGATTTACTTAAAGAAAAAAAAAGTCTTTGGGAAGTTCTCCACCACCATGACCACCTCTCCCCAAGTCTTTTCTTTCTAATTTACTTCTCATGCTTTAAAATAATATCTAAACATTTTGAAAAAAAATCATTAACTGACATTTTATCTAGTTTTATATGACTTTTCCCATTGCATCTTCCCAGAAAAATCTTATAGGTACAATTTAAAGGTGTTATCATCTTTGTTTTATAAATAAAGAAACTAAGGTTCTGTAAGCTGCCCAAGGCAATACGGCCAATAAACTATAGATCTGAGATTCAAACCAGCTCTTTTATCTTCAAATGTAGCAGACTTTTCACTTTGTAATGCCTGTCCCCCACTTATAAGAGAAACAACAACAACAATCTAATCCCTGAGCATTGTTTCCTTCTACTTTTATGAAGTTTTATTTATGCTCATATCACATTCATTTCTGGGTGCTCCTTCAGCCCTCTTTCTGCCACCATCCACTGCTTGTAATCATTTCCTTGTAATGAGATTACAGATTTTTCAAGTTCAGCAAAACCAACCATCCTATCAGCTGCATTTGAAAGCATATGCAAAATTTCACAGCCATCATTTCCTGCCTCTCTGATGAAAGAAGGGTTATTTATTTTCTCACCACTTCTCCAAAGAAAAATTTCATAAGTATAATAATACAATATTCAACTATTTCATTCTTATTTCAATTTATGCCATTACCTTTATATTTATTATATTATACATAAATATGTATATATGCATATATGTACACAAACTATCTATCTATGATATATTTTAAACTGTATAATACTAGATATTGTTACTGCTTCTTACCTTCTTACTTCAAACTGGATATTGCTTCTCATTTTTCTCTGAAATACTTATTAATGCTTCATGTATCATAACTTGTTTAGCTATTCTTCCAATGGATGGGCACCCATTTTGTTTCCTGCTTTTTACTACCACAAAAATACTACTGTAGATGTTATTTTGGTATGTGTACATATACATATATACATATGTATATATACCTATGGACATATACATGCACACATACCCATATACTTCTACATATATATGCATATACATATATGTATACACACATGCACACATGTATCTCCATTTTACTTTTTCTTTGGCCTCCTTGGTCATATATGTTACAATGGAATACTACAGTTAAAGTTATGTCTACCTTTTACCATTTTAAAGGATAAGACTAAATTGTGTTCCAGACCAAAGCCCCATCAATGTTATATTAATATCATTGACTTTACTTGGTCATTCCATAATTGACTATTGACATATTTTGTCTCCTTTTTTACTTTTGCAAATTTGTTGGAACTGAATAGTACAACTACAAAATTATTTTAATTTACCTTTCTCTTCTAATAAATAATTTAAGTATATGTTTAATATAATTGTTAGTGGTTTCTATTTTTTTTTTGAAAATTGCTTGTACAAAAATATTTATAGCAGCTCTTTTTATGGTGACAAGGACTTGGAAACTGAGGGGATGCCCACCAATTGGGGAATGGCTGAACAAATTGTGGTGTGTAAATGCAACAGAATACTATTTTTCTATGAGAAATTATGAGTAGGTAGATTTCAAAAAGACCTAGAAAGACTTGCATGAACTGATACTGAGTGAAGTGAGGAGAACCAGGAGAATATTGTACCTAGTAACAGCAACATTGTGTGATGATCAACTATGTTAGATTTAGTTCTTCTCAGGGATAAAATGATCCAAAAAAACTCCCAAAGATTCATGATGGTAAATACTCTCCACATCCAGAGAAAGAATTATGGAGACTTAATGCAGATCAAAGAATATTATTTTCACTTTTTAATTTATTTTTTCCTCATGGTTTTTCCTTTTTGTTCTGATTTTTCTTTCACAACATGAGCAATGTGGAAATATGTTAAACATGACTGTATATATATATATATATATATATATATATATATATATAGCCTGTATCAGATTGCTTGCTGTCATGGGGAAGATAAAGGGAAAGGAGGGAGGGAGAGTGAAAACCATCTTTACATGTAATTGGAAAAAAAATAACATTAAGTTAAAAAAAAGAATTATACATAATCTTTAGTCAGTTATTTATTGGGGGATGATTCTTAGTCATATTTTTTTTTTGTAATTTCTCTATGTATTGTGGTTATTGGGTCTTAATCAGGGTTGATGCCAAGATTTTATTCCCAAATGTCAGCTTCCCTTCTTAATTTAGTTGCTTTGATTTTGTTTCTTCAAAAGTTTTTCAACTTCATATAATTGAAATTGGTATTTCCTCTTTTTTTGCCTATTCTATCCTTTTGAAAGAATTCTCCCAATCTATAGTTGTGAAAGGTATTTCCTTTTTTAATTTAATATTTTGTTTTCCCCAATTACATGTAAAACAATCTTTGACATTTGTCTTTTAAAGTTTTTTTTTTTAATTTTCAAATCTTCCCCCTCCTCCCTCCTCTTTCCAATTCATTATGAAGGCAAGTAATTTCATATTGGTTATACATATGCAGTAATGCAAGGCATATTTCTGTGTTAGTCATGTTGTCAAAGAAAACACAGAAAAAAGAAACCAAAAGTATATTTCAATCTACATTCAGACTCCTTCTCTGGAGATGGATGGCATTTTTCATTATGTCTTTTGGAGTTGTCTTGGATCAGTGTGTTGCTAAGAATAGTTAAGTTACTCACAGTTCATCATCATACAATATTGCTGTTACTACATATAATGCTCTCCTGGCTCTGCTCTTTTTACTTTGCATCAGTCCATGTAAGTCGTTCCAGGTTTTTCTGAGAGTATCCTCTTATCATTTCTTATACACAATATTATTCCATCACAATCATATAAAACAACTTGTTCTGCCATTCCCCAGTTGATGGACATTCCTTCAATTTCCAATTCTTTGGAACCATCAAAATGGCTGTTACAAATGTTTATACATATAAATCCTTTTCCTTTTTGCTTTTTTAACTCTTTGGGATAGAGATCTAATAGTGGTGTTGCTGGGTTAAAGAATATATAGTTTTGTAGCCCATTGGGTGTTAGCTCCAAATTTCTCTGGAATGGTTGAATATGCACCAATAGTACATTAGTGTCTCAATTTTCCCTCATACCCTCCAACATTTGTCATTTCTCCCTCTGCCATATTGGCCAATCTGATAAATGTGGGGTGACAGCTCAGATTTGTTTTCATTTGCATTTTTCTAATCTATAGTGTTTTAGAGCATTTATTCATATGACTAGATAGTTTTGATTACTTCATTCAGAAAACTGCTAGTTCATATCTTTTGACCATTTATCAATTGAGGAAAGTCTCTTATATTTGTAAATGAGACTTAGTTCACTATATATTTGAAAAGCAGGTCTTTATCAGAGAAATCTGCTGTAACTATTTTTTCACAGTTGTGATTACTATGTATTTCCCTTCATCCTCTTTCCTCCATTTATCCTACTCTTTCTCTTCTTTCATCCTTTCCATCCTCAAAAGTTTTTTTTTGCTTATGACTTTTACCTCCTCCAATATACCCTCTCTTCTATCAACACAAACCCCACTTCTCTTATCCCCTTGCCCTCCTCCAGGGCTTAGGTGACATAAAGAGGAAAGCAAAATGGCCCTTAACTCAAAGGATTTAGCTTCTAATGGGGGGAGGAGTCTGTACCTATGTTGATATGCACACATAAGACATAGAAATATGCTTTTGATCTTGCTCACTTCCCCCAATGTCTTCATTTAAGTAATACTGTTTTCTGTGCCTCATTTCTGATTTATATTTAATCACTGGATGGGCACTGCCTCAGGTAAACTGAGACCTGGTAAAGACCTTAACTTAAAGAGGCCAAAGTCTCCCATTGCATCCAAGGCTACCTCCAGGCATCCTGCTTTATATTGTCATTGGACCCAGAGACCTCTGGAGGTGAGAGACTGCTGACATTACACTACCCTGCCTCACTTGAATCCAATTCACTTGAAAGTCATGACATCGCCTTCCTTATGTCATTGGTCCTCTACAACAATGAAGGACAAACAACAACAACAACAATAGCAATTTTCTGGCACCTTTTTTTTCCCCAAGGAATTATTATTTATGTTGTTCTCCTTCTTATTATCACTTTTTAGTCTTATATGTTGTAATGTCAATTCATTGTCTGTATCTTGACTTTTCCTTTTTATTATTTACATATCACTCATGAGAGACAGAGCTTCTGGAGGTTGTTTTTGAATTCTATGTCCTTGTTATTACATTTACAAATTTCCTTATCCTCTGTTCCCTTTTAGTTATTCATTCATTTATTCCTTTGATGTTTTGTTGTATTTTGTTTTCTTGGGGCTATTTACAATTTCTAATAAGTATCAATTTATGCCTGAAGAAATGTCATGTAGTCACTGTGTTCTGAGCTATTAGGCCTGTTTCCTCCCCCCTTGCCTTGCCTTTCCCCCTTATTATTAATAATTATTAGCATAAGACCACATTAGCCTATCTCTGGATCTTCATGTCAGAGACTGGCTAACCTCAAAGGACCTATGCATCCCCTCTTCTGGGACTGGGTATATTCCTGGGAAGCCCAACAATTATTTAGATAGGGTGATGTGCTTGTTTCTCCCAAACAAAATCCATTCTAAAACATCTCTCTCTTACCACAAATACATAGCAGAAAAAATAGTAAGAGTTTTTATATAAAGCTTTCACTATTGCAAAATATTCTACATATTTTATCTTATTTGGTCATTATAATATCCCTGTGAAATAGGGATAAAAGATGAAAATGTTACAGATGAAAAAACCAAGGCTAAGAAATCTCTGGACCACTTAGCTAATCCATGTCTCTAGACACAAGCCTTTTTGAGTTAAAGTATACTGTTCTATTCAGTGCATAATTCATAGGAATGTTCTTTAGTGTCAACCTTTCTTTTCTTCTCCTTAAATGAGATGCCTTCTAATTATCCCAATACAAATACTCACCTCCATTTTTTACTCTACTTTTTCATTTTTACTGAGAGAATAAAGACATTATTATCCCCCTTTTATGATCACCCTCTGATCTGGGTAGGAGCACATTTCAAACTCTCTTCAGTCTTATTCACCTCCCCTCCATTTTTTCTTGGGTAACTTCCTATTATATTATAATATAATTATTATATTATGTGTTATAATATAATCATTATATTATATATAACTCCTTCCCCCAACTATATTGATTCCCGTGTATAAATATTTCTTATTTATTCAAAAACTTATTTTAATTCCCTTAAATCTTTAGCCTCTTATATCCTAATATCCCTTTGGCAATCCCAATTATTGTCTTTGCTTTACTTCTCAATGTCTTTAAAAAAAACCCAACGTATAAAAAATGATTTTTTTTCTTCTTGAATATCATGCTAATGCATGCTGGTGTCTTTTTTATGGAGCCTGAAAAACTGGGTTTTTTAAATTATTTTTTTAAATTTTAGATAAACACTAAAACTTAAATATATAAGAAGAAGATAAAAGGAAACATTAAAATTTATACATAAAGCAAAAGAGAAAAAAACATGTCATATGCACAGCAGAACACGAGAGAGGATTCAGAATATATTGCAATAACTTATTTCAAGAAAGCCTTTTATTGAATATTGTGCATTATTTTGAAAACTGTCCATCTTTGCTTCCTTATAGGTTTTCTTTTGTTCTCTGCTGTACACTTTTTACTTCATTCTTTTCCCCCCTTCAAAATTCCCCTACCCATTGCTTCAGGGCAACAATTGAACATGGATTTATTTATGTATATATACTGATATATACATACACATATACATATATAAACATACATACATACATAAACATGTACTTTCCCTAAGAGATTCTACTCCTAATCATGTTTTTATGTTTGTACATATCTCTTTTTTCCTATTTCTCCTAACTCTTCTATTTTAGTTCTACCTGATAAATTGCCTTCCTACCTTAACATACCCCCACTCCAGCAATCCCTCCCTTAGCCTCCCATTCCCCTAAATCTAAACACACTTCTATACCCCTTTTTAACTTATTCCCTCACCATCCCCTCTAAAGATCACTCCTTTATCCTTTTTCCCTCTCTATTCCTTTAAAGTTTTATTTTTTTGTAAATTTAGAAGACTTATACTCTTCTAGACAGATGTATATGTATTATTCCCTCTTAAACCTGTTATCAATGAAAGAAGGTTTCCAAAACTCATAACTCCCCCTTCCCCATGTAATTCCTCTGTGTTGGTTCTTCCTCTAGCACCTCATCTGTATAATATAATTACAATTAGCTGTTTTTGAATGGTTTTACTTTTTAAAGTCATATCATACTCAGGTCTACCCCATTCTTATAAGCTACTTAATTACTAGTAACAATCTTAGACAGAGGTTTTACACTTTCAACACATAAAAGGTAAACATTCTATCCTTATTTATTCCCTTATAATTAGACTTTGGTATGTACCTTGTATTTCTCTTGGTTCTTGTATTCCAAATCTTCTATTGAGTTAAGAGTTGTCGTTGTGGTTGTTGTCGCCGTCATCGTTGCTGTTTTGTTAACAGAGTCCTAAAAATCTGACAGTTGATGAAATGTCCATTTTTTTTTCATTCAGAATTATGCTTAGCTTTGCTGCCTATGATGTTTTTAGATGAGGCACCACTTCTTTTACTCTTTGAAATAGTGTTCCAAGACCAGTGATTTTTAGTATCACCAATGCTAGGTCTTGTGTGATTCTAATTGTGGTACCATCATATGTAAATATGTTTTTTTTCCTTGCTCATAATATTTTATCCTTGATCTGGTGGTCTCTGAATTCAGCTATAAGATTCCCATGAGCTTTCCTTGTAGGATCTCTTCCAGGTGGTGATTTGACTTTCATCTCCAATTGTGACCTTCCCTGCCTAATCTCCAACTTTTGGAGGGAGGAGTAGTAGTGAAATGGGACCTCCCACTCAACCATCTGATCACGTGCCTTCCATCTCATATTGTACTTGCCTCTAGCCCAATCTCTCACCTCATCTGGGAATAGGAGTGGTGACTACTTCACAGAATTAATGATTTGCATTATTTGAAACTAGGTATGGTACATTCTATTGATTGACTTTATTAATTCTATTATGAGAGATTGTTTTCTTACCTATTTCCATCCTAGAGGCAGGCAGCTAGGTGGTAAAGCAGAGAAAATACTGGGCCTGGAGTCAATATACTCTATGTTAAAAATCAGCCTCAGAAACTTAGTTGATACTAATAGCACTTTTAACCTCTCAGGATTGCTGTGAGGGTCAAATGAGACAATAACAGAACCTTGTATGTAGCAGTCACTTAAACCCTCCAGCCCTTTACTTTCTTTTAGAAAGAGTTTTACTTCTCTTTAAAAATCATTCTCAACTTTCATAACCACCCTCCCTGTGAAGTCTACAAAACATGCTTTTTATTGACTAATTTGGTTAATTTTCCTGTAATAATTATTTTCTTATAATCTTCTAAAATATTAAATATTTTCCCCTTCTATCTCTATGATACTTATTGGTATTTTCATTGCTCAGATTATAAACTTATGAACAAGACTTCTCATTTGTGCTTTTTCTCTTTGAATCTTTTTTTTTCTTCTCTTTCCAGTAGTGTGTTTTTGGTTTTCCTCTAAACAATTGTCCTCTCCCACTTTCTTTCTATTTCTCTTCTTCCCTTTCTCCCACAAATAGCCAGGAGGTTTGATACATTAACCCTCCTTGAGGTGGAGGTGGCACTGGTTGGCTCTATACCCAGAGAAAATTCAGGGGAAAAGACCTGACCTCAAATGGATTTCCTGTCTCTTTTCTCATACTCAGTGAATTCCTCCATCCTCTTTCTATATCTGCGATGTTGTGTTTTCTCTTATACCATATACAGCTGCAAATTTCTTTCATTTGGGTCAAATCACCATTTTCTTTTTATTATGAGGTGCGTAGGTGGTTTTAGAATGAGTCACTTGGATTTGTAAAATTTTTTAAAGGTCCCCCACAGCTAGACTTTAAAGCATAAGTCAGTGACATTGTCTTGGTCACATTCAACATACAGTTGGACTGGGACTGAATGGGGGGTTAGGAATGATAAATAAAAGATAGGAGTATTTAAGTTCTCCAAAATTATTTCATAAAGCCTTTGCCCTATACAGTGTTTCTTCTTGCCTTGTGGATACATCTTTACTAGATTTACTTTCTTTCTTTCCTTCTTTCCTTCCTTCTTTCTTTCTTTCTTTCTTTCTTTCTTTCTTTCTTTCTTTCTTTCTTCCTTCCTTCCTTCCTTTCCTCCTTTCTCTCTCTTCTTCCCTGTATATCTCTAGTCTTTCCTCCCTCCCTCCTTCCTCCCTTCCATCTTTCCTTCCTTCCTTTTTTCCTTCCTCCTTTTTCTTCCTTCTATCTTTCCTTCTTTCCTTCTCCTTCCTTTTCCCCCTTCCCTTCTTTCATCATTTTCCCACTTTTTAGCTTTTATGTCAGAAAGGTATGCAGAAATCAACCAGTCCACCACCTTGTCAATCATGCAATTCAACCCATATGCATCATTTCCATTATACAAAAGCTTAAGTACTTTAATTATCTGTGAATTATTCTACACACTCTCTGGGATGATGCATATTCCTATCACTTTATAATTTATATTGCTTTGTCTTTACTCATATTCCCAGTAATGAGGGTAACATCTTCTCTAATATCACAGCAGCTTCCTTTAAACTTCTAAAAGTCTTTTCAGCACTTGTTTTAAAAATATGTTATTTTTAGAGAGATTGAAAAGGTGAGATAAGAGGTAACACAACAATGATTTGAGGTACCTGTTATCCCAGAAATGCCTTCCCTTTAGATCTTCCCTCAGCATTGCAATTCAGTTGAATGGGTTGTAAAGATTTATCTAGTAAGTGCAGCAGTCAGAAGACAAGTACACTTCTTGCTGACTACCACTCTTGAAAGAAACAAGTATGTCCTTGTATTTGTCTCCATTGAATCTATGTTTTGAGAATGTTTTGTCCAACTAACTTGCCCAGTTGTGCTATTCTCCGTTTTATTATAGCCCCACAAGACCAAGAAAGTGTTCTATAATGTTTGTTAATTGAATGGCAAAGTAATACTCTGCAATATTATTAATAGCACTCGTTTCCCAGTTGCCTACAGCTCTAATAGTCGCTATGGAGCACATCAAAAAATCAAAAAAATGCTCTTTACACTACATTCAAATAAAGAAAAAAAAATCTTATAGGAAGGTACATCTGAAAAGAAAAGAAGTCTTCCAGGGACCCACCCTTGAAGTATAAAATGCATCCTGTTATATCCTTTACTTTATATTCACGAACAGAAGCTCTGGGATCACGCACATGTCTATGGTATCCATACTAGTTCCTCAAAGTCTGGTGCTCCAGTTCATTAGATGTGACCTTAATCAAATCATTTCCCCTTTCTGGGACTCAGTTTCCTCATCTGTAAAATAGGATGATAGCACTAGATAACTTCAGAGGCCCCTTCCAGCTACAAAATCTTTGATTTTGTGTGTGTGTGTGTGTGTGTGTGTGTGTGTGTGTGTGTGTGTGTGTGAGAGAGAGAGAGAGAGAGAGAGAGAGAGAGAGAGAGAAGGAGAACTTTAATATTTACAATATATTGTAAAACCATTATCACATTTGATCCTCACAACAGCTCCGTAAGGTAGATATTATTTACAGATTAAAGATTCAAGTATCAAATGCAACTGCTAAAGGAATAGGGTGGCATCTCAAGCAATCACCCCTAAAGAATGTCGACAGGTCTTTATACGAATTACCACGTCATGCCAAATGTAAGATAACGGTACAACTGAATATTGAGACAACCACAATGCATAAGATACCTCAAGCAGGAAATACATGCACACAATAATTGCATCCCCCTCCCCCCCACTATCCCAGTAGGTCAGTGCATTAGTGGAACATTCAAAGCACCTTCTAGAGGGAAGAATCCCTGGGTTACCCACGGAATGCAGTTATTTCCACCACAGGCTACAAAAGCAAAATGGATGCACACAGTAGATCTTATATCTGCTAAAAAGAGTAACCTTCCCTTTCTCTTAACAAACCCAGCTCAATGCTACCTCCTCCAAACTTCAAACAAGGCAGCCTCCTTGCTTTCCATGCACCCATGAGATCCTCTTGCTTCTACAGCCCTAGTGGGTTCTACAGTTACTATATTAGCAGTGACTAGGGAAAACTGACTAGAGTGGTGCAATCAGGTACAACGCGAGTCCCTGAAATGAAAGTAGTTCATTATCTGGATCAAGGTTATGTCAGCTCACCACCTTCTTTGTAAGATGTTGTTCTGTTGTTTACAGGATCAAGGACCTCAGACTGAGAAAGAATTGCTGGGTGATGAGTGAAAAGGATGTTTAGAGGTCCTTACTCAGAAGTCACACGCCATTGATTTCACACAGAATGACACTTAAAATAATAACCATAACTCACATTTGTAGCATGATTTATGGTTTACAAACTGCTTGTATGTGCCAAGTGCTTTGCACCTAGGAAGTACTACACAAATAGCTTATAACCATTCATTATTTGTGTTCATAACACACATGAATACACATACACACATAGACATTCAGACATACATTATATATACTATATGTGTTCATATACATATATATATATATATATATACATACACTCATAATACATGCTTACCAGCATGTAAACAATACACATACTGGTATATGTTTACCTTTTGGAGGAAATGTAGTATAAGAGACAGGTTTGAAATGAACATACAGCCCATGTGTACACATACATCTGTGATCCCAGACCCTCCTCACATATGTGTGCATGTGTATATTTACCTGTTGGACATAATGCAATATAAGGGACAGGCTCAGCATCCAAATAGTCTACATGTACATATACACCTGGGGTACCAGGCCTTCCCTGGCTTATTTCAATTCCTGATCCATTTCCAAACCCAGGAAATTCTGGACTCTCTCCTTTTTCACCTTCTACCTATCTGATCATTTCTTTTCTTTTCTTTTTTTTGTTTTTTTTTTATTTTTATTAAACAAATGCTTTATTAACTTCTGTTTTACATCATTCATTTCCACCAGATTTTGAGTTACAATTTTTCCCCCGTTTTTCCCCTACCCACCCTCCCAGAATAGCAGTCCCACAAGATATCTCTTCCTCCCATCTGCTCTCTCCCATATCTTCTCCCATACCCCCTTGACTTTTCCATTAGAGGAAAGTGAATCTCTGTGCCCCAATGCCTGCACATCTTATCTCCCAATTACAAGCAAAAGAGTATTAATAATAGTATTTATATATATTTGAAACATTTAATTTTAAGACCTCGAATCTCAGATCCATTCCCTTCCTCCCTTGTCACCCATTCCTTCTGGGAAGAGAAGTAATTCAGTATATGTTGTACATGTCTAGCTATGCAAAACACTACCATAGTAGATATATTGTGCAAGGCTGCTTATAATTCCCTCCCACCCATCCCACCCCCCACCTGGTCCATTCCCTACTTGATCCTGTCCCTCTTCTATAGTGGGTACTTCCAACCTCCCCTCCCCACAGGAATGCCCTCCCATCCATCATCCCCCCTCTCATCCTCCTTCCCCCTATTCTGCTGCAGGTTGAGATATCCCATTTAGTGTGTATGTCATTCTCTCCCTGAACCAAATTCAATGAAAATGTGGTTTTGCCTTTTTGCCTTCCTATTCTTCCCTTCCTTGCAGCCACTTCCCCTTGCTTCTTCTACATGAGATAATTTACCCTAGCCTGCCTCTCCCCATCTCCTCTTGCCACTTTCCTCTCTCACCTCATAATTTCACCCCTTAAGTATCATTCCTTCCCAACAAATTCAACCTATGCCCTCTATCCATGTATAACTGTAAACATATATACACACATTCACATATGTATTCATATGAACATATACCCTTCTTCCATTATTTTCATACTGAGAAAGGTTTCATCAGTCACAGTTATTGTTTCTCCATGTAGGAATGTAAATAGTTCAACTTTGATAAGTTCCTTTTGATTTCTTTTCCCTGATTACCTGCTCAGGTATCTCTTGCTTCTTGTGTCTGGATGTCAGATTTTTTATTCAACTCCTGTTTTTTCCTCAAGAATGCTTGAAAGCCCTCTATTCCACTGAATGATCATATTTTCCCCTGAAACAAAATACTCAATTTTGCTGGGTAGGTGACCCTTGGGGTCATTCCCAGCTCTTTTACCCTCTGGAATATCATATTCCATGCCCTTCGATCCCTCAGTGTAGAAGCTGCCAGGTCCTGTGCTATTCTGATTGTGTTTCCACAATATTGAAATTGTTTCTTCCTGGCTGCTTGTAGTATTTTCTCCTTGATCTGGGGATTCTGGAACCTGGCTATAGTATTCCTGGAAGTTTTCTTTTTGGAATCTTTTTCAGGAGGTGATTGGTGGATTCTTTCAACCTCTATTTTTCCCTCTGGATCTAAAACATCAGGCCAATTTTCCTTGAGAATTTCTTGAAGGGTGATTTCTAGGTTCTTTCTTTGATCATGGCTTTCAGGTAGTCCAATAATTTTTAAATTGTCTCTCCTGGATCTATTTTCCAGGTCAGTGGTTTTTCCCATGAGATATTTCACATTGCCTTCTATTCTTTCATTTGTTTGGATGTGCTTAACAGCATCTTGATTTCTCATAAAGTCATTAGCTTCCATTTGCTCCAGTCTAACTCTGAAGGAATGAATCTCCTCAGTGAACTTTTGAGATTCTTTTTCCATCTGGCAAATTCGACTTTTTAAGGCATTCTTCTCCTCATTGCCCTTTTGGGCCTCCTTTGCCATTTGAGTTAATCTATTTTTTAAGTTGTTGTTTTCCTCAGTCAGCGTGTTGACCCTCATTTCATACTTTTCCTGTATCCTTCTCATTTGTCTTCCCAATTTTTCCCGCACTTCTCTTATTTGATTTTTAAAGTCCTTCTTAAGGTCCTCTATGGCCTGCAACCCGCTCATGTTTTCTCCTGGGGCTTTTGGAGCAGGATTTCTGACCTCACAGGCCTCCTCCCATTCTATGCTTCTATCCTCTTTGCCTCCAAAATAGGAGTCTAATGTTGCATTTTTCTGTTTAATCTGTTTCCTTTGCCTTGGCATGTTGCCACTTAATTATTTGACTTTTGTGCTTGTTGCCACAGTATGACTCTGCCACCAGACAGGGGAGCTTCCATCCTGAACATGTGGGGGGACACCTTCCATTTCTGGCAAGCTGGATATCCACCCCACAACTTCCACCCTAGATCACAATCCAGATCCAGGGAGGTTAAAGCAAGAGCGATTACCCACCAAGACTGATCGCTGGATCTCCCTGCAGTTCACAGGCCAGGAGATGGAGCTGCCACTGAAAACTACAAAATGGAGTGTCTCCTCAGCAGCTTCTAGCCCCCAGGGGAAGAAGCTGATGTGTTCCCCAAATACTGGTCCCAAAGTCCGTAGAGCACTAACCTCTCACTTTCTCCTAGGCATGTCTGTGCTGATAATTCTGGAATCGCCACAGCTGCTGACATTCTGGGGTCTCTCCAGCTAGCTGCTGGCCCAGCTGCCCTAGGGCTAAAAGCTGCAGCTCCAGTAGACCTGGGTGTGGCTCTTGCTTCACATTGCGCTGTCTGATCCCAGAGTGCTGTGCTGGTCCTTCCTGCAGGGCTGCTGGGCTGTCCTCAGGGGGAGGTTAGCTTCTCTGTGTCGTTCTGTGGGTGCTGGGGCTCCAGAAGTTGTTCAGAGTCCCCTTTTACCTAGTTTGGAGGTGATCTGGGGGGAGAGTGCCTTGGACGTTCTGTTTCTCCTCAGCCATCTTGGCTCTGCTCCCAATCATTTCTTTTCAATCTCTCTTGCTAGATCCTCATCTTCTCTTCATCTTAATGCCCTTCAACAATGAATGTCCCACAGGGCTTTGTCCTTGGTCATTTCCTCTTCTCCTTCTATTCAACTTAACTTGTTGATCTCAAAGTTCCAATAGATGCAATGTTAATCCCTATGCTGAACATGCTTACATCTATTTATCCAGACCTAACCTCTCTGCTGACCTTAAGTCTCACATCTTCACATGCCTATTAGCCATATTGAACTGTATTGGATATCCCATGGACATATTAAACTCAACTTTTTCAAAACTGAACTCATCTTTACCCCAACCTCATCACTCTTCCAAATTTGCTTATTACTGTGGAGAGTAAAACCATCCTCCCACTACCCTGGACTCACAAGTGAGGTATCATCCTTTAATCCTCAGTTTCATCCTCCTGTATTCAATCTATTACCAAGGCTTACCAATTTTACCTTCATAATATTTCGCACATATGCCCCTTCTATCATCTAACAGTTATACCACTTTCATCATCACCTTACACCTAGACTATTACAATAGCCTGCTGATTGGTGTTTTTGTTCAGTCATTTCAGTCATGTCCAACTTGGTGGCCCCATTTGGGGCTTTCTTTGAAAAGATATTAGAGTAGTTTGTCATTTCCTTTTGAGGCAAATAGGGTTAAGTGACTTACCCAAGGTCATGTAGCCAGTAAGTATCTGAGGTCAAATTTGAACTCAGGCTGATAGTCTTCCTTACTCCAGACCTCACACTCTATCTACTCTGCCTTCTAGATGCCCCATGCTAGTTGGGAAACTTGATTAAAGTCTCTCCTCACTCCAGTCAATTTTCCATTCAGCTGCCAAATGGATCTTCCTAAAGCATATATCTGACTATGTCACCTTCCTACAATAATCTCCCTTGGCTCCCTATCACCTCTACGATGAAATATATAATGACTTTGGGACTAAGAGCATTTCATAATTGGTTCCCCTCTGCTTTATATTGTGTCCCCAGGTATTCTGCATCCAATTGATGCTGACCCTCCTTGCTGTTCCTCACATAAAACAATCATTTCTCTACTCTGGGAATTTTCATTGGTTGTTCCCCAAGTCCAGATTCCTCTCTCACCTCATCTTCATTTCTTAGGTTCCTTGACCTCCTCTAAATGCCAACTAAATTCCCACCCTCTACAATGAACATTTCCCAGTCCTCTCAGTTCTAGTCCCTTCCCTCTATTGATAATCTCTAATTTTTCCTGTATATAACCTGTTTGTACATAGTTGTGTGCATGTTGTCTCCCCCATTTTACTGTGAGATCTTTGAGAGCAGGAATCTATTTTTGCCTTTCTTTTTTTTTAAACAACTGCTTTATTAACTTCTGTTTTACATCATTCATTTCTGCCAGATTTTGAGTTACAATCATTTTCCCCCGTTATTCCCCTACCCAACCTCCCAGAAGAGCAGTCCCACAAGATATCGCTTCCTCCAATCTGCTCTCTCCCATACCTTCTCCCATACCCCCTTCGACTTTTCCATTAGAGGAAGGTGAATCTTTGTGTCCCAATGCCTGCACATCTTATCTCCCAATTACAAGCAAAAGAGCATTAATAATAGTATATATATTTGAAACATTTAATGTTAAGACCTCAAATTTCAGATCCATTACCTTCCTCTCTTGTCACCCATTCCCTCTGGGGAGATAAGTAATTCAGTATATGTTGTACATGTCTAGCTATGCAAAACATTATCATAGTAGATATATTGTACAAGGCTGTTTATAATTCCCTCCCACTCATCCCACCCCCCAACTGGTCCTTTCCCTACATGATCCTGTCCCTCATCAATAGTGGGTACTTCCAACCTCCCCTCCCCCCAAGGATGCCCTCCTATCCATCATCTCTCCTCTCATCCCCCTTCCCTCTATTCTGCTGCAGGTTGAGATATCCCATTTAGTGTGTATGTCATTCTCTCCCTGAACCAAATTCAATGAGAATGTGGTTTTACCTTTTCTGCCTTCCTATTCTCCTCCTCCCTTGCAACCACTTCCCCTTGCTTCTTCTACATGAGATAGTTTACCCTACCCTGTCTCTCCCCATCTCCTCTTGCCACTTTCCTCTCTCACCTCATAATTTCATCCCTTGAGTATTCTCCCTTCCCAACAAATTCAACCTATGCCCTCTATCCATATATAACTGTAACCATATACACACACATTCACATATGTATTCATATGACCACACACCCTTCTTCCATTATTTTCATAGTGAGAAAGATATCATCAGTCACAGTTATTGCTTTTCTATATAGGAATGTAAATAGTTCAACTTTGATAAGTTCCTTTTGATTTCTTTTCCCTGATTGCCTTCTCAGGCATCTCTTCCTTCTTATGTCTGGATGTCAAATTTTCTATTCAATTCTGGTATTTTCCTCAAGAATGCTTGAAAGTCCTCTATTCCACTGAATGACCATATTTTCCCCTGAAACAAAATACTCAGTTTTGCTGGGTAGGTGACCCTTGGGTTCTTCCCAGTTCTTTTGCCCTCTGGAATATCATATTCCATGCCCTTCGATCCCTCAGTGTAGAAGCTGCCAGGTCCTGGGCTATCCTGATTGTGTTTCCACAATATTGAAATTGTTTCTTCCTGGCTGCTTGTACTATTTTCTCCTTGATCTGGGGATTCTGGAACCTGGCTAAAATATTCCTGGAAGTTTTCTTTTTGAGATCTTTTTCAGGAGGTGATCAGTGGATTCTTTCAACCTCTATTTTGCCCTCTAGATCTAAAACATCAGGGCAATTTTCCTTGAGAATTTCTTGAAGGGTGATTTCTAGGTTCTTTCTTTGATCATGGCTTTCAGGTAGTCCAATAATTTTTAAATTGTCTCTCCTGGATCTATTTTCCAGGTCAGTGGTTTTTCCCATGAGATATTTCACATTGCCTTCTAATCTTTCATTTATTTGGATCTGCTTAACAGCATCTTGATTTCTCACAAAGTCATTAGCTTCCATTTGCTCCAGTCTAACTCTGAAGGAATGAATCTCCTCAGTGAACTTTTGAGATTCTTTTTCCATCTCGCAAATTCGACCTTTTAAGGCATTCTTCTCCTCATTGCCCTTTTGGGCCTCCTTTGCCATTTGAGTTAGTCTATTTTTTAAGATGTTGTTTTCCTCAGTTAGGCTGTTGACCCTCATTTCATACTTTTCCTGCATCCTTCTCATTTCTCTTTCCAATTTTTCCTCCACTTCTCTTATTTGATTTTTAAAGTCCTTCTTAAGGTCCTCTATGGCCTGCAACCCACTCATGTTTTCCCCTGGGGCTTTTGGAGCAGGACTTCTGACCTCACAGTCCTTTTCCCGCTCTATGCCCCCAAAATAGGAGTCTAGGGTTGCATTTTTCTGTTTCCTTTGCCTTGGCATGTTGCCACTTAATTGCTTGACTTTTGGGCTTGTTGCCACCCTATGGCTTTAAGGCCAGATAGAGGAATTTTCGTCCCGAACGTGTGGGGGCAACTTCCGTTTCTGGCAAGCTGTAAACCCACCCACGACTTCCACCCTAGATCACAATCCAGATCCAGGGAGGTTAAAGCAAGAGCGATTACCCCCCAAGACTGATCACTGGATCTCCCTACAGTTCGCAGGCCAGGAGCTGGAGCCACCTCTGAAAACTACAAAATGGCGTGTCTCCTCAGTGGCTTCTAGCCCCCAGGGGAGGGAGCCAACGCATTCCCCAAATACTGGTCCCAAAGTCCATAGAACACTAACCTCTTACTTTGTCTTAGGTATGTCCATGTTGATAATTCTGGAGTCACCACAGCTGCTGTTGTTCTGGGGTCTCTCCAGCCGGCTTCTGCTCCTGCCGCCCTGGTGCTAAAACCTCGGCTCACGCGGACCCGGGCTCGGATCGGCTTGGTTCCCCGCACTCTGTGCACTGCATGCTGCCGGCTCCCAGATGGCTGCGCTGGTCCTTCCTGCAGGGCTGCTGGGCTGTCCTCAGTGGGAGGTTAGCTTCTCTGTGTTGTTCTGTGGGTGCTGGGGCTCCAGAAGTTGTTCAGAGTCGCCTTTTACATAGTTTGGGGGGAATCTGGGGGCAGAGTGGCTTGGATGAGCTGTTTCTACTCCGCCATCTTGGCTCCACCCCCCTTGCCTTTCTTTATAACTCCATTTCTTAACACCATGCCTGGCACATAGTAGGTACTTAGTCAATATTTATTGCCTGGTTGCCCGAATTATAATTAGGAGGATTGGTTTCCCTTTTCTTACGGTCACTAGCTCATAATAACTAACATTCTGGCATCTCAATGTCAATTTACTCATGGCTTAGATTATGTCTCACATAAGAGTCTTCCCAAAGTGGGATAGTGAAACAAGTACTCAGTGCATAATATGAATTGGGTATGAGGAAGTTAGTTTATTTCTAATTTAAGTTATTTCAGTCATGTTCCACTCTTTGTGACCCCACTTGTGGTTTTTTGGGCAGAGATACCTGGAGTAGTTTGCCATTTTCTTTTCCAACTTAATTTACAGATGAGGAAACTGAGGCAAACAATATTGTGACTTACCCAGGGTCACACAACTAGTAAGTGTCTGAGACCAAATTTGAAGTCAGGAAGATGAGTACTTTTGATTCAAAACCCTGTGCTCTAATCAAAAGACATGTCTAAAACACACACACAAAAAAGTCTCACTATACATTAACAGAATGCCTTAAACAAAATTTGGTAACTTAACCTATAACTGTTACAATCAGCTACAATGCTAGTCATTAAACCTTATCCATATTTCAGGTAGTTTGAAAGGCTGCAATTAGTCATTTTCTTTTTCATCTTAGATTAGTCCAATCAATTCTGCTAGTATAACTGATCTCTCAAATGTCACAGCAATAGTATCCAGTGACTTTCCTTCTGCTGCCAATTGGGTCCTTCCATTTTGAGGAACAATACTCATAGCAACCATACACATAGGTCTTCCAGAACCTTTACATCTTTCTCAATTCACAAGATCATTACTAGTCCTGGACCCTTCTGCCACTGACTATTCATTCACCTAAAATCAAGAAAGAACAAGTAAAAAAAAGAGGCTCAAACAGATATTTAATCATAATAACTAACATTTATATAATACCTTCTATGTAATAGGCACTGTGCTAAGGACTTTAGAGCTATCTCATTTGATACTTTATGGAGTGAAAGTGCACCCATTCTTGGGATGTGGCACACACTTCACTACTGTAAAAACAAAGGGACACCAAGAGCCCAGTACCTTTGTTTTTATATCCCTTGAGTCCTTTGGCTCAGCAGCCAATGTGGAGACCCCGTACAAATCCCAGGAGCACACACTATGAGAAGTAAGAACCACAGGCTTCTATGTAGTCAACCATAATACAAGAAGAGAGAAGAGCATGCTCCAAGAAATGACCTCTCTCTCCCCATTTACACGTGCAATCTCTCCTAACCTCTGAAGTTTAGACTCCCTGGCTTATATTTAAACCCAGTCCAAATGTCATCTCCTCCAGGAAGCTATTCATGGTGACATCAACTGCTAGTATCATCTTCTCCAAGATTATCTTCCATTTAGTTTGTATTTACCTTGCATATCTTGATGTTATACATATGTACATACATACATACATATACATATATATACATATACATACACATATATATATATATATATATCACATATTTTGTCTTACACGTTCGAATGTAAGTTCCTTGAGGACAGGCACTGTTTTGACTTTTTTTTTTTAAATCCCCAGTATTTAACAGAGTGTAAGTATAGGAAACAATAAATGTCTGTGTATTGATATGTGTATGCATATGTATATGTCTTGCATAAGTATTGTACATGATCTGTACCTGTTATTTTACATATATATATATATATATATATATATATATATATATATGTTGAGAAAGAGAAAAGAGAGAAAAGGGGGAAGAGAAAGAGAGAGAGAGAGAAGAGAAAAGGCAAGAAAGAGAGAGATAGAGATACTATATTTATAAATGGACTGTCTAATAAGCATTTTTTCAAATTCTTGGATTTTTCACTGAGGTTAGGTAGACAGAGTTCTGTAGAAGAACTAACTACTTTATTGTTTTTTGTTTTGTTTTGTTTTCAGAAGAGGTTTTGTCGCATTTAAGGATCTGATGGGCTTACTACCATTTCATTTGTGCATAGCCACATTTGGAGAATCTTGACTAATAAAAACTTATCCTGTTGGGAAAATGCACATAATTTAAACTAGAATAATTGGACTTATAGGTCGATGGAGCCTTGGAGATCATCTAGTCTCACCTGTTCTGTTGACCACCTTCTGTGACAGTAATGAATACCTTAGAAAAGCATACATCTTCCTGTTCTATACTTTCTTTAGTGTTGGTATTGGCTTAGTGAAGTTTTCTGTAGCCCCCTATTGTACAAAACATCCTTTATACAGTTGTGTAAGATGGCATGATTTACCCATTAACCTTTTTCTCTCGTGTTTTGCAATGTACTTTCATCGTGACTTTGTCTTGGGCTGTCATTCCTCTCCAATTACAAATAAATTATTTATTTAATGATAAAAGTTGTCTCTAGCTGCTTTTAGTCATCTCATTGCTGTCTACTCATTTGCATTGATTAATCTTTTCTAGAAATAGCGAGAGTCAGTGTTGTAGTTTTGGTCTGTTTTCCATTTATTAGAGTTGGAAGTTTGTTTAAATAGTCCAGCTTGGAGTTGTTATAATCACATAGGCATTCTTTCTTTTATGTTTATTGTTCCCTTAAATTTGATATTATAGTTGTCTTCACCTAGGCTTGCATTTGGATTACTGCAAGATAACATGCCTGAGTGACTGCTAAAATGTTCGTTGTGCCATTTGGGTCTTTAATGAAACTTACCCTACTATTCTTTCATTTGCCTTTTGAAATATGAGAACTATGATCCTTGAGGGTAGAATCAAAGTCTTACCGAGAGTATGTATGGGTTACTGGAATTTATCTCTAGGGAACTAACAAAGGAAGTGGTTTTCTCCTATAGTAACAAAATCCTGAGTGGGAAGACATGCTTACTCCCTGCAGAGGTGGGGAGGAGGCAGGTCAATAAAAGACCACCTGTGGATGCAGGCGTGCTCTAAATATTGGTAAACTGGGAAGAAGCAACATAGCACCTTGCTCCATCCTCCCTTGCCTGCTCTGGAACACTTCCTGCTTCCCCCTATTCTATCACTGTGACACTATGCTTGAAAAGATCTGAAGCATGAGCAGTAATGGTACTGTGTGTCAGCCTCAGGGTGGCCTGGTACTTCTGTACATTCTACCTTCATCCCCTCATCTGAGTTTGCTCCAGATGCTGCTCCCCACCACACACACACTTCTAATTACAAATCTAGTAATACCTAAACTTAATAATTTTTCTTCACTCTAAGCCAGTTGTCTCTATATAATAGGTTCTTAATAAGTGCTTCTTGAAAAAAGCAATTAATATTTTCATTAATGGTGACAATATCACTATTGCTGTGGTAGATCTTTCCATAGCATGTCAATTTATTGATTGCTGGGTACAAGTTCATATGAACTGTACTGACAATTAAATGAATATTTGTATATGTTTTAAAGATTGCATCAATCATCATGTCCTTTGCCTCCTTTTTTTGCTGCTTCACTAATGGTTAAATAATTTAGTAGTGGGTTGCCCTCCTATGTGGTCTTCAAACAGAGCCTGGAAAACCATTTGTTGTTTATATTATAGTAGGGATACCTTTTGTGTGGGGGTTGAAATAGAGGGATGCCAAAGCACCATTGGACATACTAGTTCTGTGAGCCCATGAATTAAGAGGCACATGAACAAGAGATGATTTCTAGCCAGTTTTTGAGAAATGAGCTTTCTAGTCCTTCACTGGGATGATTTTTAGACCGCATATGCACATTATGTCACTGGGCCTACACTAGAAGCTGTCCAAGCTTAGTAAGGCCTAGTAAAACTTACACTTTGCTGGTATGACCTCTGAGTTGCCCTTCAATAGAGTTGCAAATCCATTATAGCAATTAAAAAGTGCAAAATAGCTTTTCTACATTTTTCCCCCTGAACCAGCTTGTAATCAAGCAATGAGCTAACGTACTATTGGATTCAGTGACTGAGGAAAAAGTTCTGAATTTAGTGGTTGGAAGTCTCAGTCTGAATTCTATGACTAACTGCCCCTATTTAGTAGATCTTGCATGAAAAGACAAATTTCAGTAAATGTAGATAATTTCACTGAAAGAATAAACCAAGGAATCAAAATCATAGAATTTCTCCTCATTGAAAGCTATACAATTGTAGGATCATAGATTTAGAATTAGAAGAAATCTCTGAAGCCATTGAGTCCAACTCTTCATTTACAGCTGAAGATACTGAGGTCCATAGTGGTTTGCCCAGGGTCACACAACTAGTAGGGGCCTGAGAGGGAATCTGAATTCAGATCTTTCTTACTCCAAGTCGAGCACTCTACCCAATATGCTGCCTATCTTCCTTGAAGTTCCTTGCAAAGACTGTGATTCTGTGATTGTACACTTACTTTGCTTTTACCATGGTGTCAGGGTCAAGGTGAGCAGAATCAGATCCAAGGAGTAAAAGTCAGGTCAAATCCTAAGTAGTAGGTATTTACTATGTCTTAGACACAATGCAAGTACTAGAGATATAAAGAAAGGAAAAAGATAGTCCCTGCCCTCCAAGAGGCTACATTTAAATGAGAAAAACAATATAAACAATTAGGGGTATATGTAATTGAAACAGAATAGGTGGAAGGAAGTCATTAATATGTAAAGAGATTGAGAAAGGTGGGATTTAAACTGAGAAAGGTGGGATTTAAACTGAGTCTTGAAATCAGGAAAACTAAGTCCGGGGGCAGGGCATTCCAGGGATGGGGGGGCAACCAATAAGAAGGCAGAGAGATGGGCAAGGGAGTGTCATATGTGAGGAACTACAAATAAGCTAGTGTTCCTGGAACACAGACTGAATAATGTAAAGTAAGGTAGTTTAGAGGGAAAAGAGAAGAAGGCCCAGGACAGAATGTTGAAGAACATCCATAGTTATTGGGAGTGAGATGGATAAAGAATGAGCAAAGGAGACTGAGAAGGTATAGTTAGAAAAATAGGAGAAGCAGAGAGCAGTTTCACAAAAGCCTAGAGAGGAGAGGATCCAGAATATGAGTAAGACTGGTAGTGTTCAAACAGACAAATGGATAAAGAAAAATGAGGATTGAGAAAAGGTCATTGGGTTTGGCAATTAAAAAAAACATTGATAACTTTGGAGACAGCAATTTTGTTGAATTATCGAGCTGAAATTCAGATGTAGAGGGTTAAAAAGAGTGAGGAAAGAAAACAGAAGCATTTAGTGAAGACAACTTTTTGTGAGACTGGATCTCCCTATCTCACCTATACTAAAAGTAGAACAGTCATTCATTCATCCAACTGGAGTTGATGAGCATGGAAGAGTTGATTTGCTCCATTTCTAAACCAGGTCAATTTGTCCCTTCTTAAGAAGCCTAGTAACCCTTTATTGTTACGTTTAATGTGGATGCCAAAACAGTTTTAGCTTACTGTAGCTCAGATCTCCCAAACTCAAGTGATCCACCATATCAAATTCCACAATAGCAGGGACTATAGTCATGCACTACCACATCTAACGAATGATGGCTTTCTCAAGGAGCTTAACTAGGTAGGGTTGGAGAGAAAGAATATAACTAGCAAGAAGGATGGAGCATCTGTAAGCAGCAAAGAAGGGGTCAGTATACATGGATATATTGAAGATAAACAAGAGAAGAGGATTGATAGAAAGGAAAATCTGCTGGAAAAAGTAAAAAAGGAATAAGATTGAGTTCACCTTTGGAAAGGAAAGGGATTCACTTCCTCCTCTGGGACTGGAGTGGAGGAGGATATAGTGGAGGAAGATGGTGGATTGGTATTAGATGAGAAAGAAGGTAGAAGGGAGAACACTTGATGAGTAGCTTCATTTTTTGCTGAAATATGAAGCAAGATCCTCAGTTGAAAGAGGAGTACTGTGAGAGACTTGAAGAGAGAAGAAAATGTGTAGAATGGCCACTCTAAGAACTAAGACAGCAAAATTGAAGAAATAGAATATGTAAATCACTATGGTGAGGGCCCTGTTGAGATTAAATAACAGATTTGAATGGCCCCAATAAATACAATTTTGTGATTTTCTCTCACTTCATTCAGCAACATGTGAATAGGGGTGAAAGAGATAGATGATAGGAGTAATCCGGAGTTGGGTTTGGCAATAGGAAAGGCATGATAGATAACAGGACAAGAGGGCAGGAGGTTTGAAAGTAGAGGATAGTGTAGAGTAGAGTTGGCATCTGCCACTCTGTGACACATAGGACCATTTACTTCACTACTTCACTTTACTTCTCTCAGACTCTTGGATACTTGTTAATAGTAAAAAGAGCACCTAGATTCAAGTCTCATCTCTGCTGCTTATAACCTAGTCTTTGACAAGTGACAATCTCCCTGGACCTCAGTTTTTCCATTGATAAAAAAAAGAGGGAGTTGGGCTAGGTGGTCCTTGTGACACCTTCCAGCTCTAGATTTATGATATCATTTTCCCATTGTCTTGAAAAGTTCCTCCTGACTTTCATGTTTTGTGATTTATAATTTAAGGGTCTCCAAATAATACCATTACATAGAGCTTTAAAGTTTGTATGGGACTTGAAATACATTATCTCTTTTGATCCTCACATCAAACCTGAGAGGAAAGAACTCCAGATAATATCTATTTTACCTGTGAGAACGCTTATACTCGATGGGTCAAGTAACTTGCCCTTGTCATACAGTTAGTAAATGCTGAGTTGGGAGCAGTCTCTCCAGACTATAAATTCATACATTTTACTACTATACCACATCTCCTCTCAAAGAATCTACTGTTGGATAATGTCAAATATCTTTAGCATCATAGTCAACCTACTCTGACTCAAGAACTATGTTTCACATATACATATACATATACATATACATATACATATACATATACATATACATATACATATACATATACATATACATATACATATACATATACATATACATATACACACATGTACATACACATGTACATAAACACATACATACAAATATACACACATGTACATATGCATGTGTGTACACATGCATATGCACACACATATTCATATATGCATACACATGTATGTGAATATGCATATATGCACAATATATACACATATATTATATATGTGTATGTATGTGTATGTATATGTTTGTATATATTTGTGATATATATGCAGACATATATATCACAAATATATGTTTGTGTTTATCAATACTCATATTTAATGTATGCATGCAGATATGTCTGTCTCTATATATGTATAAATATATGCATATGTATATACACAAAATATATGTGCATGCACATAAAGATATGTGATGTACATGTATGTACATGTACATACATGTACAATATATTTATGTGTGCAGATATATGTGCATATATATGCGCACACATGCATATGCACACACATACAAACATGCACTACACCACAAATGTGTGTAATATACATTTATGTATACACAAATGTATGTGTTCATACATGTATGCATGCATGCATGTGTGTATGTATGTGTGTATGCATGCATGCATACATGCATGTATAAAATACGTGTGTGCAAAGCTCTCTGCTAAGTGCAGGGAATACTTATAGATAAGTAAAACAGTTCCTGCTCTCAAAGAGTTCACATTCAAATATAGGAGAAAATATATGGATGGCTTCAGTCTTGTTAGAAAAGAAGGCCCATAGTCCTTAGGGTGGAGCAGTAAAGAAGATGGCAACACCTCTTTTTTTTTTTTTTAATTTTTGCTTTTTGGAGAGCAATTGGGTTGTTAAGTGACTTGCCCAAGGTAACATTGCTAGTTTTTGTATTAAGTGTCTGAGGCTGGATTTGAACTCAGGTCCTCCTGACTTCAGGGTGGTGCTCTATTCGCTGCACCACCTAGCCACCCCTGCAACACCTCTTTTTTTAATGTTATTTCTTCTGATAAAATCATATCAGTTTTTGATGTTGAACCATTTGAAAGTATTAAGAACTGTGTTCGTTCTTTTCTGGCCTTCATTAGCAGAAACAGTTGCTAGTTGCTTCTCTATAGTGGTCCCTACCCAAGATGATGACTGTGGACATAAGGCTGAAAACATTATTATTCTAAAGTCTCTTGCATTCTCTAATGGCAAGCACAGAAGTAGTTCACACCTTGTTTCAGCTACTGAATTAACACCTTGTTTCAGTCTGTTAAGAAACAGAATGTGTCAACTCCACAACTTGTGACCTCTAGAACTTGTAAATTTCTGGGAAGGAGCTAATGACTATAAGGAGAAATGCAGGGCTAGAGAAAGCAGGAATTGAGAAGAAGACTCTTGTGGCTGAGTCAAGAAGAAGAAAGCTTGTGGTATCCTGGCATTCTGTTTGTCTGCTCTGTCTGTGTTGATGTTTGTTTGTGATACTTTGTACCGAAGCCCTGGGACCTTACTGGAAGCCCTGAAAGAGGATTTTCTGGTTGTATCTGTACAGAAGTCCTGCAGGAGGGTTTTGGAAGTCCTGGGACTTTACCGATGATTTTTGCTGACCTCATGGACCTTGTTTGTGGATCTGTGTTGATTTCCATGTTGATGATTTGTGTTGAGTTCTCAGACCTTGTTAGTGAATCTGAGTTGATTTCACAGGCATATAGTGAATTGATGATGGTTCTGGCAATGTATATGAATATTATTGTGGTTCTGTTAAGTTTTGTCTTCCCAGAAACAGGAACTGTGAAGGACTTGAGGTGGACTGGACACTGTGAGCTTCAATATGTAACAGGAACTGGATGAAGGACTGGATAAGGAACTGGGCAAGGAACCTCATGAGAGCTGCCTGCCTTTGAACTCACGTGACAGTTGGAGCTGGGACCATGGAAGAGGAACCATGGAAGCTGAGAGCCAGCCTTGAGTCAAGCTGAAAGAAGACTTTACTTGGATACTGTGTACTAACTGAGAATATTATGATTTACTGTGACCTAGGGGGGATGACCTGTATATTTTCCACTACCCCTTAAGAGTTTACTTAGTAGTGATTGTTGACTAAGTAGTGGCTGATGATTGAATAGTGACTGATGAATGAATTGTGACTGATTTATAACTTAGTCTGCCCCATGAGTGGAGAATTTTGACTATCATATTTTGTGACCCTTAAGGAGTCAAGCCTCCTTAAGAATGATGGAATGATTGAGTTACTAAATGATTGTGCTTTGTTGAAGACTATTGTGGCCACTTTGGTGAAAACTATGTGGCCATTTTAGTGATAAGTCATTGAGAATGCTGTATTTTGATTTTCTGTGATAAGTTGTAACATTGTGAATGCTGTACCTTGATTCTCTGTGAATGTTTTGCTCTTGTTTGTTATTGAACAAATAGAGTGTTCATTATACAATGTAATTAGAATCTTGAAAGCTGTCTACAGCAGCCATTCTCTACAAAGCTGCTGGTGGGTAGCATTACAGGTTCAGTCATGGGCTATGTCAATCAAGGCCTAAGGAGAGGTGGTAGCTAAGTTGGTGGTATGGTTTGATTTGCCTAGCACATGATGCTTCTTGTCTCTCTCTCTCAGATTGCCTCACTACTTCAGCTAGAAAAGCCTATTTGACCTGTGAATGATAGTTGGTGGCAATAGCTGGCCCTTTCTTTTTAGGGGTTCAAATGCTAGCTATGAGGGCTGGGCTGAAAACAGGACCAAATGTCTAGAAAGTGCAACCACTCTCAGGTCTCCTGTGTTGATTTACTTGTGGGTGGCGCTTGACTCCCAGTTGTTCCTAATGAGATGAAGAAGAAGATGATTCTCTTCTCAACAATGATTTCTCCCTTCAATGATAGTTATACAGACTGAGCTAGAAGCAGGTCTGGTAATATCAGGGACACTGCTACTCTCAAGGACTCAGGGGGTCCTAGACTGTTAACTTCAAGGTCTCAGGGAATGTAGTGGTCAAAGTGATGGCAGTTTAACTTGTCAGGAAAATGCTACCCCCCACCTCTCCTTCAGGGTGCCCTTTTCAACATGTACTCTGCCCTGGTTGTCTTCAATAAAAGTGATAAATGTTTTTGGTCAGAATGTCTCCCTATTTTATGCCTTGATTGTCAATAATCAGAAGATTGTCAAACAAATTTCTCTTATAATGTTTTTCAAGGGAGCTTAAATAGTTTTTAATATGCATGGGGACGACCTTGTTGGATGAAAGCTTTTAAGACATTTTGTTCTACTTAATTGAATGTTAAAAAAATAGTCAACAACCAGTAAACACAAGGGAATTTCATTTTCTTTACATCATTCAGTCAATTATGTGATTATAAAGCTGTAGCTTACTCTTTAATATTTCTTGCTAATATCTGCCTGTTCCCTCCTAAAATGCTCATCAGGGATATTCTTGATATGTATGTAGCTTATTATCATAAACACGACATATACATAGGAAAACTAGTATACAGGACTGTAATTATTAATATTATCTTGCTCACCTTCTTAGAGGGATAATATATTTGTTTTTTGTATCCATTTAGTTTCTCTTCCCTCCTTCAGATAAATGAGAATTAGTCCTCCAGTGCCCTCAAAATTGTGTAATCTCCCCCATGGAACTCTTCCACTGGTCTAGTCCAGATATTTTCTCCTCTATTTTCATTAGATCCATTTCCAGTTCCTCAAGGAGCACATACCAGACTATGATGTTAGAATACAAATGTGATAGCGAAGTGGGGGGGAGGACAAAAGGTATAAAAAATCTTTATAAGTTGTTTTTATTTTTATCTATTTGTCTTCCCTCAAATATATTGCTTAGTTATTATCAAAATTACTTAAGCCTCGTTTCAAAATTATACAGAGAAATGAGTCAAATCTATAAGACTACATATGACTCATCCCCCACTTGATTAATGGTCAAAGGATATGAATGGGCAATTTTCAGAGGAAGAAATTAAAGACATCTATAAGCATATTAAAAATGCTCTAAAACACTATTGATTAAAGAAATACAAATCAAAACAACTCTGAGGTACCACATCTCACCAATCAGTTTGGCTAAGATGACAAAACAGGAAAATGATAAATGCTGGAGAGGATGTGGAAAAAATGGAACACTAATGCATTGTTGGTAGAATTATGAACTGATTCAACCATTCTGGAGAGTAAAATGGAACTATGCCCAAAGGGCTATAAATAAGTGCATACCCTTTGACCCAGCAATACCACTTCTAGGGCTGTATTCCAAAGAGATCATAGAAGTTGGAAAAGGACCCATTTGTACAAAAAATATTTATAGCAACTCTTTTTGTGGTGGCAAAGAACTGGACAACAAGGGGATGCCCATCAATTGGGGAATAGCTAAACATGTTGTGGTATATGAATTTAATGAAATATTCTTGTGCTATAAGAAATGAGGAGCAGACAGACTTCATAATAACCTGGAGAGACTTATATAAACTGATTCTGAGTGAGGAGAGCAGAACCAGCAGAACTTTGTACATAATTAGGAACACATAATATCTGTGATGACTAATTTTGATAGACTGGGCTCCTCTCAGCAATGCAAGCTTATAAGACAACTCCAAAAGACTCATGACGGAAAGGGATATCCACATCCAGAGAAAGAACTACAGAGTCTGAATGCATATTGAAGCAAACTACTTGCTTTTTCTCTTTTGTTTTGTTCCTTCTTTCTCATTGTTCAGTCCACTGGTTATAATCCTTCTTTACAACTTGGCTAATGTCTAATGTGAAGGTATTTGTAGAACCTATATTTGATTGCATGCTGCCATGAGGGAAGGGAGGAAGAGAAGAAGGGTGAGAAAATTTGAAACTCAAGGGATTGTGGAACTGAAGGCTGTGAACTAAAAGTAAATAAATAATATTTTTTTTAAAAAAAGATTACTTTCTTTAGTTGGATTTGCTCTCAAGATTTCCTTAAACTCGCTCTTCTTTTCATGATTTTTCACTTTACTTAAAGAGGTATCACTATGATATCATCTTCATTGGTACTATATTGGTACTTCAAGTAATACTACAATGTCACATTCATTTTCCTTCTCTGAAGATTTTAAAAACGTCATCATAAACTATGTTACCCTTTATTGCTGCTCTACTAGAGGAAGAAATAAAGTATGTTCACTGTAAGGTAGCTTTCAAGCACTTTTGGTTTACTCTTTCTGAAAATTGGCACATCCTGGTTAAACCAGCAAAAAATCATTATAATCAGTGTCAATTTCCTTTCTTTCATCCACTTCCCATTTTTTTTTTAAAGCAATTGGGGTTAAGTAACTTGCTCAAGGTTACACGGCTAGTCATTATTTATGCGTGGGTGCTCATTTTCTGAGGCCGGATCCGATCTCGGGTCATCCAAACTCCGAGGCCGGCGCTCTTACTCACTGCGCCACCTAGCCGCCCCTTTAGGGCAATTGGGGTTAAGTAACTTGCCCAAGGTTACACGGCTAGGTTTTTGTTTGTGTGGATTAAGTGTCGGAGGCCGGCTCCGAACTCAGGTCCTTCTGATTCCAGGGCCAACGCTCTATTCACTGCGCCACCTAGCCGCCCCCCACTTCCCATTTTTGACCCCAATAAGTTATTTAAATAAGTTAAGTTGGAGTGAAGAAAAAGTGATTAGACTTGTTCTTCTTGGCCCAAGAGAGGAGAATCAGGTCAATGGATCAAAGTTGCAAAGAAGACAATTTTGACCTTATCTAAGAAAACAACTAGGGCAGGTAGGTGGTATAGTGGTTAGAGCACTAGGCCTGGATTCAGGAAGACCTTCAAATTTGGCCTCCAACCCTCTGACTCTGCCTCTAGCCTTCCAATTCTGCCTCTGACACCAACTCTAAATCCCTGGGCTAGTCACTTAACCCTGGTTGCCTCACTACCTCATCTGTAAAATGAACTGGAGAAGGAAATGGCAAGCTGTATGACCCTAGGCAAGTCACTTAACCATGGTTGCCTCAGGTTCCTCATCTGTAAAATGAGCTAGAGAAGGAAATGGACAACAACTCCAGTGTCTCTGTCAAAAATTCAAATGTGTTCACAAAGCATCAAGCAGAACTGAAAAACAACTGAACAAGAAAACAACTGGTTCATCAAACAGAACTATCCAAAAATGGAATAGGCTTCTTGGGAAAATAATAGGTGTTTTTTTTCCATTGGAGGTCTTCAACCAAAATCTGAATGACCTACCAGGTATGTTGCTAAGTATATTTTCTTTCATGTGCAATTTGGAGTAGCTGGGCTCTAAAGTCTGTCAGTACTGATATTCTGCAACTTTGTAAAGACTTTATCTTATAATTACATCCATCATTTCAGCCTATTGAGACCCTTTGGAATTCTTTCTGCCATCTAGCATAATAGCCATCCCCCCCAAGTGTCATGTGATTTGTAAATTGTATTAAGTGTTATTCAAATCTATAAGTGTTATTCAAGTCTTCATTCAAATCATTGATAAAAATATTGAACTGGACAAGAAAATGGACAGAACCTTATGGTCTTTAATTAATTACTACTCTTCATGTTCAAATAAATTCAAATCCAAACCTGTTTATTAAATACTTGCTATATTACAGGCCCCTGAAGATACTTGGGAATTTAAAATTGAAAAACACTATATCTACTCTCAGGGAACATGCTAGATAGAGGAGGGAGATGAGATGTCGGGTGAAGAAATGAAGAATATAATATATACTTATAGTTATACAAATGCAAATAATGTAGTAAGTCAAAGAAAAAACTCTAGACAAATACAGAAAATTAAAGTAGAATAAGATAACCTTCAATGGGGGATTTCAGAAAAAGATTCATGTAGGAAACTGAACTTGAATTGAGTCTTGAAAAAAATTGACAATTCATAGTCAATTTAAGGAGAGTTAAAGTTTGTAAAGAAACCATTGTTGTTCAGTGGTGTCCAACTTTTCATGAGATTGTGGACTGTACTGTCCATGGAGTTTTCTTGGCAAGGATACTGGAGTGGTTTGCCATTTCCTTCTCCAGTAGATAAACACAAAGAGAAGTTAAGTGACTTGCCCATGGTCATATAACTAGTAAGTTTCTAAGGTCAGATTTGAAGCTATGTCTTCCTGACTCCAGGAACAGTATCCTATCCACTGAGCCATCTAGCTGCCCCAAAGTGAACATTACATACATCATTATAGTTGATTCTCAACAAGATTTAATGACATAAACATTATAGGTGTCATTGTTCCCATTTTACAGATGAATGAACTGAGGCTCAGTAACCTACCTAAAGTAACATAGTCAGGAAGTGTTGGAGGCAAGCTTCAAAACCAGATCCTCAATTTCCATATCTATCACACTTTCCACTACATCACACTGTCTGAGAACCACCTACTTCCAGATGAACCTGTCTTAGTAGTCTATGACAGTAACATTGCCACAAGAACAATATGAGGATTGTCAATAGCTGTTGAAATCCCTTTGTCTACTTCTAGTGCCTTTCTTCATTCTAAACATGAGAGTCCCTGTTGTTTTTTAAGAAAAAAAAATGAAACTGTTAGTCAGCATTTCTAGTTCCTAATGAGTATATACACTTACTCAGAGGGATCGCAGCTGTCTCCTGTTCTAAATAATCACAAGTCATCTGGACATTTTTCAGGCTGTGAATGGGATGTCTATGCCCCTAATCATTTTAAGGTTATTCCATTATGACTAAATAATTTTGACATTCTAAATAGTTCATTCATTTTTTTCAGTGTTCAACTAATATTTATCAAGAGTTTGTTATTGATAGTGCCCTGGGCTATAATAAAAATGCTGGTGGGGAGAAATCCCTAGATATTGGGAGAAATAATAAAAATGAATAAGATTCATTCTTTACCCTCAAAAAAAGTTATGTTCTAGTAGTAGGGGTGATACACACACACACACACAAGAGTTTGTTATAAATTTTATGATAAATGTGTAAGAATCTACCCTCACTTAGGGGAAACTAGGTGGTGCAGTGAATAGGGCACCAGCCGTGGAGTCAGGAGGACCTGAGTTCAAATTCAGCTTCAGACACTTAACACAAAACTAGCCATGTGATCTTGGGCAAATCACTTACCCAATTGCCCTACCTTTCCCCCTCCAAAAAGCGAAAAAGAAAAATCTAAAAAAATTCCATTAAAAAAAAAAAGTATCTACCCTCACTGCCCCACCCTCAATCACTAATAAAATATAAGCTATGTGAAGATAGGGATTGAGTGTTTTGCTATTGTTTGTTTTGCTTTGCTTTATCTTTATCCACAGGACCTTTCAAAGTGACTGGCACCTAATAGTCACTGAATAAATGTATATTCACTATTTTGGATTGGATTGGATTGCATAAGAGTTGTATAGAGTATCATGAGATAAGATGAGGGATCGATTATCTGCTTCCTTTTGTTTGTTCTGCCTTCTAGATTCCTTACCTTCCTTTAAGTTTCAGGTAATGTTCAACCTTCTTCAAGAAATCTTCTCCAGTCATCTTTAATCTTGGTGCCCTTTGAGACTGTGCCCAATTTATCCTTGTAAATAGCTTGTTTGTTGTACATGGCTGTTTGCATTTTGTCTCTCCTTGAGAGCAGGACAAGCCTTTCTTCATATCTCCAGGCCTTAGCACATTACGTGTCATATATCAGGCACTTTATCAATGCTTATTGATAGACTAACTAACTGACTAGTGATGCTATATATTGTGGTTATGTGTCCCGTCCCTCCATTTCTGGAAGGCATTTTCAATTTTCTCTTTGGATCTTTAAATATCCCTTTGTGAAGTCACAGAGAGTATTTTTCAGGTCTGCCTTCCTTTTGGAGAAGAAGAATAATCTCCGCCTTTGAAATGATGGGCTCTCCAAGGAGCTTCATGGCTGCATTCATTATGTGACATTCAGTGATGACTGAACACTAAAAAATAGAAAGAAAAAGAAAAAAATAAATGCATAAGATGACAATGACAGTCTATATGGTTTAGAGGAAATATGCCTTTGAATTGTCAGGTAGTTCCATGGGAGGCATAGACATATTAGGTTTCAATTCATCCATGCTCTTTACAAATAAAAATGTGGTGAGCCTACCTTTTAAAACACCCTAGTGGGGAGAAGAAAAGAAAGTCTAAATTTTCAAGCATAATTAAAAATGATACATTCAATTTTTCAGTGCAGGTTTGACTCATATTTTTTGCTGATAAGATAAGTAGAATATAGGAAATGGAGCCTTGGGTGTGTAGAAACAAGACCTGGGTTTGAGTCCCAGATCCAACATTTAGAAGTCTTTCAACCCTGGTCAATCCAATTCAGTAACAAGCAAAGATTATGTGCCTACAACATGCCAGGCCCTATGCTGTGTACTGGAGACACACAAAAAAACAAAAATAGTCTTTTCCCTCAAGGAGCTTACATTCTACTGGAGGAATGCAATAGATACACAAGTAAGTAAATACAAAGTCATTTCAATGGGGTGGACAGAAAACAATCAACTTGGAAGAGCAGGAAAGGGTTTCTATAGGGAGGGAGCACTGAGCTAAACCTTAAAGAAAGGGGAAAAGGGAGAGCATGCCAGGCATGGAGGTATACCCGGGACAAAGGCATGGAGGTAAAAGATAAAATCTGTACATAGGAAATAGTATGCCAGTTTGGTTAAAATATAGTATGAAAAGGGAATTGATATTAAAAGCAGTTTGGAAAGATAATCTTTAGCAAAATTATGAAGGGCTTTAAATTACAAAAGAGTTTATATTTTGCACTATAGGCAACAGGGAGCTAATGATGCCCTTTGCTGGCGGAGTGAGATAGTTGGATATGTGCTTCAGGAATATCTATTTGGCAGCTGTGTGGAGAATGGATTGGAGAGGGGAAAGACTAACATCAGAAGATCTATCAATCAAACAACTGGCATTTATTAAGCTTCTTTCATGTTCCAAGAAATTGGCTGGCACCTGGAGATAGAAATGTCAAAGTGAGACAATCACTGATATCAATGAACTTCATTTTACTGTGACCAGTTAGAACCTCAATTTCATCATTGATAAAATGGGGGCATTAAAATTTGTACTGGCTACTTTATAAGATTCTTATGAGGGAAACACTTGGAATACCTCAAAACATTGTATAGATATGAATTATTTTTCATGTGTTTTGCTGGCAAAGGGTTTACACTTTCAAAGCTATAACCAGGTATGTTTGTATACCAGTCTACAGTGTATTTGATATTTTAAAAAAAGATGGAAAAAACATAATGAGCACTTTTAAAGAATAGGTAATAGAATAAAAACATCTAGTCCATCTAATCCATCCTGAACTACCTTCATAAAACCATAAATGATCAGATATAGAAGGGATTGAAGAGATTATCTAGTCTAATCCTCTCAGTTCATAACTGAGAAAATTGAGTTCTAAGTAAATTTCTTCAAGGTCATAGAACTCCTTAATAGAATATAGGAATCAATAAATCAATTAATCAACAAGCATTTATTGATGGCATCAGTCATTATGGTAAGTGCTGGGTATAGAAAAACAAAAACAAAATAGTTCCTTTCCTCAAGGTAGTTACATTCTATGGGAAGACAACTGTACACACATATAGATATAAGATAGTTTTAAGGTACACATAAACAAAGAGGAAAGCACTAGAAATAGGGGTGGGGATTAGGAAAAGCTTCATGTGGAAGGTCAGTCAGTCATTAAGCATTTATTAAGAAAGTACTGTGCGCCAGAAACTGTGCTAAGCACTGGGAATATGCAGAAAGGAAAACATAGTCACTGTTCTCAAGGAGCTGACAATCTAATGGGGGAGACAGCATGTAAAGACTATTATTTAAAAAGTTATATGCAGGATAAATAGGAGATAATCAGTAAAGGGAAAACACTAGAAGAGGGATCTAGAATTACTTCTTTTAGATGTTAAAACTTAAACTAGGACTTGAAGAAAGTCGGGAAAGCCAGGAAGCTGCTCATGCGTGGCTTTACAAGTGGTGAGAGCCTTAAAACAAGAAGAGCTACCAGTTGGCTGTTACAATTGTCCAGGTATGAGGTGATGGTGTCAGGGTGGTGACAGTGTCAGAGGAGAGAAGGGAGCATATATTAGATGTGTTTTGAAGGTAAAATTGACAGGTATTGGCAACAGATTTGATTTAGAAAATGAAAGAGAGTTAAGGATAACATCTAGATAGTAAGACTGGGTGACTGGGAGGATAGTGGTACCCTCAATGATAGTAGGCATTTGTAATATGAGAGGGTGTGGGGGGAAGATACTGAGTTCAATCTGAATATGTTAAACTTAAGATATCTCTATGATATCCACTCAAGATGTGCAATGGCTAATTAGAGATGTCAGACGAGTTCAGGAGAAAGTTTAGGATTGGATAGATAAATGGATTTGAAAATCGTTTACATAAAGATCCCAGTTGAATCTATGGGACCTAGCAAGATCAACAAGTGAAATAGTATAGAAGAGAAAAGGGACAAGAACAGAGCCATAGAAAACACCCAGCATTCGGGGTATGACCTGGATGAAAATCCAGCAAAGGAAAATAAGGAGTGAGCAGATTGGTAGGTAGAAAACAAACTAAAGCATTGTTGTGGAAACTTAGAGAGAAGTGACTATTAAGGAGCAGGCAGTTATCAGCTATGGATATATGCAAAGAAGTCATTCAAGATGTGCTTCTTTCTCCTCACCTTTCCCCTGCCCCCCTTCCCTTTCACGAAGCCAGCTTCTGGGTGAGCTCACTCCTGTGCAGAGGACACTGGACACTGAATTCAGGAGACCCCATCCTCATTCCCAAAAATCATATGCCAGTTAAGCCACTCCCAAAAAGCATATACCAGCTAAGTGGAAGAGTGGCCAGAAGGCTGTGCCACTGCCTCTGCACCCACCAGGCCAGGCCTCAGAGTATCTGAAAAGTTCTGGTCTTTTCATCAGCAATGATTAGAAATCCTCTATTTCATTAAAGATCCATTTTCCCCCTATAGCATTATACTTGGCTTTGCTAGGACCAAACCCTTCTCTGGCCCCACCATTTCTAGCCTCGTGGTTTACCTCACTCTTCCCTCAGTGTCTGCATATCTCTGGCTCCCTCCTCCCTCCCCTCCCTCCCTTCCAGCCAACTTTTTCCCCTAGTTCACCAACAGGTCTTCCTCAAGCCTAGACCTTCATATCAACCTGGGTCAATCTTCCCTCTAGGAATAGGGAGGATGAACCAGGGCTAAGGTTGCATGAGGGCTGCCAAGATGGGCTTAGAACCCTCTTTGAAGAATTGCCTTGATCCCTCTTGGGGCTCTTATCCCATTCCAGGCCCCTGGAAGTCCTCACCCTGCTCCTGCCACTCCATCAGGGAACCACAGCATGTAGGAACATCTAGCTATCATGCATGAGAAGCTGAGGCAGGAGCTCCCCAACCTGTTTCTCTGCTCCCATGATTTCTTCACTCTACTCATATGATGTGGAATTCAACAATGAGATCCTGAACATTCCAACCAAAGGCTGCATGGGGCACATTCTGTCACTGACCCTCTGATGATTCTTGACCTGGAATGATTTTGCTCAACTGTAGCTGGAAGTCCTGAAGTTGAGCCAACACCCTGAAGACTGGATGCTGCAGGCACATTGGCAGCTTGTAGGTTTGCCTATCCACCTCTTCTTGTAGTTCTACTGCCAGGTTAAGGAAGAGCTTTGCCGGACGTATAATGCCGATTCTACTTTTTACCTAATATTGACCTATCATCACCGCCTGGATAAATTGATGCCTCACATTCACCTCCAATGCCTGTCAAGAATCTGCTGGTGAGAGCCCTGGAAGCTCTGGGCTTGGTAGAGCCAGAGGCAGAAGCTAGTTTACATCTGTGTCCTAAACCCTGAATAAGGATGAGGGTAACTTGGGCATAATCCTACATTTGCTCTGGGGGTGCTACAGGCTGCACTGAGCAATTATTATCCACAGAGGGAAGGGATTGAGGGGACTGGGGAGGCTATAGCAAGCCTAATCCCCTCATCCTTCATCCCTCCCCATCTTTTCTTTCGTACCCAATTTCCATTTCATGCTGTATAATTTAACTTGTACATGTTAAAATTAAGTGAGAATGTAAAAAAAAAAAGGTAGTCATTCAAGAAAGGCGAGCATTGAGAAAAGGCCATTTAATTTTGGCAATTGAGAGATTATTGGTAACTGAAGAAAATAATGATTGAACAATGAAGTCAGAAGTTAATGTAGAAAATTAAAAATAGAGGCAGTGGAAAGGAAACTGAAGCATTGATTGTAGATGATCTTCTAAAGGAGTTTAACAATAAAAGGGAGAAGAGTTATGGGGATGTTATATTATGGGAATGTTATAGGGAATTAGTGGGGTTGGGTGGATAAAATGAGGAGACTTTGAGGATGGGAGATCCATGGGTATGTTTGTGGATAGTAGAGAAGTATCCAGTAGAAAGAGAGAGAATGAAGATAAGTGAGAGAATGGGGATAATAGAGGGGACAAAATTTGGAAGAATGTACTGGAATCACTTGTTTGTGCAAGTAGAGAGATTTGCCTTGACAAAGAGAAGGGCTACTTTTTTTTTATGTGAAACAGGAGGAAAGGAGGAAACAGCATTAGAAAGCATCTGGGATGTGTATTTGTGTATTCTCTCCCCTGCTAGACTGTAATCTCTCCAACAGCAGCAACTGGCTTTTGCCTCTTTTTGGATCCCCCGCTTAGCATGTAACATGTATTTATTAGAAGTTTATTGATTAATTGATTTGTGTGAACTTCACAACTTTGATTCTCATGTCTTATATTTCATAGTAAGGACCCAGGCTATTAGTGCTTTCATACTGCTCAGGAGTCAGGTTTGAGGCCAGTGTTATATATGGGAGAATTGGGACCTGGTTGTGGAACATTATTTATGGAGCAGAGGGAAAACATTCCCCATCTTAAAGTATTTCCTTTGCCCAACTGCCTCTGAGACTAAAATTTCACCATTAGAAAGGGATAAGATTTGTTCTGCTGGACCCCAGTGGGTAGAACTAGAAACAAAAGGTAAAGTGTGGAGAAGGGGGGAATTGTTTCATATAGGAAAGGCATTCTTAACAATTGGAGCTGTGCAAAAGTGCAGCATGCTTCCCTGGGAAGTGGAGGGTTCTAGAGCTGTCACTAGCATTTCTAGTACCTAGGCAAGCACTACAAAATGTACCCAGGGGAACAGCACATAAAAGAACCCTTTAATTTTTTAGATAAATTCTAAATTGGGGGGTGGAGTTGGTTGGAGAGAGATTTTAGACCTCAGGATACTGGTCCACATTGGAGGAGTAGACAAGGGAAACCCCAACATGTTGAAAAGACTGACACCTTCGGGATATGAGTGAATTTTGGAAAAGACCACTGGGTAAAAGAGCAGGGTAGTGATGAATCAGGAAGGAACTGAAAACCTTTTCAAGTAGTTTGCTATTTTAATTATTTTTGCAAAGTATGTGCTAAACTTATTATTTCTACTTACTGAAGTATAAATGTTGCCAGAGGCCTAGATTTCTATACCCTGGGGAAAAAGCCTAGTCACCCTGCCCTAGTTACAGTTCTAGTGGGTTGCCTTTTACTTAAATCTTCAAGCAGTCATTGGATAACATGTTGGGAGTATTGTGTTAGATAGCCCCTGAATTCCCTTTCATCTCAGTGATTCTATTATTCTCTGGGCCATTATTCTGTGATTCATTTGCATTTCAAGATTTTCCCAAGCTGGGAATGCTTATATAGACCAAAACTTTGTAATCTGGATCTCTATTTAGCTCCAATTTACATGTATGTGTTACTTATTTTCTAATGAATTTACATGTTATTGTAGTTAGTGAAATATAAATTCATTAAATACTCAGTTTATGGTAATATAGTTCCCTGAGATGTGAATGCAATGCCCTTCAGGGCCACTTAGGACATCTGTACCAACCACTACCCCTCTGCACCAGTGACTCATCTCTGCATTCTTTCTTATTTTCTGGGTTCCAAGGCAATCTAAAAAGTATGCTCTGTAATAATTTTGGAAGATAACAAAATTACAAAAATTCCCTAATTGATTTTCCTCCTACTCTGGAATGAAACCCAAAACAGCTCTTCCTCCTTGGGATAGTTTCCTATCTCTGTATCTTGAAATTCAAACCTATAGGCTAGAAAAAAAGAGTGAATGTCTAAGTAGTATGATGTATCATAAAGTTCAGTAAAACATGAGGTATGGAAAGCTTGAACCTTAGGTCACTTCCTTTTCTCCTCCTATACCCTTCCCTCAGCTCATCTTAGGGGTTTTTGAAGAAAGGTCAAAGAGTTAAATTCTAGAGAAAGATTTTTCCAGCATGGTTGTCTCAGAAAAACTGGGGGAAGAAAGAAAGCTACTGACTGGACTTCTGCCACAACCACAACTGATCTGACTTCTCTACTCTTACTAAACCATTCACATCTCACTCATGGCTCTCCACCTTTTCACTATGGTGTCCCCAAACCTAGATGAAAGTTGCATCCTCGAGGCCATGGGAATTCCAACACAAACTTGACTCTCCTGAATGCCTATGAACCCATGTCCTCCCAGGAAGGTCATCCAAGGCTCTGTGATCATTGGGAGATTATCAGAAAATTCTTGATCCAGGGAGATCTCAAGTCTCTGTGATCCTGAGTCTTAGAATTTCAGGGTAGCAGTAACTTTTGTCAACATATATATTTTCTCAATTAATGGGCTGCTTAATAGTTCACTGACTATCATGAGGGGTTCAAAAATAAGTCTTCATACTCAAAAAGATTGCCAAGTGTATGGTTTTAGTATTGTCCTTTAGCACAATGCTGGGAGAGAGAAAAAAAAAACTGGCAAAATCCCCTGGAAATCATAACATTTGATGCCATATTCAATTGTTTAGATCCTACATAAATATGGTAGTATTTATTGGAGCATATCAAAGGTAGCAGTTGAATGAAAATGGGATTTGATAAAGCAAGGATCAACAGGTCAATCCAATAATAAGCAGGACCATGTGTGGGAAGATGACCTGTCAAGGACAATTTGAAGGCAATGGGGTTACAGGAGGGAAACAACATGAGGTGGATGTCATAGAAAGCAAAATATATCTATTTTATTATTTTACTCAGAGCTAGCTTTGATCAAGGCTTAGTATCTTACTTACGGAAATAAATAAATGTATACTGCATTCTCTTTCAAGAAGCTCTGAGGAAAACAAACTGTAAAGTGAAAAGTGCTATGTAAATATGAGCCTGTCATACTCCCCAATAGAAGTAATATGAAACCCTGATTCAAGAATTACTGCTTTTCCTTTTTTGTGCAGATTAGTCACTGTTTAGCCTTTAGCCCTAACATTTACACAACCCAAAAAGGAGCAGAAATTGGATAATCATCCCCATACTAAATTAAGCTCTTTGTGTTAGGTAGAGATTCTCCTTTAAAAAACAGTTCTTTCAAGGCAGGCAGCAGGAGTACTTAGGGAGAGCATGGCATTGACCTGCCCATGAAATTAATATTACTATTTTTAATTTTTCTGTTTGCTATCAGGATCCAAGCAAAGATATGGTTTGAAGCAAACCTTTTAAGAAGTCTAATAAGCAATTTAGAAAACTAAATACCTAGAAGGCAACCTAAATTAGGAATGACAGGTATTAAACCTTGTTAACTTTCTCTTCATCTGTAGAGTTAGAACTGATTCTATATGCAAGTATATACATCTACACATGTAGATGTATATATGTAGACAGATATGTGTTTATGTATCTGTTTATGCATATGTATATTTGGTGGGCTATATATTTATATGGAACCTGTGGCTTCTTTGACGTGGGATACTTCTGGTGCAGATTTTCCTCTATAAATAAAGAGTGACACCTTCTCTAAAATGTATGGTTATGAAGAGATGCCTGAGGACACCCAAAGGTTAAGTGCCTTGTCCAGAGTCACACAGCCAGCATATGTCAGAGTAGAGCTTAAACCAACATTTTTCTGACTCCTAGAAGAGCTCTCTATCCACTGTATTACACTATGATGATTCTCAGCTAGATAAACATGTGGATATTTAGCTAGCTAAATGTGTTTATTTCATTTCCATGTGCATATATGAATACATATATAACTCTAGCTCAATACACAAACACACTTTTATGTAATACACACATACCTTTGCTTACACAGTGTATATACATACATATAGCTATAGATAAATACATTGTGCATATGAGCCTACATATGTATATCTAAGTGTATATCTACATATGTATATGTACATATACATGTGCGTAAGTATATGTGTGTGTGAAACAGGACTATCCTAGCAAAGTGGAGAGAATGTTGAGCTTGAATTCAGAAAGACATGGGTTCAAATAGTGCTTTTGACACCAGTTGTGTGGCCATGGGTGAGTCACTTAACCTCCATATTCCTCAAGTAATTTATTTACTAAGTCATAAACTGGTTGTGATCTGCCTCTGATGGAGTCCCTAAACTAGAATTTGCTAAACTAATGAAATCACAAATCTAAATATATGCATGCATTATGCAATGAATGTATATCATATAAATGCATTGTAGGTATGTGTGTATACATATATGTATATATATATGTATATATGCATGCCGTATGTGTGTGTATATATGTATCTCTCTCCATATATATACATATACACACATACATATATATATATATATATATATATATGTCATTTCATTCTATTGGTTGCTCTCTTCTGAATTTATCCCATTTTGACCTTGTTTTTCCTAAAATGAGGAGTGTGGAACCACACATAATAACATTCCACATGCATGTTGACCAGGTAAGCATGCAGTGGCCACACCACTTCTCTCCTCATGGACATTATATTTCTCTTACTATCCAGGCCATTAGGTGGCATGATGGATAGATTTCTGAGCCTGGAGTCAATAAGAATTGAGTTTCATATTTGGCCTCATGTACTTGCTATGTAACCTGGGTAAAACACTAAAATTTTTCAGCCTCAGTTTCCTCAATGGTAAAATGGTAGTGGGGGGTGGGGGGGCTGAATAATAGCAATTACCTCCCAGAGTTGCTATGAAGATCAAATAAGATAATATTTGTAAAGTGTTCAACACAGTGTCTGGCATATAATAGTGCTCAATAAATGTGTGTTCCCTTCCCTTCCCTTCTTAATGTTACCTTTGAACATATGAGCATTTATGGCTTCCATCTCACAAGGTTGATTCATATTGAACTTGAAGTTCACTAAAACCTCTAGGTATTTTAAAAATTACATAATCTATATCTATATACTTTTATTATGGTTAATAGTATATAATTATATATAATATAATTCCCCAATTTCACAAAGTGCTTTGCAAGCTTGTATTACTCTCTACATGGCAATTGTTATCCTCATTATACAGATTAGCAAACTAAAGTTCAAAGAGAGATGACCTGTCCATGATCATGTAGACAGTAATTGTTAGAGTCAGCATTTGAACTCAGGCTTTTATGACTACAGGTAGGGCTCACTACACATTACAATATTTATCCTCTTTCAATAATGATATTTATCCTTTTTTCATATGGGTTTATGTGAAACTGTATACTGTGTTTGTGCCAATGACGATTTTTTACTAAAATTACTAATGTTTTTACTTAATATAAATATTTATGTATATTTATATATGTAGATATACATATATGTATTTATATATATTCTATATAATCATATATTACATAATATATTTATAATATTTATTATATATTTATGTATATATATATATATGTCCTCATTAAATATTCTTAATAGGTTTGGTCTATTGTTCTAACCTGTCAAGATATGTATGCATTTTGATTCTACCATTCACCTAATTAGAGACCCCTGATGGATTTGAATCATTCGCAAATTTGTAAATCATGCCAATAGTGCCTTCTTCAAATCAATGATAAAAATGTGGAACCATACATTGCCAGTGACAATCATGTGGTATGTTATGGTTATCTTCTCCAAGGTCTATAGAAAGAATTAATCTTTCTACAACACCTCTGGCAAATGATCATTCAGATTTTTTTAAGCAAACCTAGAAATTGGGAATGTACAATTTAATAAAGCAGTCCATTTTACTTTCACATGACTCAAACTGATCTTTAAACATATTTTCCTTGTATTAAGCTAATTATCTGCTTCCTTTATACATTATTTCAGCAGGTTTTCATTAAACATTTACTATGTGTAAGATTCTGTGAATATATGAACAAAACAAAATAAAAACAGTACCTGTCCTTGTGGAGATTACATTCTACTTAGGGATAAATCATTTAAACACAAAAATATATTTGTTCATTAAAATTCATACATTGCACTTATTGTTTTTATGATCAGATATTAATGGGAGGGCAACAGTAATGGTGAGAGAAACTGACTCTGAAATTAGAAGAGTTAGGTTCAATTTCCATTTTGCTACTTAGTAACTGCATGAAATGGGACAGGTCATTTACCTTCCCTGGACCTCAGGTTTCCCAGCTGCAAAATGAGGAGTTTAGATTAGAACCCCTTTAAAGCCCATTCCAGATCTCTATATTTATATAGGTCTATATCTCTCTCTATTTATGATTCTGTGATTCAAAGTAAGAAGCATACATGAATATGCTTTTGAGACTGACTTCAAACTCAGGGCTATTTCCACTAGACAAGAATACCCAATAGTGTTAATCAAATTAATGTAGAAACACATTCCACCAAACTATACATGAGTATCACTGAGTATCATATTGACTTAGAAAACCACATGTTGATATTGTCTATGCATTATTCTATCTTTATTTCTTTTCTTAAATTTTTTTCCTAATTATATTTCAATCTGCTGTGTACCACACTAGATATGGCCATATGCAGTCCATAGACCAAATATTTTAAACTCCTGGTACATATGAACTCTGATCCATTCTTTGGCACTTACCACATGCCATTACTTTAGCATAGGAACTTAATTAGCTTTTCATGCGTATACATCTCCCCCAATATACAGGACTTAGGACTGTATAAGACCTATACTAGGACCTGTACTAGGACAAGTTCAATATATATTTGATTTGTACCCAAGGGCCCTAGGACTGTACAGCACCTGTACTAAGACAATCTCAATATATATTTGTTTTGACTTATTGATTTATCCTCCCCACAGCTATGCTGTAGACAGTAAACTAAATTGCAACCTTGGGTACTGATGGTATACCTGTCTGCATCCCCCAGAGTACCTATCAAGGCCATATACAGCAAACACAGCTTGATAAATATTTGTTGATTGATGGATTAGAGATCATAAATTGCTGCATCAGAGCAGAAATGGGGTGAGGAAGTAGAATGATATTCATATTGACTTTAGAAAGGGCAAGAAAATCCCAAGGTTCAGAAAGTGAGGAATTAAACCCAACAAAGATGAAGTCAATATCAATATCCAACATCCAGGGACAAAACCACCTTGAACTGTTTTCTCTCATACCTCTAAGTATTCCTTGGCCTCTCTTTCCTTGGCTTAAGGAAAAGCAAGAAGGAGTGTGATGCTGTGAAAAGAGTGATAGACTTGGTCATTGGGACATCTGATTTCTAGTTTTTGCTCTGCTGTTTACCAGTCTTTTGATCTAAGGGCTCTCTCAAGACCTGTTTCTTGATGTATTAAATGAAAGGGCTGAATCTCTGAGACTCTTTCCCATTCTGTGGTCCTGCTCTTTGATCTCACTTCCTTCCTTTCCACATTAGATCAGATGAATATTAAAGTAGCCGATTAGTGTATTTGAAACAAGACTGGACTCAGTGCCAGGGTTTTTGAATTCTATTCCCAACTCTGCTACTAAACAGTTGTGTATGATCCAGCAGGTCAATTAGCTTTTATGGACCTCAATTACTTCATCTCTAAAATGGAGCTAATAATCCAACTGTACCTCATGACATCACCATTGTAGGACTCAAATGGTATAATGAAGGAGAAAAAGTAAAACTTTTCAAACCCCAAAGTGCTGTGGAAATGACAGTTACAGATGATTCCTTATCATCTAGCATAAAGTCCTTGAACAATGTAGGTATATAATAAAAGTTTATGAATGAATAATGTATATGAAATGCCCTAAATATGACTTATCTTAATCCATTTTTCCTATGACAATTTGTGGTTGTCTAATTCCTCCTTCACCACTATCATAAAACTTGCCTGGTAGTAGACTTTTGCCAGAAAAGACCTTAGAGACTAGAAATCCAAGTTCCTCAGTTTATGAACAGGGACAAGAAAAAGGTCAGTAATTTTCCTAATCCCATAAATTTGGCATTAGTAGAGTTAGGATTAGAGCTCAGTTATTCTGACTCCAAATCCACTCACCTTTCCTGTATATCATCCTATATTATTGAGCTCAGAGAAGCCTTGGATGCCTCTCCATCTTTAATTCCCATATTCATTCAGTTGTTATATACAACCTCACTCAGAATTACCATCTCCTTTCCATTCTGACAAAGTGTTGGAAAGATCGTAATCACTTTATAGATGCACCCCTGTAATAACTAGTTTGTAAGCCTTTCAGTCTGTTTCCATATTTTCATGTCTTAGAGTCAAGAATGAACTGAATTCAAAATATGATTCTGAGACTTCTTAGCTGTGTGATCCTGGGCAAGTCATTCAACTCTTCCCAGTTTCAGTTTTCTCATCAGGAGATACTATGTACCTCAAAGGACTGTTAGGAGGAGAGCAGTTTATCAGCCCCAAAGGGTATTATAAATGTGAGTTATGATGTTTTATACACTACTGCAGAAATCACTTACCACACTGGCCACATTGACTACTACATTCCGTTCAGCACTCCAATGGTTAAAAATCAACCTATCAATCAAAGTAAACTTTTGACTGTTGTCTCAAACATTTTGCACTGTCCCACTTCATCTTCCCTCCCTATCTTCTCTCTTACTCTATTGAATTCAAATCAACAAATAATTCAATAGACACTCATTAAGCCCCCACTGTCTGCAAGACAGGGTACTAGCTACCATCAAAAATAAAAAAGTGGTAATTAGTATAATAATAATAATACTGATAATAATAAGCAATAGCAAATCAAATTTGTGAAATATTCCATACATGTAATTAAAGCTTATAACAACTTTATGAGTTAGGCAAGACATGGATTTCTATTCCCATGTTACAGAGGAAGAATTCAGGACAAAAATCTATCTACTAAACTAAACAAATCCCTCCCTGAGGGAGATTACAGATCCTCCCTGATGGGAGAAGGACACATACACAGGAAACTATAATACACAATAGAATATTATCAACGTATTAAAGAAAGTCAACATAGCCTATCATTGTGCAGCACATTAGAGTACAGCACATTTTTTTAACTGTGCAATTTTCAGCAAGTCACTTTACATGCACATGTATACACATATACACATGCATATGATGTATCTATGTAGACACATCCATGTAATATATGTATATAGATGAATATATGATGTATATCTATATACACACGTACACTCCTTAGGACTTTTCTACCACGTAAAAGACAAATTGCAGCCTGTGTTGATAAAGAGACTTCCCACACCGAGAGATTACATGATAGCAAAATCATAGAATCTTTGTGGGCTTCCATAAATTATGAGATACAAAAAAAAGGGCTATGTAAGTTTTGAAGTGGGGTGAGGGGAGTTCATTATTAAAAGGGAAAATCAGTTCAAGTTATATAAAGAAATGATTATTCAGAAAAGGAAACAGAGATCATTAAAACCCAGAATTACCAGGTCATTTCAACAAACTTATTGTTTTTATAAGCTTAATAAATAGTCAGAGGAATGTTATTAGTTTTCCTAGTTTTTAGCAAAACACTTGACAATGTTTCTAATGCTATTTTCTCAAGATAAAACAATGTAGGATAGATGAGTATAATAATTCTGTAAATCAGAACTAATTGAATGGCTAGAGCCTAAAAGTTATAATTAGTGGGTTAAGGTCAACTTGGAAAGAGATATCTGGTGGTCTTTCCTCAAGTGAGCTTTTCTTGGCCCTGTGTCATATTTTTATCCTTGACTTTGATGAAATATAGAAAGCATGTGTCTTAAATTTACAAATGACATAAAGTTGGAAAAAATAGATAACATGCAAACAAAAGTCAGAATTCAAAATGATCTTGATAGATTAGGATAATGTACAATATAGAATAATGTAAAATAGAATAGGAATAAAATAAAGTTCTACACTTGGGTTCAAAAGACTGACAGAATAGGAAATGTCTGACTTGATGAAAAATCCTGTGCAAAATATTTAGTGGTCTTGGGGTGGCTAGGTGGCGCAGTGAATAGAGCGCCGGCCCTGGAATCAGAAGGACCTGAGTTCGGAGCCAGCCTCCGACACTTAATCCATACAAACAAAAAAAAAAACCTAGCCGTGTAACCTTGGGCAAGTTGCTTAACCCCAATTGCCCTAAAGGGGCGGCTAGGTGGCGCAGTGAGTAAGAGCGTCGGCCTCGGAGTTGGGATGACCCGAGATCAGATCCGGCCTCAGAAAATGAGCACCCACGCATAAATAATAATGACTAGCCGTGTAACCTTGAGCAAGTTACTTAACCCCAATTGCTCTTAAAAAAAAAATATTTAGTGGTCTTATTAGACTGTTCAGTATGAATTGACAGTGTTACAAAACAAGCTGTTCCTAAGATTAGTAAAAGAAGATATAGAAGTCCAGAACATGAAAGTTCATAGTGGGAATTGAATGAAAGGAGTTTTCCTAAATGGGATAGGAACCAAGCCACACTCTTCTTGGGTAGGCCATATATTCTCCTAGACTAAGAGAAAAGTTACCTTCCTCCACAAAGGGGTAGACTCCCCTTCCTTTTGAGTGAACAAAAATCACACAGGAAAGCTGGAATGCTGGGGCTGATGATTTCAAGTCAGTGGTATTTCCACTATGCCATACTTTGTATTTGCTGAGTTCTCAAAGCCATGGTGCATATGTATGAGGAAGCTAATCAAACCTATCTGGCCTACACAGGGATCATATTCACATTCTTGGTCTCCAGGGTTGTGAGTTGCTTTAAGAATGACTTAAGCAGCAAATCCACCACAATCATATACATACCTTCAATGCGTGTAACTCTGCTAGCCACCTTATGGATATTTGGTACCTTCTTATGCATTTATTCATGTTATAGCAAAATAGACATTTATAGGACAGATTCAACCGTAGATCTCAACAAGATGCTCTTCATCTTGTACATAATGTAGAGAAATACTGACCAATCAAAATATAGCTCCACAGATGCCCAATCTAACTGACAATTCTCCAAAATTCATCAGTATTTTTTTCTAAGACAGTAGCCAGTAGGAATAACTCTGGGCATAACTGTTTTCAGGGAAGTGGAAGCCAACATTTTATGCATATATTATAATTCACTTACATAATTACCCAAATTAAAAATACCATCAGATTTAAATGGATTTGGAATGTTCATTCCCTCTCACAGGCATATGAGGCAGAAAAGGCCAATTAAGAGTATTTCTTTCTTTATACTCACTAACGCTCTTCTCAGAGTGATTTTAGATTTCTCAGGGGAGAATAAGGGATGGGCAAAGAGAGCAGCAAAACTCTCCTAGGCACTCAGGAGGAAACTCAGAGAGGGGTACCAATCCCGCCCCCGCCCCTGCCCCCGCCCCCTTTTTATCCATTGGATTTCTGGCTATGTGTAGAAGGGAATTTAGAGGGTCAGACCCTCTTTAGGAATTTTTAATTTATTGAGTCATCCAATTAAAATAGAAAAGGATATGTGCATATTATAATGTCTTCATCTCAGTTCTATTCTTTTCAATAGTGTCATGAATTTAGAGCCAAAATTGGGAGATCATCTAATACAGCTCCTTTATTTTATAGATGAGGAAACCGAGACTCAGAGGAGCAAAATATTTCCCCAAGTTCACACAGATTACACTTACATTGTATATGATTCCATATCCAATAGTACCTAGACATCATTTGACAAACATTCCATATTATTAACCGAGACTGACACTCAATTTAACCTAAGTCAGAATCCTAAATTGATGAAGTTTGACTCTGCTCCCTTTTTAGTCCCTTTTACCTCCTTTCTGGGTCTTGTTCCCCCACATAAATCAGCAAATCAAGTCAAAAGACATTTATTTAGTGTCTACTATGTACCAGACACTGTGCTAAGTGCTAACACAAAGAACTGTGATATGGTCTCTCTGAAATCTGACAGAGTGACAGTGCACTGTCTTGAGAAGGGAAAACCTGCTTCAGAGGATCATCTGAAGAACCTGGGAAAGATGTGACTTAACGGAAACATCATGGCTATTTTTAAATATTTGGGAAGCCTTTATATGGAAGAGGAGTTTCAGTTGTGCTGCTTGGCTTTAGAGGGAAGCATCAGTAGCAATGGGGTAGAGAAGAGAGTGAAAAGGGATGCTTTACAGCATGACAGACCTTGTTTCAATTTTAAAAATTCTTAACACTTAGAGATGTCCAAAAAAGAGTTGCCTCAGACAAGAGTGAATTTCCCCAAACTAGAGATGTTCAGGAAAAAAAAAAAAACTAAATGAGTGATTGTCAAGGATGCAATAAAGAAGATTTCTGCATGGGCTGGGAGGTGGGAATAGATGGCCCCTGATTATAAGATTTTATAATTTCAGCAGTTTCACTATCCTATGTTATATGTAGTCATGCATTCTCAACCCCAATAATTAATTCATACCAGGTACAGGAAGGAATATCCTGCATCAAAAGATGGAATCTTGGGTATAAGGAACAATGGGAAAACTAGGTTAACTGAAATTTAGCATGTGATTGGAAATAATGAAAAGATCAGTCAAAAAACTAGCCTGGAAACAGAATATAAAAGTCTCTAAATGACAGAGGAGTTTTTATATCATCCTATAAGCAGCACAGAGCCATTGAAGCTTGTATCTCTGTGCCATAATGGCCCCAAATTGAAACATGGTACACAGTGTAGTGGATAGAGAGCCAGTATCAGCTTTAGGATGAACAGAATACTTGTGAGTATATGTTAAAAATAAAGACTAACAATGCACATACCCTGAGAATTCTAGACTCACAATGCTTGAAAGATAAATGTGTATCCATATGTCACTGATAAATACATTGCTACTCTGTTTACATTTTAAGTTGCATGACAAACAGAATTATGCCATGTGATGATAACACAATGAAAGTTTATAAACCAAGTTTTGTACTGATGAAACAGAATGTGATGATGATGTGGGGGTGACAATTGTGTGGTAAAACACAATACTCTGCCCTAATCAGACCATAGCTGTAATTTAGGTACATACTAGTTAGAATTCAGAGGAGCTAGGCAGCATAATGGATAGAGTTTCAGAACTGGAGTAGACCGGAGTTCAAATCCAGTCTCAGACTCTTATTAGCTGTGTGACCCTGGGTAAGTCACTTAACCCATTTGCCTCAATTTCCTTGTTTTTAAATGAGCTGAAGAAGAAGAAGGAAAAGAAGAAGAAGGAGAAGGAAAAAAAAAGAAGAAGAAGAAGAAGAAGAAGAAGAAGAAGAAGAAGAAGAAGAAGAAGAAGAAGAGAAGATAAAAGAAGAAGAAAAGAAGATGAAAGAAGAAGAAAAAAGAAGAAAGAGAAGAAGAAAATGGCAAAGCACTCTGGTATTTTTGCCAAGAAAACCCCAAATGGGATCACAAAGAGTCAGCCATGACTGAAAATGATTAAACAACAAAAGTTAGCATTTTAGAGATAAAAAAAATAAGAGTTGAGAAAAGTTTGATCACTTTTTCAGTAGTAATACAACTAATAGGCAGCAGAGCTAGTACTAAAACCCAGGTCTATTTCCAATTCCAAAGCACATGATGGACTGCTCCCAGAGGAAAGAAGGCTATGGTAATTTTGTCTCTAGCCATCACCTGGCTCCCTTTCTTCCATTCAGTGAAAATATCAACAGCAACTGACATGCCAAAGGAGAGGGCAAAACACACTTTACGAATTGACTGGACAGTATTTAAATAGAATCTACCTTGTCTTGTATTTTGCTTAGACAATAAAATAATGCAGTTTCCTAATATATGATTTTAAATTTGATGATATAGCTTTTTACAAGCCAAGAATTCTGATGTCTTTACAAGCAGAATTTGTTTAAAGGGTTCTTTCCTATCTGATTTCTAGTTTTTGCCCATGATAAAAATCAAAATATAAAGTAATATTCACTCAGAAAAGATATGGCCTGGTCACATAACAACACTAAAGGATGAATGATGGACAACCCTAATACTACTATGCTACCCATTGAATGGCAATGTAGTATTATTGGAGAAAGCCCTGAATGCAAAAGATCTGTTCAAATCCTTCCATTGGCATTTACTCCCTGGATGATATTGGGCTAATTATCTATCTATCTATCTAATTTATTTATTTATTTCTTACACATCAGTTGCCTCAACTATAAAATAAGGAATTTGTACTCGATAATTTCTGAGGTTCCTGATGTCTCTCAAAATGTGATCTTTTTTCTCTTAGGAGAAGACTCTGTTTTGGGAGGATCATCTTTGGAAGATTTGTGGGAAGACATGTTCAAGGATAGTAGCAGAGAAGAAGGCTGAGATGTCTATCTGCCTCAAGTCTATGTCAATCCATCCTTTGCATCACTGCAAATGTGACATTCCTAAAAAACAGGTCTGATGATGCCACTCCCTTGTTCATTAAACACCAATGGTTGCTTGTTGCCTTTCAGATCAGACACCAGCTCCTCTGTATAGTATTTAAAGCCCTACCCACTTTGGCTCCAACCTGTCTTTTCAGCCTTATTTATGCACTGCTCTTCTTCATCCTATGTTCAGCCGTGTCATTTCCTCTTTCTCTTTACCTTTGGTATGACCTTTCCCATTACATGGAATGCAGTTCCTCCTCACCACCACCTCTTAGAATCCCTAGTTTCCTTACAAGATCATTTCAAATTTGATGATACAGTTTTTTACAAGCCAAGAATTCTGGTGTCTTTACAAGCAGAATTTGTTAAAGGGTTCTTTCCTATCTCCTATATGAGGCCTTTCCTCCTCTCCCCACAACCCCAACTCCTAGTGCCCCCCAACTCATATTCATTTGCATGTTATGAATATTTATGAGTATATTTTCTCACCTAATAGAATTGTGCACTCCTCAAAGGTTGCTTTTTCCTTTTTAACCCAGGTCTAGCACAGTGGCTCATGCATAGTAGATTCCTAATAAATGCTTGTTGATTAATCACATCATAGGAAGGAGAATCCCTATCAATGAGATTTTGCATCTATTGAAGCATAACTAAATATATCTTACTTTTGTCTATGATTAGTCTTTCTGCTGATTAAACTTTTTCCCTTCTGTTGCCCATTTTCCCATTTCCAGCCCTCCTTTTAGTAGACTGAGTATAATTAGCATACTAGTTGGCTGTACACTATGCCAGGATCTCTCTTCCTCCTGTTCTTCCCCTTCTGGTTTCCCTGGCTTCAAGTCTCATCTAAAGTCCTGTCTTCTGAAAGAAGTCTCCTTAATCCAGTCCTCCTTAATCTTAATGCCTTCCCTCTGAGACTATGCCCGATTTATTCTCTACATATGTTGTTTGCATGTTGTCTCCCCCATTAGACTGTTAGTTCCTTGACTAAAGGGACTGTGTTTTTTGCCTTTTTTATATCCTCATGCACAGAGACATACAGGCAGCATGGTAGAGTGAGAACTAGAATTCGAGTCAGGGGATTTCAAATCCAGCCTCAGACATTTACGGACTATGTGATTCTGGATAAATCACTCAACCTGTTTGCCTTAGTTTCCTCATTTGTAAAATGGTGTTAAGTATAGCACCTACTTCTCAGGGTTACTGTGAGGATCAAATAATATTTGTAATACACTTTACAAATCTTAAAATGCTATATAAATGTTAGCTCTTTTTACAGGTGCTTAATAAATTCTAGTTTCCAAAGGGGAAAAGATTCCTTCGCTGAAGTCAAAGTAGACTCAAGCAGTCTTACTCCTGTGTCTAGAGAGATGGGCTGAGAGTTGGGAAGACCTGATTTCAAATCTAGCCTCAGACACATACAAGATACTGGGCAACACATTTAACCCTGTTTGTCTCAGTTTTCCTATGTGTAAAACAAGTTGGAAAAGGAAATGTTGCCAAAGAAACTCTAAACAGGGTAACAAAATATTGAAAATGACTTAAATGATGGAACAGCAACCTATGACTTATAATCCGATTTTCCTTCCATTACACCTTGTTGCCTATCAGCCTTTTAACATATATGGCACAGAGTGATTTAGTCTAAAATGTACTATATTTAGAGTCAGAAGCTAGTTTCGAATACTGACTCTGCTACTTACCAGTAGGATATTGGGGGTGATCCGTTCCTATCTCTGATCCTCAGGTTCCTTGTCTAGATGATAAGGGGATTAGACAAAAGCATCTCCAAGTTTCCTTCCAGCTCTAAATCATATTATTCTCTGATAGATAATATGGAACCTAGGAATTATGTTCATCTCCCAGCCCCAAAACTTATTTGACTCTGTGACCAAATATGCTACTCTGAGCCTTAGTTTTCTCATCTGTAAAATGGCTACCTCACAGGCTTGTCCAGAGGAAGATACTTTATAAACCTTAAGGCATTATAGAAATGCGAATTATTATAATTAGCACATTAAAATGCAGATATGTCTGGATAAAGTAATTGTTTAAACTTCTTACTCAATTACACCTCACTGAGGTAGTATATCAGTTTATTTTCAGAGAAGAGCTTTTTGCAGAGGGAATAAAAAAAAAAACAACACAGAGAGAAAAAAAGGGGATAGTATCAATTTTTGTTCATTATTTCTATATTTCTGGATTGGAAATTAGTTAAAACTATAGAATTTCAGTTAGAGGAGACCCCAGAGACATTTCTCCCAAGTAGAAAATAAGTTTCTTGAGGGCAGGAACTTGTTCTCATGTAATGTCCCTGTAACACAGAACCTTATACATAAAAAGTGCTTAAAAGATATTTGTTGAATTGGATTATCAGTCCAATTCTTTCATTTTACACATAAGGAAATTGAGTCCAAAAAAAGGGGTAAAACTTTTTTTTCAAGATTAGGGCTCCATCTACTGTGCCTGGAGTCTGAAAGACTTGAGTTCAAATCCAAACTAAGGTACTCATTAGCTATGACCCTGATCAAGTTCCTTAACTTCTGTTTGCTTCAGTTTCCTTATCTGTACAATGGGGATAATCCTAATAGCTAACATTTATGTGCTAAATATAAAATGTACTAAAATAATAATGCTGATGATGATAGCTAGCATTTATATAGCACTTACTATGTGTCAGGCTCTGTACTAAGCACTTTACAAATATTATCTCCTTTGATCTTAATTACAACCCTATAGTAGTTACTATAATTATTTCAATTTAGAAATTGAAACTGGATGATGATGATGATGTTGGTGGTGGTGGTGGTGATGATAGCACCTAACTTGCAGGGTTGTTATAAGGCTTACATGAGATATTTGTAAAGTTGTTGTTTTTTTTAAAGCACAGTAGCTTTGTTAATCATATAGTAGGTCATATATAAATAATAGCTATTGTTATCATTATTATTATTATTATTAGATATTCCAACACTTAACTTTAGTGTATTCTCCTAATTCATCCCTCTTTTTAGACACTGTGTAGAAATAAAAAAAAATAAGAAAGAGTATTTTAAAACTCCAATTCCTCCTAATAAATTCCTGAAACCAGTCCTGTTCTGAGTAGTATGATTAAATATTTGCTAGAAATTCCCTTTGGGTCCCAAAGGGCAGCCGTGCTGTCAAAATTCTGAAGACGTTGCATCGTGCTTAGAGGTTGACCTTCTAGGAGATTAATTGACATGCAGGCATGTCCTTGAAGAAGCTCCAAGCTGTCACTTCTCTTCTCCTTACTCCTGTAGTCCCCACTTGAATCTTGAGATAGTTAAATATTACTCGAAGTCAAAGAAACGTCAAAGAGAAGCTTGATTTATTCTGGCTAGACTTACATACCTGCCACCCAATTCAAATATGATCACAGTCTTGAAGTGTGCCCATGCACCTGGATGGAAAGGAAACCAGGACTTCATATTCTAGAGGGGAGCTATGTCAAGACAGTATCACCTCACCCCAACCCTGTCTGGGTTTTTCATGATTAAATAAGAAGCAGCTTGCTAAGGACTTGTAGGGAGAATTGGTCCCATAGTGTGTATAATGCAAAAAGCAAATTAGAGAATATTCAGTTTTTCACATGAGTCATCTTAATATGTCTCTGTTGATGACATATTTGTATCATGAGGGAGAGTTTTCTTTCTCCTAATGAAAAAGTATGTCCTTGGAATCTATTTAAAGCTGTGGGCAAATGATAACTATGTGAGATGTGTGTATATGTATATATATATATGTATATATATATATATATACATATACACACACACATATATATGTTGATAACTATATATATATTTGAGTATGTATTTATATACATAAATATATATATATGAATACTATATAGCTGTTAAATTTATCACTATGAAAATAGTCTCTGGAATAATTTTATCAATGAAGAAACTGAGGCCCAGAGAAGTTATGTGATGTGTATCTTCCATAGATAATAAGTAAACAGAGCTGAGATTTAAGCCCAAGTGTCTGACTGAACATTAAGTGTGCATTTCACTATGCAATACTTATATGTTCTTGGGGTGGGGATAGGAAGTGAGGGGTAAGGGATACAAGGGAGACAGCAAAAAGAAAGTGGAAGGAAAAGATGAGAGGATAAAGGTCACAGTACAAAGGTGCAATCCTTGGGAGGAGAAAAGAGTTGAGACTAAGAGACTAAAGACAGGAATTCTAGTCCTAGCTTCACTAATCACTAACTGTGTGATGTTGGACAAGTCACTTCTGCTGTCTGGGCCCCAGTTTCTTCTTCTGTCAAATGAGAATAAAGCAATTGCCCTACCTATGTATCTCCCAATGTTATTGTGAGGCTACAATGAGACAATAGATGTGGAAATGCATTGAACATTACAAGTATTATAAATTAAGGTGTGATTATTTCTATTATTCACATATAATTAATAACACTTTATAGTTTTTATGAATAATAAAACAATAGTCATACTCTGTAATAGACTACTCTGTAATCCCCAGGTAGAAGGGGGACAGTAGAATTTATTTACCAACAGAGTAAGAACTTCCCTTCCCCCAACAAATCTGGACAACATATGAGACTTAGAAAGACTTGGGTTGGAAATCTGCCTCTGAAACTTAGTAACCGTGACCACAGGACAGTCATTTTACTTTTCTGAATTCTCAGGTTTCTCCATCTGTAACATGAGGATAACAATACCTACAATTCATAACCTCACATTTGTTATGTTTCATGTTATGTTGAAGAAGGAATAGGGCATATAAAAGCTCACATGGTTTGGAAGGCCAGAGACCAGACTAGAACCCAGGTTTCCCAACTCCAAACAGAGTCTTCTCTCACTTATACAATGGGTTTTCCCAAAGGAACCCTCTTTTCAGTCACTGACTATACGGAAATATAAAGGACGCATGTAAAGTAGATGGCAACCTTTAAGACTCTCTATAAATGGGAACAAAAGATTATATGGCAGCTAGTATTATAAGTATTAATTAAGAAATAATACTAATGTATTCATACTGTTAGTAATAATGCACAATAATTATAGCTATGCTAAGTAAATAATTATTAAACAATTCACCCTTGCCTTACGATATATCCCACTGCAAGGACTTAATTGGTGCAGAGGATAGAGTCAGGAAGACTTTCATTCAAATCCAAACTCAAACAATACTGGTTGTGTGACATATTACCCTGCATAAGTAATTTAATCATTGTCTCTCTCAGTTTTCTCATTTGTAAAATGGGAATAATCATTGCACCTAGTTCCCAGGACTGGAGTGAGGATCAATTGAAATTATAAATGTAAAGATCTGTGCAAACTTTAAAGCACTACCTAAATATTATTACTATTAGTATAGTATATTATATTATATTATATCATATTACATCACATCATATCACATCACATTATATCACATCATATCATATCGTATCATATCATATCATATTAATTGTTCTTATTATTAATATGACTAGGAACCATATGACAAGTATTCTCCAAACTCATTTCAGGTTTCTGGTTTGCCTCTACTTACAAATGCACACTGTAGAGCATAACATTTTAGATTTGGAAAGTATCTTAGAGGTCATCTAATTCTAATCTCTTGCTTTTACAGATGAAAAGAGTCAGGTCCAAATAGAAATAACTCACCTAAGTTTAGGCTGGAATGAGATAGTGACAGAGCTGCATCTAGAACCCAGGATTCTTGATGCCCAAATCTTTTCACTTCACCATTTTGTGTGTTATTTGCAGAAGAGATCGTGATAATTGCTTTCATGTTGGTTATGTACTTAGAGAAGAGAAGATACAAAGTATCACACTTTGGCTGCATTATGATGTGGGTAGAGAATGGAACTAGGATGATATTGGTCATTTTATTTTGCAATCTGCTCATTCAGACTCAGAAAATTAGGTGGGAAAGGCTGCAAAGAATGGATACAACAAACTGACTGACTCTGTATTGAGCTCAGCTTTCCTATCGTCCTTTCTGCCTTTAGTACATGATTTCTGACACCTCCCTTTTGCCAAGTCTACCATCTGGACTGGGAAAACAAGGTTCTTGGGCTAGAAAGACAACCAAGGGAGCTCAAAGCCAAACCCCCTGAGGGCTCTTGGCACTCACCTACCTAATACTATGAATCCACATTAGCACTCCAAGAAAAAATGCTAAAAGGAAGGAAGGAAGGAAGGAAGGAAGGAAGGAAGGAAGGAAGGAAGGAAGGAAGGAAGAAGGAAGGAAGGAAAGAAGGAAGGAAAGAAGAAAGAAAGAAAGAAAGAAGAAAGAAAGAAAGAAAGAAAGAAAGAAGGAAGGAAGGAAGGAAGGAAGGAAGGAAGGAAGGAAGAAGGAAGGAAAGAAGAAAGAAAGAAAGAAAGAAAGAAAGAAAGAAAGAAAGAAAGAAAGAAAGAAAGAAAGAAAGAAAGAAAGAAAGAAAGAAGGAAGGAAGGAAGGAAGGAAAGAAAGAAAGAAAGAAAGAAAGAAAGAAAAGAAAGAAGAAAGAAGAAAGAAAGAAAGAAAGAAGGAAGGAAGGAAGGAAGGAAGGAAGGAAAGAAAGAAAGAAAGAAAGAAAGAAAGAAAGAAAGAAAGAAAGAAAGAAAGAAAGAAAGAAAGAAAGAAAGAAGGAAAGAAGGAAGGAATAGAGGGAAGGAGGGAGGGAGGAAGAAAGGGAGGAAGGGAGGGAGGAAGGGAGGGAAGGAAGGGAGGAGGGAGGGAGGAAAAGAGAGAGAGAGAGAGAGAGAGAGAGAGAGAGAGAGAGATTGATTCCAGGTCTTGATAAACCACGCTCATTAGCTGTGAAATCCTAGAAAAGTCATTTCACCTTTGGGCTTTAATCACTTCCTCTGCACAATGAGGTGATTTGATCAAATTATGTCTAATGTCCCTTATAGTTTTAATGTACTGTATTTTTGATGTTCTACTTCAAAGAATTGGTCTTAATTGTGGATTTGGAAGCCCTGGCTTCAATCACTCCTTCTGACACAAACAAGATATGTGACCATGAGCACATCATCTTACTTCTTAAACATTTCCATGGGCAGTTCTTTAAATCTTAGAGTTTAAGACTTAAGATCTGTATCAATGGAGGGGATTTATACACTAGAAGTTCCTAAAGGATTATATCATAAGTTTGAACTCTCCCCTTTCTTAACTCACTCCTTTCCCCTCCCAAAGAAAAAGGAAATAGGAATTGATTCTGAGGTTAACTGGTTTTATTCTAAGAACTCAAGCTACATGAAGAATTAGTTTCTTTAACAGCAGCTAGGTAATGCAGTGGATAAAGCACCTGGCCTGGAGTCAGGAAGACCTGAGTCCATATCTGATCTGAGATACTTACTAGCCATGTGACTGCGGGTAAGTCACTTCACTTTTGTCTGCCTTCTGAGTTAACCCGTTACATTTTGGGAAAGTTCAGATTCTTTGGAAGTGGCTGCCCCGTTTACATTTTCCTTTTCTTGGGGTGAAATGTGCTTCTCTGCAACTTGCCTTAATTTTTTTTTTTATACTTATGCCCTCCGAAGCTAAACAGAACCAATTGAATTCCTCTTCTACATGGTGACCTTCTGAGTATTTGAAAGCAGTCATTTTGTCACACCTAAGTTTTATTATAGTAAAACTTTCATAGAATCTCCAGGTTGCAAAGGACCTCAGAGGCCATCTTGTCCAATTTATTTCTGAACAAGAATCCTGTCTACTGCTTACCTAATAGATGGTCATCCAATCTCCAGCAAGAAGGATCCCATTCCATCCTCAGCAACTTCACTTTTTACAGAGTCCTAGGGTTTTGGAAGCACATCCATTGTTATTTTTTTTCATATACCCACTCTTTGTGACTCCATGAACTATAGCACACCAGGTCATTCTTTCCTCTACTATCTCTTGAAATCTGTCCAAGTTCATGTTTATTATTTCCATGACACTAACTATCCATCTCACTCTCTCCTCTCCCTTTTTCCTTTTGCCTTCAATATTTCCCAACATCTGGGTCTTTTCCAATGAGTTCCATCTTCTCATTATGTGGCCAAAATATTTAAGTATCAGCTTCAGTATTTGACCTCCCATTGAAGAGTCTGAGTTAATTTCTTTAAGTATCGACTGACTTGATCTGCTGGCTGTCCAATGGACTCTAAAAGTCTTCTTCAGCACCACAATTCAATCCTGCCACTCAGTTTTCCTTATAGTCCAGTTTTCACAGCCACACATAGCTGCCAGAAAAAACATGGCTTTGGCTATACGGACCATTGTCAACAAGGCAATATCTCTGCTTTTTAATGTGCTCTCCTGGTTTGCCATACCAAGGAGCAAGTGTCCTTTCATTTCATGGCTGCAGTCTTTGCAGTGATCTTTGAGCCTAAGAATATCCTTTATACTGTGTCTACATTTGTCTCTTTCACTGTTCACACATTGTTTCCAGTTCTATTTCCAAAAGGATTTAAGATTTACTAAACATTTTTCTTCCACTACTCCTATGAGTTAGGAAGAAAAACTATGATAGTTTAAATTTTACAAACAAGGAAACTGAGGTCTAAAGAGATTACATGTCTTTTGCAAAGCTAGTAAATGTCAGAGACAAGATTTGAGCCCAGATATCCTGATTGCACACTTAGCCTATGTTCTCCAATACCATTCTGCCTCTTGCTGTTTTCTCATCACTTAGTCCATATTGCCTCACCTATAAATCTAAGTTGCCAACCCTAAACACAGCATCTGGGGCTGGCTAGACAAATGCTGCATCTGACAAGAAGACTGTTCTGAGAAACTCACTTTATTTATGGTGCATTTAATTTATTGGTCAATTTCTTGTTCTCTTTTCTAGGAGAGGTCAATAGAGTGGAGAGAAGTTGGTGCTGAGGAAACATAGGAAGGTACTAACGGAATTTTTTACATACACAATTCCCCCGCCCCTTGCTTCAGTACAAGATGCTTTAAAAATACATATCCAAAATCTGAACAATGAGCCAGATGGCAGAATCGCTGGCTCAGTAAAACACTGCTTTGTGGATCAGTCAAATCCGCAGCAGCAATTGGTGATTTAATGGGCCTGGTCCTAAAACTAAGCACCATGAGCCATTTCGGTTTGTTTGAGGGCTATGTTAACTCAGTGCATTTAATAAAATACAACACAGAGATCCTGTGGAGGAAAATGGCTTAACTCTTTGTGAGTCATTGTGATTCCAAAGGGATCTGGGAGTCACAAGAAGCTGAAAAATAATTGTGATTTAGTTCTAATGACTAGATGTGTGTGTGTTTTCACCTGGTAGAGATGATGGATCTATGAGAGTCTTGAAGTGCCAGTCATATTTGTCCCTGGCTCTTCAAAGAATCTCATATTGGAAGGGGCTTTAGAGATCATCTAATGCAACAACCCCTACATGAAGTATGAATCACACATTACAAAATTTCTAACATATATTCTTCCAGGCTCTGTTTGAACATCCCATAGAGATGGGGAACTCACCACTTCATAAAAGCATCCATTCCACTATTTACAAAAAAAAAAAAAAAACAAAAAAAACACTCTTTCTTATATTGATTCAAAATCATTGTCCTCTGAAAGCTACCCTCTAGATAATCCTAAGGTGGTGTAAGAGTTTTGAATTTGATATCAAAGGACCAGAGTGCAGTTTCCAGTTCTGCCACTTCATTTACTGCCTGTTTGACTATGGGCAAATAACTCAACTTCCCTAGATTTTAGTTAGCTCATCTGTAAAATGAAGCGGCTGGACTAGAAGACCCCCTAAGTTCACTTCTAGATACATAAACTGATGTGTGTGTGTAAATATATATATGCATTTGTGTGCATATGTGTGTATACACATGTGTGTATATTCTACAGTCCTTGGGAAGTAGTCATACAAAACACATTTAGTCTCTCTTCCAAGTTTATTCCATGCTAGCCCTGTCAATATTTGGAAACAATAATCAGGAAGCTCTCACCCACAATTTTCTCTTTTTCAGTATAAACCAAGTTTCTTTCAATTGGACTAAATATGAGCCAGCTCGTCAGTGTCCCTCCTAAAATAGTGCCTCCAAAGAATCTGAGCCCAGGAATAAGGGCAGTATTCTTTACATGGCCTGACCATGGCAGAGTAAAGCTTACTATCATCTTATTTGTTCTGGAAACAATTCTTTTAATAATGCAAAATTGCTTCTTTATTTTTTTTTTGGTTGCCATGCTACATTGACTCATTGACTTAGTTTACTAAACTCCCCAGATCTTTTTCCATATGAATTGCTATCTAGACATGGCTGCCCATGAAAGTATCTTTTTTTAATCTGCAATTTTATTTTATTAATTTGACCCAACATTATAGTTTATAAAGGATTTGTTTTGGATTTATTTTTTTTTTAATTTTTTGCTTTGGGAGTCTGTTTACTCATGAGACTAAAATGGAAAGTTTTAACAGATATTTAAGAGAAAAACAAAAAAAAAAGTATATATTGGTCCACAATATGACATCCATGAAACATACCAGCTAGCATTACATCATAGTCAATTCATCCATTAATGGCATTACTCTGATAATTACTAAAATCTGCTTCAGGTATATATAATGAAAATATTTTCCTTTGCATTTTTGCTGTAAGCATAGTACTCTGAAGAAATGGTACTAATCCCCAAAGTAGATGCATAGCTGTACGTACATATATACACAAGTGTGTGCATTAGTATCTATAGCTCTACATGCATTTTACATACAGCTACAGATACACACACATACACACACATATACACACACACGTTTGGATAGCAGTATATGTGTACAGATCAGCACACTCACATGTCTGTGAAACGTTAACACTGCAAGTTACTGGTCAGATCCCTCCTCATTCATCATGGGCAGCACTAGTTCCTCTCACTTGACCTTGATTATGTAAACAGCTTGAAATAGCCTCTGACCCTACAGGAGATTTATCTAGACATTAGCAGCCATTGTGCCTCGGACAGTACCCTTCTTACCCATAGTTTCTAGCTCTTTCTGGGTCTCATCTTCCATTCTTTGAATATCTTCCATAGCCAGGGCGATCCATTTGTTGATCCAACAGAAAAGCTGGCAGTGAAAGTTGGTAAATATTCTTTTTTTCTTGTTTTTGAATAAAATTTTCTCCTTTACTCTGCGGGCCCCACCACTTGAATTTGATGGTTACCAGCTTGTAGGCACACATTTGGGGAAAGTCTTGGTTATCTGCCAGGTCTTTCTTCCAGTTGTGTCCCAAAGGTCCTTGGTCTTCACTGTCAGAAATAATGCTGGGTCTTCATCCACTTTATAATCCACAGGTTCTACTTGATTTTGGTCTGCAATATTGATATGGACAATTCTAACCATCTTCCATGTGTTAGGATCTAAATTATGTACATTTTCTATTGTTCCCAAGTCTGGTTTGTTTCAGGTTTCAATTTTATGAAGAAGTTGTCTTTCTTATATTCTTTTGTTGAAATCGTTCTGCAATAGGGATGTGCATTCCAGACTTTCTCATGAAATACTAAAGAGCCCTCAGGAGCAATCATCCTGAAAAACCCAGGAACTTGACTCTTTAAGTGGTAAATCTTGTGTGTATACTGCCCGTTCTCTCCATTGTTGTCATAAGGTTCATTTGTTAAAACTTCAATGCCTTCTCCACCTCCTGTTTCATTTTTACTGGCTTCAGCCACAGAGTAAAATTGTCCAACCTGGTACTCTTGAACTGAACATGGTAAAACCCCATGGAATTCCTTAATCAGCACCACCATCCCTGCTGCCACCGCCACTTTGGATTTATTTTTAATCCTTCAAATCCTACCTCTGACACTTGCCTACCTCTGTGGTTTTAGGCAAATCATTCAACCTCCAAGGGCCTCAATGTCTTAATCTGTCAAATAAGGGGGTTTGACTAAATAAATGGACTCAGAAATTCCTTTTAATCCTCCATCTATGAGACTATGATCCCTATTCCATTCTATATCATAGCTATCCCTCCCAACTTCATGTCATTACAATATGTAATAAATATTACTTCCTTGTCTTCATCCAAGGTGTGGATAAAATATTGAAAAGAAGAGGCCAAGGACAGAGTCTTTAGCATGCTATTGGGTTTCTTCTTCTAGGTAGATATAGATGCACTGACCAATAATATTTTAGTCTGATTGCTCACCTGTGCTAAACCCACATAACTGTACTATCACCCAGTCCACATCTATTTTATTCTTAAGGATAAAAATGAGACTGTAGAATGCTTCCTAAAAATTCAATTGTTAGCATTCTACTGATTTATCATGGTAATAATAAGCTTGGCTTTGTTCAGTCTTTTTGAACCCATGATAATCCTTGGTGATGATGTTTTGTTTTGTTTTTTCCCACAATGCTTACAGGTTGTCTTTTGTGAGAAGAAACAGCGATGGATCCACATAAATCCTTCCATCTTGATTATGGCAACAAACTACCTGGAGAAAATAAGGAAAGCACTGTGTTTATCCAAAGATTGTATCTCTAAATTTACTTTTTTTGTAGTTGGGTTGCTTAGTGGTTAGAGTGCTGGATTTGGAATCTGAAAGAACTTGGCTTGAATCTTTCTTTAGACACTTACTAGTTGTGTGACTCTGGGAAAGTCACTTAACCTTATCTAGACTCAGTTTCCTTCTCCATAAAATGAGAAACATTATAGCATCTACCTCTCAGGTAATGGGAGTCTCGGGTGTTAAGAATATCATATGAAGTACTATATGTGAAACACATTGCAATCATTAAAACTGAAATTTTTTCTTATTATTTTTCCACTATCAGAATTGTTTACTAAACTTAAGATAAAATCTGAACCATACTGAAACTAGCTATTTAGTTTTGAGTTAAGGAAGCCAGGTAAAAGATTCCAGTTTTGATGAGAGGCATAGATTCAGCTAAGTCCTAGAAAAACTACATTTTTCTTTATGATTTTTTCTCTTTCTGTTCTGCCTTTGTAGCTCTAATTTGGTCATTAGTAAGACAAGATGCACAGTTTTCTCACATTAATAATTAGTCAAGGGACTCAAAGGCAGGCTGTGGACAAAGAGAGGCCAATGAAATGGAGAATCATAAACTTCAGTGAAATCATAAGAAACTCCATACTGTTGAATTCAATTCAACAAGCATTTATCTAGTGCTTAGGGATTCTTCTGGTACTAGGGGCACAAAGATTAAAAAGGAAACAGGGGTCCTGCCTCAATGAACTTACAAGCCGTTGGAGGGGAAATCAAGGTCTTTTCAATATAGAAGTTGTGTCTGGCAGGTTATGTCACCCATTCCATTGATCTGCACAGACTCTCTTTAAAGGAAGTTCCTAAGGAGCTTGAGCAAGGAATCTTAATTTTTTTTTACCTTTCCTAGACAACCAGGAAATCTGATGATTTCGGACCACTTCTCAGAATAATGCTCTTAAATGTATAAAATAAAACACATAGGATTACAAAGGAAACTAATTATATTGAAATAAAGCTACCAAAAACGTATATTTTACTAATTCGTAAATCCCAGGGAAAACCCATTTGCATAAGACTGTCATTAAGCCTGTATGAGGGATGGAGTTGGTGAAAACTTGAAAAAAGAGCCAGCATTGTTTTGTTTTGTTGGGTTCCAGATTCTCTTCTGGGAAAGGTTCTGGAGAGGAAATAAATATTCTTTCAAGAAACCAACATATAGGGGGCCTGGCATCTTGATCATATCCCTGTCCTCAGTGTCCCACTCTAGGAACTTCAGAAATTTCTCCTTGGGTGAAAACTGGATCTCTCTCAGTTTAACTGAGATATCTTGTTCCCCGTGGGAGAACTCATTCACTTCATGTATTGTTTGGTATCTTTTCATTTGTTTAACTTTTGCTATTCACTACATGTGGTACTTATGTAAATGGTGTTTGGTGGGAAAAATCAAACCTTGGAGATATAATGCTTGGACACTCTTTCCCCACTAAAGGATAGCAATTGGGAGTATAATAGGAACCTGAAAAAATTTCCCTAAATTAACAATATTAGTTATTCAATGCATGTATTACATATGTGTGTGCATACATACATATGTATGCATACATATATGTATATGCGCGTATATATGTGTGCACACATATATGTAATACATACATTGATACATATACATGTATATGCACATATATATGTATGTGTGTGTGTTACTATGCATGTGTGTGTGTGTGGAGAGAGAGAAACAGAGAGAGAAAAAACTAGTCGAGTACCCTCTGTATGAGAAGTCAGAGTACCCAGCTTTATGACCCCAATCTCCTGCTCCCTGGTAGGAATCAAATCTCACTTGGAGAAAAGTATAAAGAGGGAACTCTAGAGAAATCTATTCACCTCCTTGTGAGACACATTTAGATAGATCTATGTGGTCACACATAACCTGCATGGGCAATACAGCACACACCCTAGAGATCTATGAACTCTCATATCTAAATCACATACTTACCCTCTTCATGTCTGCCTCATAATTGTTACAAGAGCATGAGACAGATGTGATTTTTAAAGTACTTTTAAAAATTAAAATGTAATTAAAGTGCAACACAAACAACAGAAAGTTTGTATTGGTCATTTTGGTACATGTTCAGGGACGCATTTGCCTTAGAAGCCTGGCAGAACAGCTTAGAACTACAATTTGCCTCTCTTAATGTTTATACTCTTGTAAGAGCTCCTTCTGAGGAAGGAGTAAAGTTCTTTCTCTAGGCAAAATTTCATTTTAGCAAGGTCAGCTTTAGGGGAAATATCACATTCAGTTTGCCCTGGAGGTAGTATGTCTTCTCTACATGTGGAAAAGGCAGTCAACTGTATAAGTAACACTGAATAAATTAAAAAAAAAAAACCTTTCTTTAAATATATACTATTGACAAGGCAGACTGTCTTCAAAGAGTTTATCCTCTTCAAAGGAATACAGCATGTAAACACCTAAGAATTGGATTTCACTGGATCTGGAATCTCATTGATAGAGGTATTACCTCCAGTGATAAAAATCACAAGTCAACTATGCCTTTCTGACCATCCAGGGGAAGTCTTTTCCATCCTTCTCTTCCCATTAATTTGTCACATGAGTCCAACTAATGTCTGAGCAATGTTCTCTAGATATTAAAGCTCCAGTGGAACTCCATTTACTACATGAGAGATCTTCTGACTCGCCTCACAATTTTTAGTTCCTTCCCTAAAATAATACAATAAATATATGGTAATTATGTTTATACCTAAGTATGTGTAGAGCATATATATGTATACATGTGTATAAATATACACAAGTAATAAATCTATGCACACACTGTAGATGCATATATTATTTGTTGTGTGTCTATATACACACATATATATGTGCATATATATATACTAATTTAGGTATAAAACATTCATATTACTACTTATACTATTAAGCTCATACTGTTCATATAGTAATATGAATTCATTGGACTCATGAGTATGTGTATGCATATATTGTGTATGTATGTATATATGCATACATATTATAAATGCACATTATATACATGTGCACACACATATATACACTACACATATGTACATATATAAAATGTGTGTATACACACATACATATATGTGCATATGTGTATGTATATATAAACTTTACTTTGATAGAATGTGAGCTCCTTGAGGGCAGGGACTATATTTCTTCTATCTTTATCTCTCCAGCATTTAATAGATACTAAATAAATACTTGTTGATTGATTGATCACATAGATACAAAAGAATCACAGGATAACAGAACTAGAGCAAGAAGGAAACTCAGAGCAATCTAGTTAAAACCCATTTTTAACAGAAATGAAAATTGTTTACCAGGTGTGTGAAATAACGTGTTGAAGGCCACATAGAAAGGATGAGAGGTAGAATTTCACCCGAAATCTTGTAACACCAAAGCAAGTCCTCTTTCTGTTGTATCATGTTATCTAAAGCAAATAAACTTTTCTGTAGTTTTGTAGAGTTCTCACTGACTATTCCTTTTATTTACTTTTTTAAGCTGCATATGTCTTTTGTTTTGTTTCTATTTTTAAGTTAATTTTTTTTTATTTTTGGTTTTCAACATTCACTTACATAAGTTTTAAATTTTCTCCCTGTCCCTGCCCTCTCCAAGACCGCATGCAATCTGATATTTGCTCTACATATACATTCCTCTTAAACATTTTCACATTAGTCATACTGTATAGAAAAATTAGAATGAATGGGGGGAAACGTGAGAAAGAAAAAAAAAAGAAAATATTCTGCTTTTCTCTGCATTCAGACTCCATAGTTCTTTCTATGGATGTGCATGTCATTTTCCATCATGAGGCCTTTGGATTGTTATAGGTCCTGCTGAAGAGGGCTAAGTCTATCAAAGCACACTGTGGCTGTTATTCTGTACAATATTCTCCTGGTTCTGCTCACTTCACTCAGCATCATTTCATATAAGTCTTTCTAGGTTTTTCTGAAGTCAGCCCATTCATCATTTCTTATAGCACAATAGTATTTCATTACATTCATATACCAGAACTTGTTCAGTCATTCCCCAATTGATGGGCATCCTCTTAATTTCTAGTTCTTGGCCACCACAAAAAGAGCTGCTATAAATATTTTTGTAGGTGTGTGTCCTTTCCCCATTTTTATGATCTCTTTGGGATACTGTAATGGAAATGCAAATTTAAAGATCTTCCCTGCCCCTAGGTTAAGTGCACCTGGAGCCTGTGGTGGGAGGCTTGTTTCTCAGGAAAGACCACACCTTGATACTTTGTGATTGGCCAATGGATCAAGAAGGTTGTTACATTCTCTGAGCCAGGAGAAGTCTATATAAACTCTGATGGGAGGCTTTGCTTTGGGGCTCACTTTGAGAAGTGTTGTGTGATTTGACCAGATGAGACTCTGGGCAGCCATTGAGAGCCCTCTGGCTTTGAAAACCCAGATGTTGATGCTTCCCTCTCTGGTAACTGTGATTTTGGTATCGATAATGGTTGGACAGTTTGGAAGCCTGTCTGTTTGATCTGTCTGTATACTCTGAAGTTCAGGGTGCTGACCTTTTCCCACTGAGCTGGTAATATATGTTTGATTGATTAAAGTGAGCTTGTTAACCAATTTTGAGTTGCTTTCCTTTACAAAAGCAGATCTAAGAACCTGTGTTGGCAGCCACCCTGGGGATGTTGGGGTGCTTGCTGCTATAGATACAGTCCTAGAAATGGCATTGCTGGGTCAAAGGGTATGCATATTTTTATAGCCCGTTGCGTATAGTTCAATATTGCTCTCCAGAATGGTTGTATCAGTTCACATCTCCACCAACAATGAACCATTATTCCAATTTTCCCACATCTTCTCCAATATTTATCATTTTCCTGTTTTGTCATGTTAGCCAATCTGATAGGCATGATGTGGTACATCAGAATTGTTTTTATTTGTATTTCTCCAATCAATAGTGATTTAGAGCATTTTTTCATATGACTATAGATAGCTTTAATTTCTTCCTCTGAAACCTGATGTTCATAACTTTTGACCATTTATCAGTTGGGGGATGATAGGCATTCTTGTCAATTTGATTCAGTTCTCCATGTGTTTTAGAAATGAAGCTTTTATCAAAGATGTTGGTTGCAAAAATTCCTTCCCAGTTTTCTGTTTCTTTCCTAATCTGGGTGGCATTGGCTTTGTTGTGCAAAAACTCTTCAGTTTAATGTAATCAAAATGAATCATTTTGCATCTATTACGCTTGCATCTATGACCTTGTTTGGTCATAAATTACTCCATTCTCCATAAATCTGACAGATGAACTATTCATTGCTCCTTTAATTTGCTTATAATATCAAACTTTATATCTAAATTTGGTACCCATTTGGATTTTATTTTGGTATACAGTGTCAGATGTTGGTCTATGCCCAATTTCTACCAAACTATTTTACAGTTTTCCCAGCAGTTTTTGTCAAATAGTGAGTTCTTGTTCCAGAAGCTAAGGTCTTTGGGTTTATCACACAGTAGATTAAAATAGTCATTGACAACACTGTCTTGTGTACCTAACCTATTCCACTGATCTGCCTTTCTGTTTATTAGCCAGTACCAAGCAGTTCTGATGATTGATACATTATAAAACAATTTAATATCTGGTATGGCCAGGCCACCTTCCCTAGCATTTCTTTTCATGAATCCCCTTGATATTCCTGAACTTTTATTATTCCAGGTGAATTTTGTTATTATTTTTCTAGCTCTGTAAAATATTTTTGGTGTTTTGGTTGGCATGACATTGAATAAGCAAATTAACTTAGGTAGAATTGTCATTTTTATTATATTTATATATAATATATTTATTATAATTATGTTCAACCTACCCATGAGCAACTGATGTTTTTCCAGTTATTTAGATCTGACTTTATTTGTGTGAAAAAGTTTTTTGTAATTGTGTTCATAGAGTTCTTGGGTTTGTTTTGGCAGGTAGACTCCCAAGTATTTTATAATGTCTTCTGTAACTTTAAATGGAATTTTTCTTTCTACCTCTTGCTGTTGGGATTTCTAAGTATTATATAGAAATGTCAATGATTTGTGTGAGTTTATTTTATATCCTGCAACTTTGCTAAAATTGTTTTTTATTTCAAATAGTTTTATTCCTTGATTCTTTAGAATTCTCTAAAATATCATTATATCATCTGCAAAGAGTGATAACTTAGTTTCTTCTTTTCCTATTCTAATTCCTTCAATTTATTTTTCTTCCCTTATTGCTAAAGCTAACATTTCTAGTACCATATTGAATAACAGTGTTGATAATGGACATCCTTGTTTCACCCTGATCTTATTGGAAATGCATCTAGCTTATCCCCACTACATATAATGCTTTCTGGTGGTTTTAGGTAGATGCTATTTGTCACTTAAAACTACATATGTCTTCAATGTGTTCCTTTATTTAATCCCTCAATAGTAAGGTTTTGCAGGGTGCCCACTATGCAAGGTATATTGAGGAGCTATTGAAAAATGTCAACTAGGGCTATCAGTGAAGGCTCATATGTTAGATGAGCCTTAAACTAACAATAATTTTAAGAATTTGGAATGGAGGGTGGTGATTGAGATGCATTTAAGGTATTGTGTATGACTTGTGTAGATATATAAAGAGCAGGTACAAAACATCAAATTAAGGAACAGTTAATTGAATTAATTGGAAAAAAATTAAGCTCTCACACCATGTAGGTAGTTTGGTTAGAACACAGAATATGTATATGATATGAAATAACACTGGAAAAGTAGATTGAAGTCAGATTGTGGAAAGCCTTAAATTCCTTACTAAGGGAACCCTTGACAGTTTTGTAAAGGAATGATATAGTCAGATCTATACCACAGAAAATTATTTTGGCAGCTCTATGGAAGGTGTATTAAAAAGAAGAACAGATTGGGAGCAGGAAAAAAATAATTATGAGACTTCATAATAATTCAGGTATGAGATGAGATCCTGAACTATAGTGAGGTCCATGTAATCAGAAAGAAGGGGATGTATACAAGAGATGTTGTGGAGGTAGAATCATTTGGAATTTGCAAGTGATTTGTGCATGTGGAAGGGAGGAAAGGAAGAGGTAGATAAGAATTGAAGATGACTTTTAGATTATAAACCATTGGGAATAGGATAGTGGTTCTTTTAATGATAAAATTGAAGAGATGAAGTTTTTTCTGAGGCAGTGATGAGGGGAGATGATTAGCTTATTTTAGGTATAAAGAGATATTGATGATCTTCACCAAAATGAAGCTGCCTAAGAGACAATTAGTGATATAAGCCAGGAGCTCAGAACACAAATGATGACTGGATGTAAGAAACCTCTATGTAGGAATCATAGCTGAATCCATGGGGGAGAGGGAGAGAAGAGAGAGATAGAGACTGACAGAGAGACAGAGGAGATAAGAAGGGAAGGAAGGAAGGAAGGAAGGAAGGAAGGAAGGAAGGAAGGAAGGAAGGAAGGAAGGAAGGAAAGAAGGAAGGAAGGAAGGAAGGAAGAAAGGAAGGAAGTAGGGAGGGAGGGAGGGAGGGAGGGAGGGAGAGATTTAAGGTCAAGAATCTATGGTAGGGCTGAGTGGTAAAAAAAATATATGATGACACAGCAATGTCCAATAAGGAACAATCAGAAAAGTAGAATGAGAACCAAGAGAATGCAATATCATGAATGCAAATGTAAGGAATAATACTGAGAGGGGGGGATGGTTTAGAGTGTTAAAACTGCAGAGGGGCAAGGAAGATGAAAACCTGGGAAATGGGTTAAGAAAATTGAAAAATAATTGTTTACCTTGGTGATAGTATTTTCAAATTACATTAGTCATGAACCAGATGGCCAGAGCCTAGAAATACAAGGAATGAGATTCAATTTGTATAGATATCTTTTCCCTAGGAATCTGGTAGTAAAAAGTAGGTGAACTATACATCAGTAGCTTGAAGAAATAGTAGAGCCAAATGAAATGATTTTTGTTTTTTTTTTTTTAATTTATTGGTTTTGGTTTTTAAAGGAAAACAAGGAGTTAGGCTTGCATCTAGACAAATGGGAAAGGAGTTATTAATAGGGAAAGACTGAAGATGAAAGGAAAAGAAGGGAAGATAAGAGGAGGCAAATTCTAAGAGGAAACAATTGGTAATAAGATTAAGGATTCACTCTTTCCCTTGGCAAGAATAATCAATCAATGAAGTCAAATCACGTCAACAAACACTTATTAAGCATTTACTATATACCAGTGCTAAGTGTTGGGCATACAAAGAAAGGCAAAAATAGCCTCTGCTCTCAAGGAGCTCACCATCTAAGGTGGAAGACAATATGAAAACATCTGTGAACAAGTAGAAAAGATATATGCTGGATATCTTGGAGACAAAATCAGAGGGAAGACTCTGGGATGAAGAGAGATTGGAAAAAGGCTTCTTGATTTTTAGCTGAAGCTTGAAAGAAGCCAGGAGATGGAAATGAGGAGAGAGAGTATTTGGGGTATAGGTGATACCCAGTGAAAATGCTTAGAGGTCAGAGATGTAGTGTCTTGCTTGAAGAATAGGAAGGAAGCAAGTACCAGTACTGTAGGATAAGCCGAGGAAAATAAGCTATTGTGAACTTCAAAAGACTGATGGGAGCTTGCCTGCTATGGGTTTTATTTTTATTTTTTTTGCTTTTTGGAGGGGGGCACATGGCTTGATTTTTGTGTTGTGTCTGAGGCCAGATTTGAATTCAGGTCCAGTGTTCTATTTACTGCGCCACCTAGTAGCCCCCTGCAATGGGTTTTAAATGCTAAACAGACAAATTTTTTTTCTGTCATTGAAGCAAGAGGGAGCCACCAGAGCTTATAAGTAGGGACAAATAGCATCAGGCCTATGCTAAGAAAAGATAAAAAGGAAGAGAAGAGAAGAGAGGAGAGGAGAGGAAAGAAGAGGAGAGGAGAGGAAAGGAAAAAAACATTCTGGCAGCAGTGTGGAGGATGAATTAGAGGGTCTAGAGCCTTGAGGCAGGGAGATAAATTAGCAGACTACAGTAATAATTCAGGAGAGTAGTTATGAGGACATGAACTGATTGTTTATCTGTGTGAATTAGGGGGAAGGTGATGATGTGAGAGATCAGTCAATAAGCATTTATTACGCATGAACTATATGCCAGGCACCTAGTAAAAGCATCATCTCTTCTGCATAAACTGAAGTGAAGGAGAAAGGGATATGTGAAAATAGGGAAAAGTACTGAGGTGTGAAATAGGGGAAATGGGAGAGCTCATGACCAATGACCTTGATTCTCAGTAAAGTCAAAAGTGAGACTGAGAGGAGTAAGGGTAGACTTGCCTCGTGACTTGAAGAGAGACAAAAAAGATTAGAACAGATGCTTTGAAAGGAGAATAATAGAGAGCTAATGCATCTAGAATACAAGAATTATCATAAAGCAATGAGGAAAGACTAATGATCAAAGACACTGTGGTTGTGAATGGAAAGAATACTAAATACCAAGTGTCACCTTTTTGCCTCCTCTTGGCTTTTGGAAATCTCCTGGCCATACCCCGGAAGATATTCTTCTTCCTGCCCCCTCTCTAACTTTCCAGTAGCCTTTATGTATTGTCTTCCCCTATTACTATGTAATCTCCTGGAGGGCAGAGACTGACTTGCTCTCTTGTATTTTTATCTCCAGTGCTTAACATACTACTTAGCATTAATAAGTGCTGAAAAATTCTTTATCTGTGGAGAAAGGAACACATGCCATCTTGTGGAATTGGGTCATGAGTTTTAAGCATTAATAACCAGGTAGCATTTTTGCATCCTGCTCTTTTTCCCTTATTCCACTAAGGACATTATCCTTCTTCCTAGCCAGAGTAGAAAGATCCCACCAGGATTTACCCACCTGATCCTTCCAGTTCTCACTCATACTTCGTTTGAACAAGTTGAATGATCAAATGATATTTAAAATGTGACAAACTTTTTATAAACCTTAAAGAGTTTCATAAATTATCATCATTAACATAATCACTACCTAAATTACCATGACTTGCCACAGTCACCACCACTATCGTTGTCACTGATGTCATTGTTGTAAACTCTGAAAAGGTTAGAGTCAGGCCAGAGTACAGATGATGAACTGGGAAAATGAGGAGAGAAGTGAATGAAACTTTGCCCACTTGGTCCAGCTCTCAGTGAGCATGTGTCTACATCCTATCTCTGGAACTCGATCCCAATCCCCTTACAGTGAGGATCATGCTTCCTAACTATTTATTACCAGTGTCTCCTAGAATAACCTGCATAAGAATGTGCTCTGTAGCCATGTGTTGACTATAATGACAATAAAGATGGTGGTAGAAGGACCTGAGATGACAGTGAGGAAACACAATTGAGATAGAGGGAAAATAAAGACAAAAAGAAATTATGACCCCATCCATAAATAATATATGATATATTACATATATAAAACAAGTAAATATATCTACAAATTACTTGCAAAGTGATAGAGGAAGAGGCACTATCAACTGGGGGAATCAGTAAAAGACTCAAAGACTCAAATTAATAAAAGACTCAACTCTGGCTTTTGAGCAGAGTTGAAAGGTTCTTTACTCTTCCATTCTCTAACTGCAGTTCTGCCTTCTTTCAAGTCCACAGATATCTCCTGGAATCCTGTTCCCCCTTCCCCTACCCCATTTTTCAGTATCCCTTTATGTGTCTTCCCCCATTATACTGTAAGTTCCTTGAGGGCAGGGACTGTCTTTTTCTTATTTTTATCCTCAGTGCTTAGCACAGCATCTGGCACATAGTAAGTGATTTTAAAATGGTTATTTGATTAAACTGAATTAAGGAAAAAGAGTGGTTCCAAGGGAAGGATAAGAAGATGTGTGACATTCTACATATGAGAGAAAGACTTAACAAAGTCATGGAGGCAAGAGATGCAATCCTGCATATAGGGAACAGATAACTCTGAAATAGGCTAGCTTTGACTAGTAGGGCATTCAGTACATCTTGGGGAATAATGGATCAGCCTTGCCAGGAATTAGGTTAATTAGCCTGGAAAGATGAGCTTAAGGCAGAATGTAAACAAATTTTAAATAAAAACAGAAGAGTTTGCATTTTAACATAAAGACAAGGGGAAGCCACTCACTGAAGCTGCTTGAGGAGAGAGGTGACATTTTCAGATATGCCTCTGGGCAGTTTTGTTGAAAATGGATAAGAGAAGAGAATGAATAGGTTTAAAAGATTAGTTAGGAGGCTATAGCAACAGTTGAGTCTAGAGGTCATGAGGACCATGGGGAGAAGGGAGAGAAGAGACACAGAAAGGATAAAATTGATGAGAGATGACAATATGGATAAGTGATACTCAAAAGCTAAGGTTTCAAACCTAGAAGAAAAAGATGTGGTAATACCCATGGCAGAAATGGGGAATTTAGAAAGTAAGGTAGATTTAGGAGGTAAGATAATAGCTCAAGTTTTTTCACATGTTGACTTTGAAATTTATACAAGACAGCCAATAGAAATTTGGAGAGTTAAAGCTACTCTAGAAGATTCTTTAGCAGTAATCCAACACATTTATATAGCACTTAAAGTTTCTGGAAAGAAATTTCCATATACTATCTCATCACAGTAATGATGTGAAATTTAAACCCAAGGACATCAAAAACTGTTTAGGTGGGGCCTCTGCCCACCCCAAAACTGCTGCAATTTCATTATGTATTGTGGTGGAACCATCTCAAAGAATTCAGAGTCAGACCACCTCTAATCCAAGTGTAGGCATTAATTGAGATTGATGCCTCTCATGAAGTGAGCTGAATTCCAAGAGGAACTAGCAACTTTAGAGAAAGCAAGATGGATTTTTATAGGGTAAAGATGCAATTACATAACAGAAATTTACATAGAATGGAGGAATATAATTAATATTTAAAAGGTAGGAGGAGTTTGTTAAGGAATTAGGTAATGGAGGGGATCCATCTATGGTTTGGTGGTTAAACATTCTGGTCACTCTGCCCTCCAACTGGCTAGCTATTGTGGTCCTGTCTTGGGCTAGATGGATGATGTGATTGTGATTGGATACAAGAACACACCTGTTTCTGTGGGAATGGGTGTGGGGGCAGTGACCAGGTAGAGGCAGTAGCTAAGTTCCCATCATATGGACACACCTGCTGTTTCTATGGGAAATAAAAGTTCAGGGACACTGTTCTAGTGAGCAGTGAGGCATATACAAAGAGGTTAGGATATGTGTGTGGGGGTGGGGGCGGTATGTAGGTGCAGTGGGTCTGCTGTTCAGTAGGGCCAGGACCAAAATGAAGCTAGAATATTGGGACTTGGGGCAGCATTATTAGGATTCCATAAATGAGAGACAGATATTCTTATTATTCCCATTTTACAAAGGAAGAAATTGCAGCTCAGAGAGTTTAAATGACTTGCCTCAGATCACACACATGTAAAAAAAAATTATAAAAAATTTAAATGTAGACTTGTTTTTAAAGATGACAGAGTAGAAACAGGACTTCCACGGGCTCTGGCTTCCACCTCCTCCAATTCATGTAAAAGGTGATTCTGAAGAAACTTTGGAGCCTACAGAATTCACAAAATGACACAGAGAAGCTAAACTCCTGCTGAGGACAGGTGCACAGTCCAGCAGGAAGTGGTCAGCACAGTGCTCTGGGACCCGAGCCCATGCCCATGCAAGGCAGAGGTTTTAGCCTCAATGAAGCCTGACCAGCCACCAGCTGGAAGGACTTCAGCAGCTGTGGCAGTTCCCAGAATTATCAACACATAGATGCTAAGGAAAAGTTGAGATGTCAGTGCAGTGTGGACTTAATAGTTTGAGAATGTGGTCGGCCATTGACCCAGGGTGAGAAGTGGCTGAGGCACAGTGGCCATGCAGCCGCAGCCACATGGAAGCTTCAGCTCCTGGCCTGCAGATTGTAGGGGGACCAAGTAACCAGTCTGAGGGGTAATCACTCTTGCTTTAACCTGCTTGGATCTGGATTGCAGTCTAGGGTGGAGGTCCTGGTTTGTGTGACCAGCTTGCCAGAGTGTGTGGGGGCTTCAGAGAGGGCACCCAACTAATACCTCCAGCAGCTGAGAAAACCCCAGCAATTGGGATGAAGCTCCCCTGTCTGGTAACAGAGTCCTACTGTGGCAAACAGCCCCAAAGTCAAGTAATTGAGTGGCAACATGAGCAAACAAGGGAAGCAAAGCAAGTAGAGGAATCCAATATTATACTCCAATTTTTGGGACAAAACAGATCAAAGCATGGAACAGGAGGAAGATAGCAAAGTCAGAACTTCTGCACCAAAAGCTTCCAAGAAAAATACCAGCTGGGTGCAGCCATAGAGGAGCCTAAAAAGGATTTTGAAAAACAAATAAGAAAAGTGGAAGGAAAATTGGGAAAAGAAATGAGAATGATGGAAGGAAATTATGAAATGAGAGTCAACAAACTGATTGAAAAAAATAACCCCTTAAAAATAGACTAACTCAAATGGCAAAAGAGGCTCAAAAAGGCAATGAGGAGAAGAATGCCTTAATAGTTAATGTTAAAACTTTGAATTACAGAGTTCATTCCCTTCCTCCCTTGTTACCCACCCTTACTGGGAAGATAAACAATTTGCCAGATGGAAAAAGAATCTCAAAAGCTCACTGAAAAGAATCATTCCTTCAGAATTAGACTGGAGCAAATGGAAGCTAGTGAATTTATGAGAGATAAACATATTATTGAGCATATCCAAACAAATGAAAAAATAGAAGGCAATATGAAATATCTCATTGGATAAACCACTGACATGGAATATACATCAAGGAGAGGTAATTTGAATATTATTAGACTATATGAAAGCCATGATCAAAAAAAAAAAAAAAGAAAATAGAAATCATACTTCAAGAATTTCTCAAGGAAAATTGCCCTGATATTTTAGAACCAGAGGGCAAAATACAGGTTGAAAGAATCTACCGATTACCTCCTGAAAAAGATCCCAAAAAGAAAACTCCTAGTAATATTATACTCAGGATCTGGAATTCCCAGATCAAGGAGAAAACATTACAAGCAGCTAGGAAGAGACAATTTGAATACTGTGGAAACACAATCAGGATAACACAGGATCTGGCAGCTTCTACATAGAGGTATCAAAGGGCTTGGAATATGATATTCCAGAGGTCAAAAGAACTAGGATTAAAACCAAGAATCACCTACCCAGAAAAACTGAGTATCATGATGCAGGGGAAAATATGGTCATTCAGTGGAATAGAGGACTTTCAAACATTCTTGATGAAAAAAACAGTGTTGAATAGAAAATTTGACATTCAGATACAAGAAGTAAGAAAAGCATGAGAAGGTAAACAGGGAAAAGAAATCATAAGAAACTTATCAAATTTGAACTATTTACATCACTACAAGGAAAAATGATAATTATAAGTGATGAAACTTTTCTCAGTATGAGAATAGTTGAAGGGAATAGAAATGTGTTTATATATGTATATACACATATACATGTATATATTTCTATATATGGGCATATGAATACATATGTGAATGTGTGTGTTTATGCATACAGGTATGTAATGGAAATGCAAATTTAAAGATCTTCCCTGCCCCTAGCTTAAGTGCACCTGGAGCCTGTGGTGGGAGGCTTGTTTTTCAGGAAAGCCCACACCTTGATACTTTGTGATTGGGCAGTGGGTCCAGAAGGTTGTTACATTCTCTGAGCCAGGAGAAGGCTATATAAACCCTGAGGAGAGGCTTTGCTTTGGGGCTCACTTTGAGAAGTGTTGTGTGATTTGACCAGATGAGACTCTGGGAAGCCGTTGTTGAGAGCCCCCCGGCTTTGAAAACCCAGATGTTGATGCTTCCCTCTCTGGTAACTGTGATTTGGTATTGATGCATGTAATGTTGGGACAGTTTGGAAGCCTGTCTGATCTGTAAGTTCTGTAACTCTGGAGTTTGGGGTGCTGACCTTTTTCCCCTGAACTAGGTAATGTATGTTTGTTTGATTAAAGTAAGCTTGTTAACCCATTTTGAGTTGCTTTCCTTTTGAAAAGCAGATCTAAGAACCTATATTGGCAGCTACCCTGGGGATATTGGGGTGCTTGCTGCTACAAAATGGCGATGAGGGATGGGATCTGCTGAGTAAAAGGGAAGTATTGGTGCTGGGATAATTGTTTGTTTCCCAGTTGTGGTAGCTGTGATTCTGTGGAGCCATGGAGCAGGAGAGAAGAACGGCCTGCATGCTGACTTCACTGAGCTGAGAGCAGGAATGGTGAACTGCCTGCATGGAGACCTGTGGAGAAGCCTGGAGCAGCTGCCTTCTGCTGGAGGAGAAGGAACCCAGGAGTTTGGAGTTCAGCCACAGGACAAGATAAGGACTGTGTGGCAAAGCAGGGGCACTGAATGTGTTTCCTTGCTGCACCCCACAGTTTGGGACCCAGGGGGAGGATGGACTTGTGACTGGTGGGTGGGGTGAAGTGCCATGGACCCCAAGGACCCCACATTGGTTTTGTTGCCCAGCCCCCTCTCTGGACTTGAAAGCAGGGGCTGGAGAAGTGGAAGGATCCCCCCCCCCCCCCTCCCAGGAGAATTTTGTGATAATGCTTTGTATTTTGTGTTTAAGGCCCAGTGGCCACTTTGGTAACTTTAGATGTACCTTGAAAATATGACTTAAGAGATGGTTAGTGCTAATTGAAATATAAATTGTCTATGCTATGGGCATACTTAGTAAGACTTTACTGATAAGTGACTAATTGTACTTTGAGATATTGTTACAAATAAGAGACTAATTGAGTTAATCAAGACTTTGCTCCATGAGTGGAAGACTTGTACTTTGAAAACTGATGTAACTGATTGAGTTAACTTAAGAGTGACTATTTTTTTTTTATTTTACTGATAAGTGACTGAGTTAACATTTGCCCCATGAGTGGAAGACTTGGACTATTGTATTTTGAGATTATATTGTGATTTTCTTATGTACTTGGAAAATGTGACCTAAGAGATGTTTAGTGCTAATTCAAATGTAAATTGTGTATGCTATGGGCATGAAAGATCTTGGGGCCGAATGTAATGGAAATGCAAATTTAAAGATCTTCCCTGCCCCTAGCTTAAGTGCACCTGGAGCCTATGGTGGGAGGCTTGTTTTTCAGGAAAGCCCACACCTTGATACTTTGTGATTGGGCAGTGGGTCAAGTGTTACATTCTCTGAGCCAAGAGAAGGCTATATAAGCCCTGAGGAGAGGCTTTGCTTTGGGGCTCACTTTGAGAAGTGTTGTGTGATTTGACCAGATGAGACTCTGGGAAGCCGTTGTTGAGAGCCCCCCGGCTTTGAAAACCCAGATGTTACCTCTCTGGTAACTGTGATTTGGTATTGATATAATGGTTGGACAGTTTGGAAGCCTGTCTGTTTGATCTATAAGTTCTGTAACTCTGAAGTTCGGGGTGCTGACCTTTTTCCCCTGAACTAGGTAATGTATGTTTGTTTGATTAAAGTAAACTTGTTAACCAATTTTGAGTTGCTTTCCTTTTGAAGAGCAGATCTAAGAACCTGTGTTGGCAGTCACCCTGGGGATATTGGGGTGCTTGCCGCTACAAGGTATACATAGATAGAATGCACAGGACCAATTTAATAGTAAGGGATGATATTTAAAAGATGATATTAAGAGGTGAGAGAGGAATATAATGAGAGGAAATAGGGAGAGACAGAATGGGGCAAACTATCTCATATAGAAGAGGCAAGGGAAAGTGGGTACAATGGAGGAGAAGAACAGGAAGGCAAAAGGGAATGAATCAACCTTATTCTAATTGAATTTGGCTTAGGGAGGGAATGACATACACACTAAATAGGGTATCTCACCTTATAGGAGAGTAGGGGGGAAGGGGATGAGAGGGGGTGTTGATGGTAGGGAGGGCAGGCTTGAGGGGGAGGGAAGTTGGAAGCCCACTTTTGAAAAGGGACAGGATCAAAGTAGAGAATAGAACAAGTGGGAGGTGGGATAGGAGGAAGAGAACTATAGTCAATCTTTTACAATATATCCACTATGGAAACATTTTGCATAGCTACCCATGTACAACCAATACTGAATTGTTTATCTTCACAGTAAGGGTGGGTAACAAGGGAGGAAGGGAATGAAATCTGGAATTCAAAGTTTTAACATTAAATATATATATATATACATATATGTATATAATATATATGTATATATATGTATATAATATATATGTATATATACTATTATTAATATTTGTTTATATGTAACTGGAAAATGAGACAGACAGGCACTGGGGTATAAAGATCCCCCGTGCCCTAGTGGAAAGTTGGAGGGAGTATGGGAGAAGCTATGGGAGAGAGCAGATTGGAGGAGGGGATATCCAGTGGGTTCGCTATTTTTGGGTGGTATGTAGGGGAAAAACGGGGAGAAAATCCGTAACTCAAAATCTTGCAGAAATGAATGATGTAAAGTAGAAGTTAATAAAGCATTTGATTAAAAATGGAATGTAAAACATTTAAATTGTAAAGCATAAAAAATGTAAAACAAAAAGATTGACTTTCAAATACAAGAATCAAGAGGAGCATGAAAACATAAACAGGAAAGAGAAATCATAAGAGATTTATCAAATTTGAACATCTGTATACATTCCTACATGGAAAGATGATATTTGTACCTCATGAGACCTTTCTCTGTATCAGGGTAGTTGGAGGGAATATATATGTATACATATGTATGTGTACATGTATATGTATAGGTATATATATGTGTGTGTATATGTATATATGTGTATGTACATATATACATATAGACAGATAAATATAGATATACACAGAGGGCACAGGATGAATATAAAGCAATAATATCTAAAAATTAAAATTAAGCTGTGAGAGAGGAATGTACTGGGAGAAGGTGAAAGGAAGAGGTAGAATGGGGTAAATAATCTCATGCAAAAGAGGTAAGAAAAGCTTTTACAATGAAGGGGGAAATGGGGGAGGTAAGAGGGAATGAGTGAACCTTACTCTTATTGGATTTGGCTTGAGGAGGGAATAACATAAACCCTCAATTGGTATGGAAATCTATTTTACCCTACAGGAAAGTATTGGAGAAAAGGATAAGAAAGGAGGGGATAATAGAATGGAGGGCAGATTGGGGGTGGGAGTAATCATAAGCAAACACTTTTGTGAAGGATTAGGGTCAAAGGAGAGAATAGAATAAATGGGGGGTGGCATAGGATGAAGGAAAATGTAGCTAGCCTTTCACAACATGACTGTTATGGAAGTGTTTTGATTGACTACACATGTATAACCTGTATCGAATTGCTTGTCTTCTCAATGTGCATGGGTGGAGAGGGAGGAAGGGAGAGACTATGGAACACAAAGTTTTAAAAATGAATGTTAAAAATTGTTTTTACATACAACTGGGAAATAAGATATACAGGCAAAAGGGTATAGAACTCTATCTTACCCTACAGGAAAATAGAAGGAGAAGGGGATAAGAGAAAAGTTGGGGGGGGGGGTGATAGAAGGGAGGGTATATTGGGTGACAGGGTAATAAGAATGCTCAGTACTTTGGGGTGGGGGGGAGGAAATGGGGAGAAAATTTGGAATTTAAAATCTATTGGAATGAATGTTGAAAACTAAAAATAAATTAATAAAAAGTGTGATTTCTAAAGAATAATAGGGGGGCGGAGCCAAGATGGCTGAGTAGAAACAGCTCCTCCAAGCCTCTCTGCCCCCAGATTCCCCACAAACTATGTAAAAAAGGACTCTGAACAACTTCTGGAGCCCCAGCACCCACAGAACGACATAGAGAAGCTAACCTCCCGCTGAGGACAGCCCAACAGCCCTGCAGGAAGGACCAGCACAGCGGTCTGGGAGCCAGGAGCGTGCAGAGCGCAGAGCGCAGGAGCGGAGCCGAGCCGAGCCCAGGTCCGCATGAGCCGAGGTTTTAGCCCCAGGGTGGCAGGGCCAGCAGCCAGCTGGAGGAACCCCAGAACACCAGGAGCAGTGGCGACTCCAGAATTATCAACATAGACATGCCTAGGACAAAGTAAGAGGTTAGTGTCCTATGGACTTTGGGACCTGTATTTGGGGAATGCGTCAGCTCCCTCCCCTGGGGGCTAGAAGCCGCTGAGGAGACACGCCATTTTGTAGTTTTCATAGGCATTTCCGGCTCCCAGCCTACAAATCGTGGGGAGACCCAGCGATCAGTCTTGGGGGGTAATCGCTCTTGCTTTAACCTCCCTGGATCTGGATTGTGATCTAGGGTGGAAGTCGTGGGTGGGTTTACAGATTGCCAGAAACGGAAGTTGCCCCCCACACGTTAGGGACGAAAATTCCTCTAGCTGGCCTTAAAGCCATAGTGTGGCAACAAGCCCAAAAGTCAAGCAATTAAGTGGCAACATGCCAAGGCAAAGGAAACAGAAAAATGCAACCCTAGACTCCTATTTGGGGGGCATAGAGCGGGAAAAGGACTGTGAGGTCAGAAGTCCTGCTCCAAAAGCCCCAGGGGAAAACATGAGCGGGTTGAAGGCCATAGAGGACCTTAAGAAGGACTTTAAAAATCAAATAAGAGAAGTGGAGGAAAAATTAGAAAGAGAAATGAGAAGGATGCAGGAAAAGTATGAAATGAGTGTAAACAGCCTGACTGAGGAAAACAACACCTTAAAAAAAAGACTAGCTCAAATGGCAAAGGAGGCCCAAAAGGGCAATGAGGAGAAGAATGCCTTAAAAGGTCGAATTTGCAAGATGGAAAAAGAATCTCAAAAGTTCACTGAGGAGGTTCATTCCTTCAGAATTAGACTGGAGCAAATGGAAGCTAGTGACTCTATGAGAAATCAAGATGCTGTTAAGCAGATCCAAACAAACGAAAGATTAGAAGGCAATGTGAAATATCTCATGGGAAAAACCACTGACCTGGAAAATAGATCCAGGAGAGACAATTTAAAAATTATTGGACTACCTGAAAGCCATGATCAGGAAAGAACCTAGAAATCACCCTTCAAGAAATTCTCAAGGAAAACTGCCCTGATGTTTTAGATCCAGAGGGCAAAATAGAGGTTGAAAAAATCCACAGATCACCTCCTGAAAAAGATCCCAAAAAGAAAACTCCCAGAAATATTATAGCCAGGTTCCAGAACCCCCAGATCAAGGAGAAAATACTACAAGTGGCCAGGAAGAAACAATTTCAATATTGTGGAAACACAATCAGAATAGCCCAGGACCTGGCAGCTTCTACACTGAGGGAGAGAAGGGCATGGAATATGATATTCCAGAGGGCAAAAGAACTGGAATGAACCCAAGGGTCACCTACCCAGCAAAACTGAGTATTTTGTTTCAGGGGAAAATATGGTCATTCAGTGGAATAGAGGACTTTCAAGCATTCTTGAGGAAAAAAAACAGAGTTGAATAGAAAATTTGACATCCAGACACAAGAAGCAAGAGATGCCTGAGAAGGTAATCAGGGAAAAGAAATCAAAAGGAACTTACCAAAGTTGAACTATTTACATTCCTATATGGAAAAGCAATAACTGTGACTGATGATATCTTTCTCACTATGAAAATAATGGAAGAAGGGGGTGTGGTCATATGAATACACATGTGAATGTGTGTGTATATGGTTACAGTTATATATGGATAGAGGGCATAGGTTGAATTTGTTGGGAAGGGAGAATACTCAAGGGATGAAATTATGAGGTGAGAGAGGAAAGTGGCAAGAGGAGATGGGGAGAGACATGGTAGGGTAAACTATCTCATGTAGGGGAAGTGGCTGCAAAGGAGGGGGAGAATAAGGAAGGCTAAAAAGGCAAAACCACATTCACATTGAATTTGGTTCAGGGAGAAAATGACATACATACTAAATGGGATATCTCAACCTGCAGCAGGATAGGGGGAAGGGGGATGAGAGGAGGGATGATGGATGGGAGGGCATCCTTGGGGTGAGGGGAGGTTGGAAGTACCTACTATAGAAGAGGGATAGGATCATGTAGGGAATGGACCAGGTGGGGGGTGGGATGAGTGGGAGGGAATTATAAGCAGCCTTGTACAATATATCTACTATGATAATGTTTTGCATAGCTAGACATGTACAACATATACTGAATTACTTATATCCCAAGAAGGAATGGGTGACAAGGGAGGAAGGAAATGGATCTGAAATTCAAGGTCGTAACATTAAATGTTTTAAATATATATATAAATACTATTATTAATACTCTTTTGCCTATAATTGGGAGATAAGATGTGCAGGCATTGGGACACAAAGATTCACCTTCCTCTAATGGAAAAGTTGATGGGGGTATAGGAGAAGGTATGGGAGAGAGCAGATTGGAGGAAGCGATATCTTGTGGGATTACTGTTCTGGGAGGTTGGGTAGGGAATAATGGGGGGAAAATGATTGTAACTCAAAATCTGGCGGAAATGAATGATGTAAAACAGAAGTTAATAAAGCATTTGTTTAAAAAAAAAAGAATAATAGGAATTTTTATTCTAGTCTAAACTATCATTTTTCAGTCCAAAGTATTCCATAGTGAGGTAAATAGCAGAGTGGGGACCTGAACTCAGATTTCATGATTCTTGCCCCAATGCTCTTTCTGCTATACACTGACTCCAGTTTTTAATATCCCCTTTCTATGTACAGCAAAACAACCTGTTGCTGAGGTTTCAAAGCTGATCCCTCTTAGCTACACAATCCATTATATTTGACCTCTCTATCTTATTAATTGTTTCTATTGTCAACTATTAAACATCTGTACTCCCTGGGACACCTTTTAAAAATGCTAATGGTTTATGTTGGCATTGCTATTTTTTTTGAAGGAGGTGTGATTATTTCTCTTTCTAAAGGTATCTGTGTTGCTTCCTCTCACCTAGAGACCTGCTGTGAAAAGGTAGCAATTACTGTGTATGTAGCATAGCAATTAGTGATTGCAAGTAATCTAGTTGTATTAAAAGGCTCCCCTCCTCCTGCAAAGAGAAAATGAAAGACAGAACAGTACAGTGGGGAAAGGACCAGATTGCGGAGAAGACAATTGATCTCTAGTCCCTCTTAGCTCTATCACTGATGTGACATGTGACCTCAAGTGAGGCCTTTGGCTTCAACAACCTGCATTTGTTTTCTCTTTAGTGAACTGGAAATGTAGAGCCATTGAATCAGAAAAATATAGAACCTCAGAGAGCATCCAGACCAACCCCCTCATTTTACAGATGGGAAACTAAGGCCATGAGATTTAAAATGAGTTGACCAAAATGATATAGGCAATATGAAACAGAATTCGAATCCAGGTCTCTAATGCTAAAGCTTTCATTCTTTCTAGACCACCATGGTAAATTTCCACAATATGATTATAAGTCATGTTTCTTAAAATGGAAATCATGTGGGTGAGATACAAAGTATAAAGAGGTATATAACCAATTGATTTTTGGAGAACATTCTCAAATATGATACCATTAAATACTATTTTTAAAAGTATTTCCTGTAAAAAATGAAATAGAAAACTGTGAAATTATAATACCTAGACTTGGTTGACCCCCAAGAAGAGTCATGATAAGGAAACCTACCCAGTTTCTTTGAGGGGGTGGGGGACCATGGATTTGTAACACTGCATATAATATTAGACTTTGATGTATTTGTTGGCTTTCTATTCTTTCTTTTTATTCTTTGTTACAAGGAGTTGTAACAAAGTGGTTCTTTCCCTTTCTCCAGTTATCCTGGGGAAATTATCTCTCTTATTTGACTTTCAGTTTTTTCACCCTCCAAATGAAGGGTTTGGACTAGTTCTGTGAGAAGGGGAGAGGGAAAAGGTATATTGGGAAACAGATGATTAAAAAATGAAAGTTGTTTATAAAATTTTATTTTAAAATATCTGAACCTGATATTTTGGTGGTGCCTGTACAAGCATGTATGATTGAAGAGAGAAGTATATGAGTAGCAATTCTATTCCCACTACATACACTGGGGTTAGTTATAATAATAATAATAACAATAACAACAACAACAACAACAACAACATTAGTGATAGTAGTAGTAGTAGTAGCCGCCATTGATCTGGAGCTCCATTTTTTCCTTACTGGGTGATGACTTTATTGGCTTCATTGTGTTAAAATACTTGTTCCCAAATCACTTTTGCAAAAACTGGGTCCCATTTCTAAAAAAAATGGGATACTTCTTTTTTTAAAAAGTGTCATGATGAAGGAGAATACTCAACTATATCACTGGCCACTTGGGTACCAGCCCCAAGTGTGAGCGGAGACGTGATAATGAATTAACCAGGCGGGTAGTTCCTAGGATAGAACTCCATTTATTGATACTCAGGGAAAGGTTTTTATAGAGCAAAGAGACAAAGGACGGGAAGGAAGAGAAATCACTATCTTAGTCTGTTGTATCCTGGAAGTAGCATGGTAATAAGGCCTATTGTTTCCTAGGTGCCATAGAGTCTTGGGCAATTATCTCAGTCAGTTACATCTGAAAGGATGCTCTGAGAGCTGGCCTCAAAGCCTAATGGCCAAGGCCACATCATCAAGAACATCTGCATAAGAACTGGCTTCCTGCAAATGTTTTGGACAGCTAATAGTTTTGGGGAAGAGCCTTAGGTCTGGGTCTACAATACTTCCTAATGCAGCCGCAGTCATAAACAGATACAATTAAGAGCAAACTTCAAAGCTGAAGTGCAATCCTCAAAAGACATCATGTTTAGAGCTGGCTGTTCAAAGATACCAGAGTGTGGAATCAGATATATCCGGGGACAGAATCCTGTTGATCTCAGAAACTCCAACAATATCCTTTTAAATGCAACCTATATCAAAAGAACTCCGGAGCAGACTTAGTGGAAAATCGCATCTCAAAGAGATCTTTGACATGCAGGTCCATTGATATCAAGGTAATTATCAGAGTCATAAGACAGGCCTCTTTGGCTCACTACACAACTAGGCATCAGGAGTCCTGGGTTCTAGTTATTAATGTCATATTACTCTAAATAAATTGCTTATCATTACTGAATTCTAATTTCCTCATTTGGAAAACCAGGGTGTTGAATTAGATCTCTAACATTCCTTCCAACTCTAAAATGCAAGAATTCTATCATCTTGTTTTTTAGAGATCAATCTTCCACCAGAACAGAGTTCCACACCTAGATTTTAGGATGAATATACCCTAAATTTCTGTCACTAAGCCCATTCTAAAACTACACACCTTTTTCCTTGGGTCTCATTGACACAAGTTGAACAAACAATACTTAACAAACAGTTTTGTGGGGTTTGCATCCCAATGCACATAAGAAACAACAAACTTGGAACTGGATGGAAGGGAATTGTTAAAGGTAGGCACAATGACAGCAGGAGAAGAGACAAGACAATTGCTAGACAGCCAAGTTAGAGAGAGAATTGTTTTTTTAAACTAGCTCATAGCTGTGTCATGGCACAGTGCAAGAATGGATGTTTGTAATAATGATCTGGAGTCACAAGGAAAAGATTATGTTCCATATCACGGGTTCAAGAATGGTGAAGGAAGTGTGTAATACATTTTAGCAAATTTTCCATTAAAATGCTTAAAAGTTTTGGGTGTAAGATTTCCTTAGCAGAAAAATTCAGCTAGGTGGAACACCTAATTTCCTGATGGCATTAGATAAATGAGGCATTACTTTATTTGAAAGATTCCTGGAGTCCTATAACCAGGAACCTTTGAGAAGACAAGGATTTCAAAAAGGTCATATTGGTATTTTAGAACTAGGAAGCAAGAGATCTACTATAAGGCCTTGGGTAAATCATCTCAACTGTGTGATGGGCCTTTGTTCTGCCATCTGCAAGAGCAAAGAGTCCAACTTGAGGACTGATCTCTAAGATGACTTTCAACATTGTGTAATTTTCTTTGGACCATTCCTTTGACTTCAGATAAATAAATGATCACAGAATGATCCCAAAATATCGTAGTTGTAAAGGGCCTCAATGGTTATCTACTTTGACCTGTAGTTTTATGAGAAACCCCTGAGCAAGTGATTTTCCAGTATTTGCTTGAAGACTCCCAATGAGGGACAATCCACTACCACTCAGAAACACCTCGTGTTATACCTTTCATTGTGAGCAAACATTTTCCTTTTGTTGAACATAAATTTACTTTATCTCTTATTATTGCTCCTAGTTTTTCCTTTTGGATGGGAGAAGAATAAATCTGATCCCTCTTCTCTTTCATATGATGGATCGTCAAATACATGAAATCAATCATCTATTCTGTCTAAGTCTTCACTTCTTCAGGTTAAACAACACCATCCCTATTTATGATATTTCTTCAATGAATCTGTGAGCCCTACCTTCAACAGCAAAGATAACAACACACCCACTCATTCTTATCTTGCTGAATTCATGTCCATGTGCTTTCACAAAACTTCCATGCAATGTCCTAGAAGCCTTCTTCTAGATCTCTTTACACTGAGTAGATGGTAGTAAAACATGTGGGGGAGGTGGCCTGCCAGTTAACACTCACTCTCATTTCATGACTGGCCCACCTCCTTTTCTGAATATTATCTTTACACCTTTCCTCTTGTGTAATATTAATAATGTGTCATAACCTTCTTAGATCCATCATACATTTCTCCATGCACCTTTCTGTGACCTTCTAATTTAGTTCCTCAAAGACTATGATATTCTAGGACTTAAAACTGTATAGCATGACTGCAAAATATATTGATATTTTAATGGGTCTTTGGATCAAGGAGAAGAAAAACACTTTTTAGTTTCCTACATGCAATCTGGTCTTCTCTTTCTTTTCACCAAATTCTATACCCAGTCAATTGTTTGTCTTCAGTGTTAGTCCAAGACACATGTACCAATGGACCAGCTTGTTAAGCCAAGCAGGAGCAGCTTTTCAGAAGAATGCTGCTGTGAACAGCTTTTAGGATTCTGATTATATAGTATAGTTAGCTCTCTATTCAATAACAAATAAAAACAAAACATTCATAGTAAATCAAGGTACAGCATTCACAATGTTACAACTTATCACAGATAATCAAAATACAGCATTCACAACAACTTATCAGAAAAAATGGTCACAAAATTTTCACCACAATGGTCACAGTTTTGAGGGAAGTATAATCATTTAATGAATCAATCACTTAGCAACTCAATCATTCAATCAACTCAATCATCCAATCATCCTTAAGGAGCCTTAAGGATCACAAAATACAATAGTCAAAGTTCTCCACTCATGGGGCACACTAAGTTACAAGTTATTAAGTTATTGATAAATCACTACTCAGCATTGTCTTAATGGGGGATAGAAAATAACACACTCCATCCACCCCTCAGTGGCAAATAAGTTATAATCTTCTAAGTCAGTACACAGTATCCAAGTAAAGTCTTCTTTCAGTTTGACTTGGGGTGGCCTCTCAGATTCCCTGGATCCCCTTCTATGGTCCTAGCTCCTACCTGGGTTCACCAAACTGTCACCTGGGTTCAAAGGCAGACAGCTCCCAGGTCTTTGTCCACCTCTCCATGCACTTTCTCTTCCATGTTGAAGCTCACATCATCCAGTCCACCTTACGTCCTTCACAGTCTCTGTTCCCAGGAAGTCAAGGCTTAACAAAGCCACAAAGAGGTCCATGCAAAGTACCAATATCACAGTCATGCTTCCTCAGTCTTTGGCAGCTCCCAGTAGAAGCTGGTAGCTCCCCAGCAGAAGCTCCAGCTGGTTCCCAGAATCAAAATCACTTCACCCAGGTTCCCAAAGTCAAAATCATTCTCTCCAGCCTGGGGGGCCTTTCTCTTCAGCCTCCCTAGTGGCAGCCTCCACAAAGCTTCCTCCAAGAAGATCTGACTCTCCCTCTCTGGTCTTTTCCTTATATACAATATTGTGCCTCCCTGCTCAGCCCCTTCCAGTCACATCAACAACAGAGGTACATAACTTCTGTTTCTTTAACAGAGGCTTAATTTGAACCAGGAGCTAAGTACCTCTCAGCTTAACAATCCAAAGGGATCTTTAAATTTTATTACCACTACACAGCTCTATAAGCTGTCCATTTGATTAGATGCCATAAAGAATAATAATAATTAAATGCCATAGATGCCATAGATGTGCTCTTTGTGCATATGTTTTATTACTATGTGGATACTTAGGCTGAACTTCTCTTAGGAATTGCAGATATAATAACAGATACCATTTATGTAGCATTTTAAGGCTTACAAAGCATTTTAGAAATATCTCATTCAAGCCTCACAGTCACTCTAGGAGGTAAATGTTATTATTGCCCTATTTTATAATTAAGGAAACTGAGGCAGAGGTTAAGGGATTTGCCCAGGGTCACACAGTCAGCAAGTGTCTGAGGCTGGATTTGAACCCAGATCTTCCCAACTTTAGGTCTAGCAATCTATACACTTCACCACCTACAAATATTAAAATTTGACTAGATATGATTAAAACTTGTAATCATAACTAAAATCAATGTAATCAATAATGACAATAAATGAAAATAATTGACAATAAATCAAATATTCAAGATAGATATCATGTACACATTAGATATAATTATATTAACAACTCATATCACACTTTAAGTTTTCATAAAACATTGCCTCCAAATAATCTTGTGAGACAGGTAGTGTAAATATAATCAACCCTTATTTTGCAGATGGGGAAAATGGACTTTGGAAAATTTCAGTGACTTCTTCATAGCCTTATCAGTAGCTAGTATCAGAGTCACTATGGGAATAAATTTCCTCACCCTCAACTCTTTGTTCAGTGCCCTATCTAAAAAGCATTAAACATCCCAAGGTGGTTAACTTGACCCACATGATATTCATCTAGATACTTAAATGCTAGTGTTTATGTTTCTGTATGGTACAACTAGGTGGCTCAGTTAGAGTCAGAAAGACCTGAGTTCAAATCCAGCCTCAGACACTTATGAGCTGTGTGAACCTGGTCTGTAACTTGTTTTTACTCAGTTTCCTCATCTGTAAAATGAGCAGAAGAAGGAAATGACAAACCAATCCAGTATCTTTGCCAAAAATAACTCCAAATGTGGTCCCAAAGAGAAGGACAGGACTAAACAACTATATGTGTCATGGTCATTGTTTTGTTTTACCTTAAGAACAAAGACAAAATTTTATAACAGTAACTCTTTTATACACATCACCAGAAAATAGACAAAGGCATTATGGGGTTATTTCACAAATTTACTTATAAACAGTTATTAGATTTAAAAATAAACAACTAAAACTACTGTAACAAAATAGGTAATATTAAGTTATAGAATTCAATTGTTACAAAATACAAGAAAAACATTTTACCTTATTTCCCTGCTGAGACAATTATTAGAATGTGTGGAAAATACTCACTAGCATATCTTTTTGTTTTCTTGTTGTTGTTTTTTTTGAGGGCAATTGGGATTAAGTAACTTGCCCAAGGTCACATGGCTAGGTTTTTGTTTGTGTGTGCATTAAGTGTCTGAGGTTGGATCCGAACTCAGGTCCTTCTGACTCCAGGGCCAACGCTCTACTCACTGCGCCACCTAGCCGCCCCCCTAGCATATCTTTAATAATACTAATATTTTCAACAAGCAATAGTAAAGGCAGACAATAGGCAGATGCCACTAAACTTGTCTTATGTGATCAAATGTGATTTATCTCTGAATAGAGCCCATGAACAGGCTAAGATCGGAGTGGAATGAAAAGCCCCACCCCCGCCCCGCCCCATGCACAACATTTACATTAATTCAACCAACAACATATCAACAAAAAAGACTCTTAGAAATGTTTAATTAGCTAGGAATTGTTTATCTAATACAAAATATTAAACTTTTATTGTTCACTAAGTCTTCCTCTGGTCAAAAGGGGAACAAATGAGACCAGAGAGGATAAATCAAAGCTATTCTTTTCCCTTACTCTACCCCTAAGCAATTCCCTCTCAGGCACTTGGCTAGGATGATTTCCACTATTTGCTGGACAGACCTTGGGATGTCCAATACCAAAATAGATAATTATTTTGCAAAGGACCCACAAAAATTACTTTGTACATTAATTCAACACCTTTGATTGAATAGACTCTACAGGCTTTGTTCACACTAAGTTCATATTCCTGACCTACTGCTTCAATAGAAGTACTCTCACCTGATAAAGGAATTAGAGAAGTAAATAATGTTGATGGGGTCCTTGTGATGTATATATGTCTGTAGTATCAATCTGTAACATCAGTTTGTAAATGGGGTGCTTTGGGATCTATGTCTGTAAAATCAATTTGTAAAAGCAGTCTGTAAGATCACATTTCCACCCCCCAGCCTCAGAGCATTGACTCTGCCCCTTCCCCCTTCCAGCACTCTGCCCAGCAACAACTCATGACCTGTTTATCTCTGTTTGAAACAATAAGTTATGTAAATGTTATCTCCCTTAGTTAGAGTGGCCAGCCCCACCAGAAATTCTTCAATACCTTATCTATAGGGTAACTCCTTAGTCAATTATATACCCACACTGTCTCTGATGACCTTGGTGGGTGGCAGACCGGGCACTCTTTAGTGACATATCAGGCCTAGAACCACACCTCCAACTAGCCCCACTTGAGCTATTTCCCAGTGAATCATGGGCAATACACCTGCGCAGTTGATATTAAAAGTGTATGGTCCTTTGAGCACTGACCACTCCTTAACTCCTCCCTGATCCCACCCTTACTCACCTAGTTAGCATAATTGACCCCTTAAAACTATGCCTGCAGCCGCTGCGAGTTTTCAGGTTCCATAAGAATCTAGCCCGCTGTTCTCTACAGCGTAACAATAAACTTTACAATTTCGGCTTCAAAGTTTGCTTGAGCCTGGTGAATTCCTTCCAGACTGAATGCCAGGAGAGGTATCCCTGGCAGAACCACTTACCCTCCCCCCCTCCTTATCACCCTTCCCTCTTCAATGTCATTAGGAACTTCAACTGAGGAAGGTTGATTGATTCAATCAGTACCCACATTAACATCACCTTTGTACTTCCTTTCTTACCAGGCTGTATTCCAGACTATTCTACCATGTATAGAGAACTAGGTACCTTCATTACCACTTTCACCTCTTCCCCCACTGCCCCCCACCCACACCAGTCTTTCATCTTTCTTTCACATGTTGTATTTTCCTGATTAGAATGTGTTTCTCTTGATTGCATGTTTACCCCCCTCTTCCCCCCCAGCACATAGCAAAATGCTTGTCACATAGTAAATTTAGTAAATGCTTTTTGACTGACTGGTTCTGTACCTTTGAGACTAAGTCTGGCCCCTTTTTGATGTGATGAAACTTCAAATACTTAAGGACAAGTATCCTTCCATGCCCAAATCTTTTCTTCTCCAACTTAAGCATCTGTAGTTTCTTCAGTCCTCCTATGTCAGAATCTTGAGACCTTTCTCTTATCAATGTCCTTCTTAAAATGGGGCACCCAAAAAGATGGATATCTATGCAACCTCTCTGGGAGCTAACTTAGCATGATGCAGCTTAATGGGTCTGGAGGATTTAAATGCAAATTAGAATCCTCTCCATATGCCCCTAAAGTAATTTATGCTTCTGAGGGTTAAGTGAGACTGTGAGAGCCCAATTCATGCCATAGCCCCAAGACAGGCATTAAGAACCAGGAAGAAAACAAGAAAAGTAATGGGACTTTAGAGTTTTGCTGGGGAGAAGGAGCAGTAATTTGACTTTAGAGAAGTCTTTCCCATCACCAAGGTCTTGGAGGTGCTAGCTATTAGTGAGATATGCTACTATGAGATATGCACAGGCATAGCTGTTTAATAACTTAATAAAGAGTGGATTGTAATCTTCCCTGAGTCTAAAGGGATTATGAGACAGTCTATATATCATGGAATCCATCGCAGGGATTATTCCTTACTTCCAGGAGAAGTTTCCATTCAAAGCCCAAATGACCAGAGTCCACAACAAGGAAGAAGAGTTGGTGGATTCACTTTTATCTCTAAAGTTTGTCTCTCTTTACAAAGATTTGTGAAAGGCAGAATTATATACAAGCACAATAAATCACTTTTTATCGGCTTATTAGAATTAATGGCCCTAAGCAAGGCAGAATCACTTTTATAAAACCAAAAAATGCTTAGCTTTGACAATTGAAGTGTTTTAGTGATACATATGTATATTTATCTGCATAAAGATTCAGTAGGGCATGGTGGATAAAGAGATGACCTAGTTAATTAGGAAGATCTGGATCCAAGTACACTTGACTTACACTGACTGTGTGACACTTGGTGAGTCATTTCAACTCTCAGTGACTCCAAGCAACCCTCTAAGACTATGAAATGAACAAGTATCCCTCTGGAAGAAGAGACAGCCTATAACTCCCTCACCAATTTCCATATGCCAATGAAACCATAGGTTCAATAAGTATGATAGATAGATAGAGATATAAGTATATACATACATACATACATACATGTATATATTATATAAGTATAATATATATGAATATTTATAAATACACAATTATGTTTTATAAATATAACATACATATGTATATCTGTATGTGCATATAGATATACTAAAATAATCTTGCTGTACTTATGTCTAAGTATGTAATATATATAAAGTTTAAATATACATATATATTAGTAAGAGATAGTACTTACTGAACCTTTAGTTTACTGAAATTACTCATTGAACCATATCCTGTGTATATAAATATATATGCACATACACATATACAGGTTCATATATAGATATTTGTTATATGCAATAAATGTGTATTATGTAACTATTGTGGGTTTACATTAAGGGTAGGGAGATGAGGATTAAACTTATGATTTGATGGGATAGATAACTCGCAGGTGAGGAAACTTTCTCTGCTAATGGAGGTCAGCAACTTCTCTATAATTTAGAGTTTTATGTCAGACATTCTTAACTTGTTTTGCTACATTGTAGCTTCCTTTCTCAGTCTCCTGATATCGGTGGGAACCCTTCTCAGAATAATGTTCTAAAAATAAACAAAATATTTAGGATTACAAAGGAAACCAATTATATTGAAATATTTTTCCCATTCATATTCGTGAATGCCCTGAAATCTATCCACAAATTGCTTGGCTTAGAATCCCCCTTCTTAGTCAGTTACCTAATGAAGCAGGTTAAGTGATTTGCCAGTATTTTTGAGGGGCAGGACTTTAACACAAGTCTTCTTGACTGTGTGGCCAGTTCTCTGTCCATTATGTGCCCTGCTCTCCCCCCACATATTTATATTTGCATGTGTATTTATTTATGTTTATATGTAGGCTTATATATGTGCATAATTAACATAATTATTAACATAATATTTTAATACTTTCAGGAGTACCCACTTATCTTACATGTGGATACTCATTCCACCAGTGTAGCTATAGCAATCTTTCATAGGATCATAGGTGAGATCACTCTTACTGCCTCATTTTAAAAATTAAGAAACTAAGGATTGAAAACCAGGGCCTTTGATTCCAGATTCTCTGTGTGTTTGTGTGTGTGTGTGTGTGTGTGTGTGTGTGTGTGTGTGTCTGTATTTTGTATTATTTCACATTACCTCTGCTTCACAGCATTTCCTCATACTTTATAATTCTTATTCATGTCTTCTTACATTGAGTAGTCACTTTAAGCTCTGGAGGCATTCTTTGATGTAGTCGTGTGCTTTATTTCTTGTTTATTTGTTTTTGATGTCTCAGAAGTATCTATGTACCATTCTGTGTGACCATCTGTTGAATTGAAACTAATAGATTCTAACATCTCATTCTTGTTTCATGAGTGGTCCATCTCCATTTTCATGTGTTGGTGAAGAAAAAAATAAAATATTTGCACCAATTCTTATTTATTGGTAATGAGTTGCTGCATACTGAGACACTTCTATCCTTCATCATACGTCTTTACATTGATCTTTACTAGGAGTATAACCAGCAATTTTTGCTTCAGGGGTAAATATAACAAAATGCAACCTCAATTAAGTTGGTGATAAAGGATAGCTCAAGTCCTTGGACACCATGAAGTTACTGCCAGATGACCAGGAAAGAACTTTTCCTGAGATTCCTGTCATCTAGTAGCAATATGGAAAATTATATCACATAAAAGAGGTACAAGAGGGCACACGTTTACATTGGAGGGGAACATGGGAAATGTGGAGGTCAACACTTAAATGTTACTCTTATTGGAATTGTCTAAAGAGAGAATAACATAACCACTCAGTTGGGTATATAAATCTGTCTTTATGGAGAAGTAGGAGAGAAGATGAGAGTAAGGGAAGGAGGCTTATAGAGGGGAGGACTGATTAAGGGAACTACTGGTCAGAAACAAAACAGAGGAAACAGTAAAAAGAGAGAGAAAGAAGGATAAATGAGGAAAAAAGGATGGAGGGAAATACATAGCTAGCAATCATAACTGAGAATGTGAATACAAAGAACTCACCCATAAAACAGATAGCAGAATGGATTAAAAACCAGAATCAAACAATACATTGTTTACGAGACACACTTAAAGAAGAGAGACTCACATACTAAAAAAATAAGGAGCTGAAACAGAATCTATTATGCTGCGGTAAAAAGAAAAATGAAGGGATAGCAATCATGATCTCAAATAAAGCAAAAGCAAAAATAGACCAAATTTTAAAAAGATAAGCAGGGAAGTTACATTTTGCTAAAAGGTACAACAGAAAATGAAATAATATCAATACTAAACACATATGCACCATATGGCATGGCATCTAAATTCTTTTTTTTTTTTGGAGGGCAATTGGGGTTAAGTAACTTGCCCACAGTCACACGGATAGGTTTTTGTTTGTGTGTGTTAAGTGTTGGAGGCCGGATCCGAACTCAGGTCCTTCTGACTCCAGCGCCGGCGCTGTATTCACTGCGCCACCTTGCCGCCCCAGGCATCTAAATTCTTAAAGGAAAAGTTAAATAAGTTACATGAGAAAATAAACAATAAAACTCTACTAGTAAGAGATCTCAACTTTCCACTATCAAATCTATAAACAAAAAACAAGATTAAGAGAATTTTAGAAAACTTAGATGTGATAGCCCACCAGAGAAAATTGGAAATAGAAAGCAGTATACATTTTTTAGCTGTACATTTTCTTCAGCTATCCATTTTTTGCACCTTCACAAAAATTGACCATGTATTAGGACACAAAAACCTCACAACCAAATACAGAAAAGCAGAAATATTAAATGCATCCTTTTTCAGTCTATAATGTAATAAAAATTATATTCAAAAATTGCCATTGAAATGTAGATTAAAATGAATTCTAAACTAAATGATCTAATCCTAAAGAATGAGTGGATCAAAGGATAAATCATAGAAACAACTAATAATTTCATTAAAGAAAAGGACAACATACCAAAATTTATGGGATGCACCCAAAGTAGTATTTAGAAATATATATATGATGTGTGTTATGTGTAATTTAACTGACAAAATGAGGAGCTGATTTTACAAAAAGAAAAAGATAAACCATTGGTTAATTCAATTTTAAAAATAAAACCAAATTACAGGTATAAAAATTTTAAAGTGTGAATGCACCACCAAGAAAAATGAAATTAAAGTAATTAGGAACTATTTTGCCCAATTATATGCTAATAAATCTGACAATCTAGTTAAATAGATGAATATTTACAAAAATGTAAATTGCCCAGATTAACAGAAAAAGAGAGAGAATACTTTTAAAAATCCTCTTGTAGAAAAAGAAATTGAACAATCTATAAATCAGTTCTCTAAGAAAAGTTCCCCTGGACCAGAGGGAATCACAAGTGAGTTGTACTTAACATTTAAAAAGCAATTAATTCCAATGCCTTATTAATTATTTGGAAAAATAGGAAAAGGAGTCTTGCCACATTCCTTTTACAACACAAATACGGTGTTGATAGCCAAACCAGGAAAATCAAAAATAGAGAAAGAAAATTATAGATCCATTTCCCTAATGAATTACTGAAGCAAAAATTCATGAATGAGTGAATGAATAAATAAATAAAATACTAGCAAGGAGATTGCCACAATATGTCAGTCAAAGATCATGTATGTCACAAAGATCATATACTATGACCAGGTGGGATTTATACTAGGAATGTGGGATTGGTTCAATATTAGCCATATCATAATTCAAAATAATTGGCCACACCAATAAAATCAAGACAAATTATATGATTAATTCTATAGATGCAGAAAAAGTTTTTGACAAAATGCAACACATTCCTATTAAAAACACAAGAAACTATAGGAATAGAGTTTTCCTTTAAATGATAGGTAGTCTTTATCTGAAAAAGTTAAAAAGCATTTTCTTTAATATATAATTAATTTAAATTATAATATATAATTAATTTAAATTATAATTAATATAATAAGCAGAACTTTTTCCACTATAAACAGGGGTGAAGCAAGGGTACCCATTATCATTACTATTATTCACTATTTTTTCTAGAAACGTTAGCTATAGCAGTGAGGGAAGAAAAAATAAATCAAAGAAATTAGAATAGACAATGAGGAAATAAAACTGTCTCCCTATGCAGATTGCTATTCTCAGAAAATCCTGCAGATTCAACTGAAAAAGTAATCGAAATAATTGACAACTTCAGCAGTCACAAGATATAAAAACACACATATAAATCATCAATATTTCTATATATAAATAACAAAGTCCAGCCCTAAGAGATAGAAATAGAAATTCCATTTAAAATAACTGTAGACAATATAAAATACTTTGGAGTCTGCCTGTCAAGACAAACCCAAGAAGTAGATGAACAGAGTTTAAAAAAAACAAAACATTTTTCATACAAATAAAGTCAGATCTAAACCACAGGAAAATGTTAATTGCTCATGGGTAGGACAAGCCAATATAATAAAAATGACAATTCTCCCTAAATCATTATACTTATTTAGTGCCATACTCATTAAAATACAATATATATATGTACATATACATATACATATACATATATATATTATATAAAGCTAGAAAAAATACTAACATATTCATCTGGAAGAGCAAAAGATCAAGAATATCCAGGGAATTGATGAAAGAAAAATATGAAGTAGCCTAACTTCCCCAGATCTCATAGTGGATAGTGGTTAATAATCTAAACAGTCTAGTACTGGCTAAGAAATAGAGAAGTGGAATAGTGGAATATGTTAGGTGCACAATATATAACAGGAAATGCCAATAGTAGTTTCGGATTTGATAAACACAAAGATCAAACCTTTGGGACACAAACATGCTATTAGACAAAAAAAAAAATTCTTGGAAAACTACAGCAATCTGGCAGAAATTAGGTATAGATGATCACCTCACACCATTTACTAAAATAAGGTCAAAATGAGTGAATGATTTATTTATTTCTTATGCTTCATGGCTAATATGGAAAATATGGAAAAGATTTGCATGATTGTACAATATAATCTACATAAATTACTTTCCTTCCCAAGTGGGGGGAAGAGAGAGGGAGATAAAGAAATTGAATTTCAAATAAAAAATATATATATGTTAAAACACTTTTGTTTACGTGAAATTAAAATTTGATCTGTCTATCCCTCACACGTGGCATTTCCATTATCTGAGTTCTTCTGTGGTTGCCTTCTTACATGTGTAGAATGAAGCCCTTTCTCACCACTGACTCATAGAATCCTTTTCTTTCTTCAAGGCAAAACTCAAGAACTACATTCTTCATTTGGCCTTTCCTCAGTCTCCCCAAAGTCAGTGCCTTCCTTCCCTGACAATCTCATATCTAAATTCTTTGTAAATTCTCTTTGATCATTGTTTACATTTATTTGGTATGGATGTGTGCATATATATTATTTCTCACCCAATAAAGGTAATATTCTAAAAGTGGAGATTGTTCCATTTGTATTTATAGTGTTATTTTATTTGCATCCCCAGTGTCTAACACACAATATTCGCTTAATAAATGCTTATGGATTGATTATCTAATTGCTTACAAGGTACTAAAACTTTAAGTAATCAGTGCCCTCTAAATTTCAACATGGGACAAAGCCTTGATTGCTTCTACCATAGCTACAACTGCCTTTTTGTATTACTTACAATATTTATTCTACTGAGATCCATGTTTTCCATTATTATCAGTCAGGAAACTATTAGGTCTAAAGAGATGAGACTTGCAGTCCTGTAAGTAGCTTGAGATAGTTGAAAACTGTTCACAATTCCACATTCTCTATGTTTATGTTGAGAGAGAGACAGAGAGACAGAGAGAGACAGAGACAGAGAGAGACAGAGACAGAGAGAGACAGAGACAGAGACAGAAAGAGACAGAGAGAGGAGAGATTCAGAGAGAGATTGAGACAGAGACAAACAGAGAAAGATTAGCATACTTGCAAGTTCTGGCTTCTTCCATCCCCACCTGATATGTCAGTTGTGTTATCCTGAACAAGTTATTTAGCCCTTCAGTTGTTTCAGGCAACTCCTTAAGATTGTATGTTGCAAAGACTTCAGTCTGCAAGTTCCTCAATGTGGGCTCTCTATGCCAATATATAGATTTGCATTTGTAATATATGTACATATATTATACACATCAAGAAAAATATATTTACATGTGATACATAGCTAGATATAGATGTGATACTATATATGTATTATATATGTAAATTATTGTGTGCATGTGTCTTTATGTATTTATTTCAAAGAGGTAAATCAGAGAAGTCCTCATCATAGAAAAGTTTCCCTATATAACCCAATAATGTAATAGAGTATGTGTCACTAGTCAATTTGAAGAAATTCTTCATTCAGCCTGATAGAATTAAAAGGCATTAAAAGAGCGGACGCCACCGAGTCAGGCCGGAGCCGCTGCCGTCGCCATGACCCGCGGTAACCAGCGTGAGCTTGCCCGCCAGAAGAACATGAAAAAGCAAAGCGACTCAGGCAAGGGAGAACGCCGGGATGACGGGCTCTCTGCAGCTGCCCGAAAGCAGAGTGCCCCATCATCTCTACCTCCAGGGACTCGGAGATCATGCAACAGAAGCAGAAAAAAGCCAATGAGAAGAAGGAAGGGCCCAAGTAACTCTATGGCTCATGGCCATCTCTCTTGCCCGTCGACCGTGTGCCTGGAGCCAGTCCTGTCACGCTCTCGCCTCCTCCTGTAGCGCTCACAGGTCCCAGAACTGATGGCATTCCCTTCGCCCTGTGTCTGCAGTGGGTTCCCTCTGTGCATCCCTCCCCCCCAGGCAGCCTTGCTCTCCTCCAGGGCATTCCTGGAGGTGAGGGGGCTACCCTTTCCCAGTGTTTTTTATTCCTATGGGGCTTACCCCAGAGTATTAAAAGTAGCTTTGTAATTCCAAAAAAAAAAAAAAAGAATTAAAAGGCATTAGGGACTGGATAAGGGCTATAGATTGGTTGAGAGTATCTTAAAAATCCCTTTGGTGATCTAAATAAAAGTCAGCTGACCCTCCTCTGTGGGAATTAGTTGTGGAGAAAGGACTGAGATCTGAATGAAGGACTGAGCTTCTGGGATCTCACTTCTTACCTTTTCCCTTTCATGTCTTTAAGACTTCAGCCAATGGTGGAAGGAGTTTCTCTCTGCCTCTTTTCATAAGCAATAGTATACTTGGGTTGAAATACATAGCCATAGAAAACTTGGTTACATGCAGTCTTAGAGGAAGAATCAAAGATATTGCTTCTTGAATCCAAGCTTTTGAGTAAAGAGGAGAGATGGCCTAGTGCCTAGAGCTGGAATCCTGCCACTCCAGAAATGACAGACCTCGGAAATAAGATTCCAAGGAAGCAGTACTGGAGACTCATTGTCTGGCTAAGGACTTTATTTTGTACTTACCATAGCAGTGATCTAGCCAAGCATTTCAATTAAACCAGATGCTGCAAACAGTGGCAACTACAACCGAGAAATACCCAGGTTCAACCAATGCAGCAGTATTCAGAGGAAATTTTGAGACTGTAACTAATGGGTATTGTTTGAAGATATCATGAATCCTATATCCCTACAGCATCAGAGGGGTAAGCTGCCCCTCCTTGAACGTAGTGTGGCTCTGTCTACTTGTGATCTATAAGTGTCTATTTTTCTGATTGTTTCTGTGCATATTTATGGAATAACATGTATCAGCTTTATAAGAAGAGGTTTTTTTTTTAATGAGCTGATGTTCTTATTATGACATTTAACTAAATGGGTGAATTTTGCTGAAAGGCAAATCCAATGGTCAGGGATCCTGAGCTATAGGTTTTGGTTTATATCAATAGGTTTAGGAGCGCAGATCCACAAAGCACTTTGAAACTTGGGTAGTCACCTTCAACGGTACACATTCTGCCAGTTGCAACTTATCCTCTGAGCCACTATATACACATAATTATGTTGGGTCAATAAAGTATGTACTTTATTATGTAGTGAATTTTCTAGAATTTCCCCCTTTACATAAACTGCTATAGCAGGAATTCTCAACCTAGCGTTCACGAAATTTTTAAATGTATATTTATTTTGATAAGTATATGATGGAATTTTATGTTTTATAACTGTGTATTAAAATATGATTTGTTTTTGTAGTCCTGCATATCCTATTCTGCGCATTAAAAGATATTATTCCGGGGCGGCTAGGTGGCGCAGTGAATAGAGCACCAGCCCTGGAGTCAGAAGGACCTGAGTTCGGAGCTGGCCTCCGACACTTAATCCACACAAACAAAAACCTAGCTGTGTAACCTTGGGCAAGTTACTTAACCCCAATTGCCCTAAAGGGGCGGCTAGGTGGCACAGTGAGTAAGAGCGCCGGCCTCGGAGTTTGGATGACCCGAGATCAGATCCGGCCTCAGAAAATGAGCACCCACGCATAAACAATGACTAGCCGTGTAACCTTGAGCAAGTTACTTAACCCCAATTGCTTTAAAAAAAAATGATATTATTCTGAGAAGAGTTCCATAAGCTTCACTCAACTTCCAAAGAGAAGATGGGACAAGAAAAGCTAAGAATAGATTGATAGATAGATGGATAGATAGATAGATAAATAGATAGATAGCTAGACACACAGATAGAGAGTTTCTTTATTAAGCACTATGTACCAGGCATTAGACTAAGTACTTGGGGATACAAATAAAACAACTGAATGAAGAAAAATCAGATCTTTCAAAACCAAAAGGAATCTCAGAACTTACTTCATCCAGGTCCTCATTTCAAAATAAGAGGAAAATGAGGCTTACCCAGTCCAAAGACTTAATCAAGGTTACTCAGTGAATTAGAGGCCAAGTTGGTACCAGAACCTGAGCCTGGAGCCCTTGCCATTCTCCCAGACTGTGTAAACATATGCTGCTTGCAGTAAAAATAATGATCTCTCCAGCCCTTGTTACAGATCCAGTGCACATTAGAAGGCCCAGAGAGAGGCTTATGCTGGCTAGGAGCTCCGTTTTATTGAATTTAAAATGCAAGCCAATCAGAGTGGTACAAAAACTATTTAAAATGCTTTGGAGATAAGGCTAGAATAAGGAAACCTACACAAGCGGGTTTTGTGATAGTGATTTTAACTAGTCTTCTTGCCAGCAAAATTGGAAATTCTGAGCACTGATACAAGGAGGAAATTGTTCTTTTATTAAACATACATTGTACTTGAAAGTGTCTAAAGGGACCTCCTGTCACAGCAGTAGAATTCACCATTTGATCTTCTTTTCAAATTTAAGCTGACATCCTGGCAGCCTTCTGCCTTTTTAGTTAATAAATGTCGGGGTGTCTTTTTCAAGGAAAGGTCAGCATTCTTGGCTTTAGTAATGTCATTAGGAAATTCTAAGCCTCTCCTAGGGAGTGATATATTTGGACAATAGTTTGGCACTGAATCTACTTTCCTCCTCGATTAATACTGCAAGAAATGTTGGGGCTCATAATCACAGACATTAAGGAGTGCAAAGTACCAAAGGTCATCTTGTTTATCCACATAATACCTCAGGACCACTTAATACAGAAGTCTATCTAGCAATTTGTGTGAGACTTACTTTGACTTCCGAGAAAAGGTGCTGATTCTCCACTTAGAAAGTCAGACAGTAGGCCTGATGATTAGGTCATCTTTTCACTCAATTTTCTTCTTTATTTCATCTCATTGCTCCTAGTTATGATCTTTCCTCCCCACCCACGAATTCTTGAGCGTTCTCTCAGCAATCCTGTCAATTCTTGGAAGCTCTCTGTCTTTCATAAGCATCCAGTCTCCAAAGAGCAAGGTACAGGGACCAACTGCGAAAAGGACAAAGGGTTCCTTGGTATTTGAGGTGATCCCTTATGTCTGGAATTTACTCCCTCCTAATCTCTGCCTAACAAAATCTACCACTTTCTAGATGGCACTCAAGCTCTAGCTACAAGGACTTTATCCATCCAACTTCTAGTACCTTCCCTACTCAACTACTTTTTATTTATTTATTTTGCTTTTTTTTTCCATATGGGATAGGGATAAAGACTGGTCTTGTGGTTTCATTGCTAAAAGAACACTCCTAGATGAGGAAATTTCTTTTCCCAATGCAGGTTTGTACCTTTCCTGCAACTTCTAATCCTAGAATTGCCTAGAGCACTGAGAGATTAAGGGATTTTTGCACAGGTTTTAACAACAAGTATATATCAGAGACAGAACTTGAATTCAGTATTTTCCTGGTTCTGAGGACAACTATCTATACACTGTGCCATGCTGCTTTGTATATACACATACCCACATACATTTATGTGTGTGTGTGTATGTATACATAAGATTACATGTGTACATTATATTTCCACTGAGTGGTCCTTTTTATGTGTATGTATTTTTCTAGCATTGTGCTTGTTACATAGTAGGCACTTTGTTGTTGTCGATTTATTTCAGATGTATCTCATGTTTTGTGACCCACTTTGGGGTTTTCTTGGCAAAGATACTGAAGTGTTTTCCCATTTCCTTCTCCAACTCATTTTACAGATGAGGAAACTAAGGCAAATAGGATTAAGTGACCTGTTCAGGGTCACACAGCTAGTAAGTGTTGGAGGCCAGACTTGAACTCAGGAAGAGGAGTCTTCCTGACTCCAGGATCACTACTCTATCCATTGTGCCATATAGCTGCCCTGTAGGTACTTAAACATGCTAATTTATTGACTAGTTATATATTTCTCAAGGGAAGAACAATCTTAGAGGTTTTAGGCTGCTAGTGGAGCAGTGAATAAAGTATTTGTACCTGAATTCAGGAAATCCTGAGTTCAAATTCAGCCTTAAGCACTTATTATCTATGTGACCTTGGACAAGTTACTTGACCTCTGTTTGCCTCTGTTTCCTCAACTGTAAAACTGATATCCATGCCAGCATCTATCTCCTAGGGTTGTTATGAAGATAAAATGAGATAATATTTATAAAATCACTTAGCATAGTGCATGGCAGATAGTAGATATAATATAAATTTTTATTCATTTCCTTCCCATGACATTCGAGATAGCCACAGGTAGTTCCTGAAGGGATTGTGAAAGGGGTTCATATGAAGAGAGGGTACTGTAATACAGAGGACTATCTTGGGTGTAGTTATTGCATTTTAAACCCAGGCACACCAAAAACTGTTGTAGTTTCATGATGTGTTGCGATGCAACAGTCTCAAAGAATTCAGAGGCAGACCACCTCTAATCCATTTACTGAGATTGACACCTCTATGCGAGCTAAATTCCAAGCAAGCTAAATTCCAAGAGGAACCAGAAACTTTAGAGAAATCAAGATGATTTTTATAGGGTAAAGATGCAATTACATAACAGAAATTGAATTAGAATGGAGGAATATCATTAATATTAAAAAGGCAGGAGGAGATTGGTAAGGAATTAGGTAATGAAGGAGGGGTCCCATCTATGGTTCCATGGTTAAACAGTCTGGTCATTCTGCCCTCCAACTGGCTAGCTATTGTGGCCCTGTCTTGGGCTAGATGGATGATGTGGTTGTGATTGAATACAAGAACACACCTGTTTCTGTGGGAATGGGTTTGGGGACAGTGACTAGGTAGAGGCAGTAGCTGGGTTCCCATCACATGAACACACCTGCTGTTTCTGTGGAACTAAGAGTTCAGGACACACCAGTGAGCAGTGAGGAGTATACAAAGAAGTTAGGACATTGGTGGGGAGTGGGGCTAGGTAGGTGCAGTGGGCCTGCAGTAGGGCCAGACCTATAATAAAGTTATAATACTGGGGCTGGGGGAAGTTTTATTAGGATCCCATCATAGTTACATCAAGAGGGGATACTTTATTCTTCCTCAAAAAGAAGACTTCACCATCTTAGGGCTAAGGATACAGCTAGGTAGTGCAGTAGGTAAAAGTACATGAATTGGAGCCAAGAAGACCTGAGTTCAAATCCTACATCAAATATTTGCTAGTTTTGTTACACTGGGTAAGTCTCAATCTCTCAACAATAAATATGGATAATAATACACCTACCTCACAGGGTTTTTGTGAGAATAAAATGAAATGAAATATATGGAGTGCTTTGCTAATCTCAAAGTGCTATGTAAATGAGAATAATTGGGGCATCCCCAGGAGAAGGGCACCACAATGGGAATTGTGCTATGACATTGGAGGACTGAAGACAGAACATGGATGATGATCCCCATAGGGAGGAAGTGCACCTGTCTAGATGACAGCATCTAGGAGCAAGGTCATGTCCTCCCAATGCTAGTTATGGCTCTAAGTAACCCCCTCTCAATACGGCATCTGGAGCCACTAACGCACATTAGCTTTAGAGTTCTATTCCATTGAAGAGAGGAAAGAACACTGAGGGTAAGAGCTGGAGAGGATCTCAGAGTTCATCTAGACCACCAGATAGCAGTTAAATGATCTCAGAGTTCATCAAGACCACCCTCCCAATTTAACAGAAGAAGCTGAGGCCCTTAGGAGAGTGTCTTGCCTGAAAACTGTGCAGCAATGGTCAGGAGAACTCAAATTTTAGTTTAACTCCTCTGACTCCAAATATAATGCCCCCCCCCATACACAATGATAAAGGATATTGGAAGAAGTGCTCAGGGTGATGAGAGCTTATCTCTACTACAAAGTTCCAGGATGGGGCACCATTATAATAATCAACATTAATGTCACAGAATCACAAGACTTTAGTGACCATAGAGAATTCTTTCCACTCCATTCCTGACAAAACAATCCTCTTAACAACATACATGATAAATAGTCATACAGCTTTTGAATAAAGACCTCCAAAGAAGGGAAGCCACCACAGGTGGTTCATTCTTCTATCAAGTTCTGTAAAGTTTAGAAAACACTCTCCTCACAATATCCCTAAAAGCTAGGCAATAGGGGAATTATAATTATTGTTTTATGAAGAAGAAACTGAGGCTGAGGGAAGTTAAATGATTTTCTTACTATCCCTCAAGCCAGGGGAGGCATGGTGGCAGAGTGAAAATGTTGGACTCAAAATTGAGAAGACCTCAGTCCAGATCTGGCCTCAGACACTTAATACCTGTGTGATCTTGAGCAAGTCACTTAACTGCTATCTGATTTCTCACTTGTAAAATGAGATTAATGATAGCACCAACCTCCTAGGTTGTTAAGATGATTACATGAGATAATTATTCAATGACTTGCAAGTCTTTAAGCACTATAGAGTTGCTAGCTGTTACTCTGATTAATAACACTGAAAATATTATTAAATGACTGAACTCAGAATCATAGGACTTGAGTACAAATCCTACTTCTGATATTTACCACCTGTGTGACTTTGGGCAAGTCACTCAGCCTCCCCAGGTCTCAGTTTTATCATTTGTAAAGTGAGGAAGTTAGACACTGGATAAATGATTTCTGAAGTCTTTTTCCAGCTAGCTATATTCCAGGTCTCAAGTGATTCCAGATATAACATGATGCAATACAATGCACTGTGACAAAATAGCTATCAGTCAGTCTTGCCTTAAAAAAGGATTGCTAACTTAGAGACTATGCCTTCACCAACCTTTATATCTCCCACACTTCACACTGGGCACTGTACACAGTAGGTTTAAAAATCAAGTGTTGCATCAAATTGAATTAAATTGTGATGTTACCACTTACGTGGTGACTCGTGTATTGCTAGCCTATTGCCTTATTTCTATAAGACATATCCTCCCCACCAACCAAAAAAAAAAAAAAAGAATGTAAGGGGCGGCTGGGTAGCACAGTGAATAGAGCACTGGCCCCGGAGTCAGGAAGACTTGAGTTAAAATCCAGCCTCAGTCATTTAACTTGTACTAGCCATGTGACCTTGGGCAAGTCAATTAACCCCAATTGCCCTGACTTTCCCCCTCCAAAAAGCAAAAAATAAAAAAAGACATATCTCCAGAAAAATTACAAATTCTTTCAGTTAAGGACATGGAGTTACGTATGGCAGCAGATGATACATTTTCCTCCAATTTAAAAGTGATGTGTATTATCAACTGCATAATGGCTAAACAAATTGTCATGAAAGTTTTGGAATATTATTCTGCTGAAAGAAACAGTAAATGTGATGATCATGGAGAAACCTAAAAGATATATCAACAGATGCAAAGCAAACAGAACCAAGAAAAACCAAGTCCTTCAATACAAATATCCACAATGATATAACAAAGTACATTGATAGAAGAAAAACACTAGACACGAAATGCTATAAAAGTATGATTATCAAAACTGGTTCCAAAGAAGACATATGAGAACAAACTCCCCTCAACAAAAGTAGGGTAACGTGAATATGGAACACTGAAGAGAACATTAAATTTTTTGATGTGTTGATGAATTTTGCTTAACATTTTTTATCTTGCTCTATTAAAAATATAAGAGATGGCCCCTAAGATTGAGTTGGGGAGAGATGCAATGGAAAATGTAGGTATTATTTGAAAATATAACTATACATTTTTATTTTTATTCTTTTTTAACAAATGCTTTATTAATTTCTGGTTTACATTATTCATTTCCGCCAGATTTTGAGTTACAATTTTTCCCCCATTTTTCCCCTACCCTGGATCTATTTTCCAGGTCAGTGGTTTTTCCCATGAGATATTTCATATTGACTTCTATTCTTTCATTTGTTTGGATCTGTTTAACAGCATCTTGATTTCTCATAAAGTCATTAGCTTCCATTTGCTCCAGTCTAACTCTGAAGGAATGAATCTCCTCAGTGAGTTTTTGAGATTCTTTTTTAATCTGGCACATTTGGCTTTTTAAGTCATCCTTCTCCTCCTTGCCCTTTTGGGGCTCCTTTGCCATTTGAGTTAGTCTATTTTTAGGGTGTTATTTTCCTCAGTCAAGACTGTTGACTTTCATTTCATAATTTTCCTGCATCCTTCTCATTTCTCTTCCCAATTTTTCCTCCACTTCTCTTATCTGCTTCTTAAGGTCCTCTATGGCCTGTAACCCACTCATATTTTCCTTTGGGGCTTTTGGAGCAAGATTTCTGACCTAACAGTACTCCTCCTTTTCCCTGCTTTGACCCTCTTTGCCCCCCAAATAGGAGTCTAATGTTGCATTTTTCTGTTTATTTTGTTTTCTTTGCCTAGGCATGTTGCCACTTAATTACTTGACCTTTGGACTTGTTGCCACAGCAGGACTCTGCCACCATACAGGGGAGCTTCTCTCCCGAATGTTGGGGTCTTTATAACTTCCGGTTCTGGCAAGTTGGATGCCCACCCCAGACCTCCCCCCATATCACAATCCAGATCCAAGCATGTTAAAGGAAGAGTGATTAACCTCCAAGACTCATCTCTGGATCTCCCTACAGTTTGCAGGCCAGGAGCTGATGCTGCCACTGAAGCTGCAAAATGGCAAGTGTCTCCTCAGTGGTTTCTAGCCCCCAGGAGAGGAAGGCAATGTGTTCCCCAGATACTGGACCCAGGGCAATAACCTCTTACTTTGTCCTAGGCATGTCTGTGTTGATAATTCTGGAATTGCCACAGCTGCTGTTGTTCTGGGGTCCCTCCAGCTGGCTTCTGGCCTGGCCGCCCTGGGCCTAAAACCATGGCTCACAAGGGCCTGGGCTCAGCTCTCAGCGTGGTGGGCTATCGGCTCCCCACAAGCTGGGCTGTCGGCTCCCAGAGCGCTGTGCTGGCTGCTCCCCGCAGGGCTGCTTGGCTGTCCTCAGAGGGAGGTTAGCTTCTCTGTGTCATTCTGTGGGTGATGGTGTTCCAAAAGTTGTTCAGATTCCCCTTTTACGTAGTTTGGAAATGGTGTGGGGCAGAGCACCTTGGAAGTGCTGTTTCTATTCCACCCCATACTTATTTTTTAAAGTTCCTTCTCTCTGTCCCTCAGGAATTTTTCTAAATTTTCTTTTCTCCAAGCTATATATACATGGGCAAAAATTGTTTACTTTTCATTATTAGGAGGGGATTTTGAAAGTTACCAGTGTCTTGTTGTCGCTGTTTTTCTTTCCTTGTGTTTCTTCTGCTCTAGTTGTAGGATATTATTAGGTCTAAGCATGAGGAGCAAGAGACCAGAAGAGCTAGCAATCAAAGGTGCTAGGACACCTGTTCTCATTTCACTCTTTTCTCCTCCATACCTTCTACACTCTAGTAAAACTAGACTACTTGTCATTCCTTTTACATATCCACCCTTTCCTACCTCTATCTGGTTTTGTTCACTTCATTCTCCATACCAAGAATACCCTCTAACATCCAATTTTATCTTTTAAAATCTTGTCCATCTTTCAAGAACCACCTCAAATACCACTTCCTCCAGCACCCATTAATTTTTCCCCAAGATGAAGATTATTTCTTCTTCCTCAATCTCCACATAGCACTTTGTATATCTTTTATCATATCCTACAGAGACAGAGACAGGAAGACAGAGACAGAGATGAGAGAGACAGAGAGACAGAGAGCATGTACTAAGCTTTTACTAAGTGCTAAACATAGAGCTAAACTTTGGGGATACTAAAATAAGAAAAAAAAGAAATCTTTCTTCCTCTGAAAGAATTCATATTGGAAGGTGGAAAGAAAACAAAATAAAGAGAATCTGGAAAGCAGATGCAAGGAGGACCTATGCATGAAGGGACAAAGTAAATGGTGTGAAGGGGGAGCAGACCATGAAATAGAAAATCACACATGTGTACCTGGAACATTTCTCCTGCTAGATGGTAGTAGTTTGTCTATCTGGATGTGGTGCAAAAAAGATTCTTGCTCAGCTATTTGTTGAGCTACAATGAATTCTGGGTTTCCTTCCAAATCATAAGCTTCAGGGGGAAAGAAATAAGGACTATGTTTCCATTATTTTATCTTTCCTTCATTGTCTAGCATATTACAGAGGAAATGAATAAATGCTCAAAATAATTAGAGCTAGAAACTACCTTATACATCATCTGGCCCAACTCATTCATTATACAGATGAGGAAACTAAGGATCAGAAAAGAGATGTGACATGTTAGTGTGAGTTAACTAGAGTAGCTAGACCAGAGGCTCATTGATTTTCAGTCTATTGCTCATCCTAATTCCATCCCTCTCTCTGTTTTGTGCTCTCTCTCTCTCTCTCTCTCTCTCTCTCTCTCTCTAGCTCTCTCTCTCATTTTATATAAGCTTTTGTTTTGCTTTTTTTTTTGAAGGGAATGCAAGGCAACTGGGGTTAAGTGACTTGCCCAAGGTCACATGGCTAGTTTTTGTATTAAGTGTCTAAGGCCAGATTTGAACTCAGGTCCTCCTGACTCCAGGGCCAGTGTTCCATTCTCTTTCTTTCTTTTCTTTCTTTCCTTCCTTATTTAATTTTATATATTATATATTATATATACTACATACATTATATATATATACATATACATATACATATATATATATACACACACACACAAACTTACCTTCACTTCCCAGTGATTCCACCCACCATCATATAGAAACCTCTTTTAAAAGAAGAATTATAGTTATGAAAAACATTGGTCATACATGAGAGCATCTTTGTCATTCAGCACCAATAGACCATTATCTTTCCAAAGAGCAGGAATGCATGCTGCCATAAATTCTCTGAAGTCACAAGTAGATACTATATGATCCTTTTCCTTTACATAACAATGACCACAAGGTTATTGTATACATTGTTCTCCTGGTTCTGCTTATTTGACTCTAGCTAGTTCATATAAGAACCATCTAGTAAGAAGCTAGGTGGTGCAATGGATAGAGTGCTGACCCTGGAGTCAGGAAGACTTATCTTTGTGAGTTCAAATCTGGCCTCAAACATTACTAGCTGTGTGATCTTGGGAAAGTCACCTAACCCTCTTTGTCTCAATTTCCTCATCTATAAAATGAGATGGAGAAGAAAATGGCAAACCACTACAATTTCTCTACCAAGAATACCCCAAGTGGGGTCACAGAGAGTCAGACACAGCTGCAAAACAACTTAACAACAAAAGTGTTCATAAATCATGCCTTTTCTTCAGTGCTTTGCAAGTGTAAAGGGCTATGTATGTAGCAGATATTTTGACTACAAAATTAATTCCTTGAAGAAAAGAGTAATGTTTTATTACTCTTTATTTCTCTTCTGGTGCACAGTACTATGTATTTAATGACACAATGTTAGCATGTCATAGTATGCTAGAGTACCCAGAGCACCAGGCTTGGATCTGGAAGGCAGAAATTCAAATCCCAATCTTCAACACTTAATTAGCTATGAGACCATAGACAAATCATTTAACACCTGTGTAACTCTGAGTCCTCATTCTTTTATAAAAATGATAATAATACCTACACTAATCTTCCTCATGTGGTGGGGGTTACAATGGTTAAATAAGGTAATTTATGATTCCTTTATACATGTTAGTTATTATAATTTTACTAGAAAAATAATGATTATATATTGCTTATATCTCCTTTGTTCCTTACAATTATGCAATGGGATCAGCAAACCAGATTAAGAATATATCCAGCCTAGAAAGGAGGAGTCAAAAGTCCACATGTATGAAATTACCCACAAAAGCATAACTAAGAATTGGCATTTAGACTAGAATGCTGATTTCCTGATGTTTACTACAGTACATTGTATTGAATGATGTTCACAAATTATCTGATTTTGGACTACAATCAAGTTGTGGTTTATTTCCATCAACATAGAGTAATGATGGCCACTTGGACTGCCCAGGACTTTGATCATTTTTTTCTTATGCTTTCTCACTAGCAGAACAGTAGAGATAGACTCAAGGGAATACCTAAACCCAGTGTATACTTGGTTACTTTGACATAGATCCTTCAATTATTTTTTCATTATCTTCCCTTGGGAGTATTGAGCAGTAGTTAAATGGTACATTGGATAGAACCTGAGTTTGAATCCTAGCTCAGACATTTACTAGTTACATGATCTTACCCTCCCTCTGCCCCAATTTCTTCATCTGTAAAATGAGAATAATACTAGCATCTATCTCCCAGGGTTCTTGAAAGGATCAAATGAGAATTTTTACAACACCTTGAAAACCTTAAAGTGAAAATGCCATTTATGATAATGATGATGATATTAGGTAAATGTGCTCACGTCTTTATAGATATGACCTACCCAAGGTATAGGATGGACAACTTTTAACATCCTCCCCACTCCTGCTAGACCAGAGGGAGAGGGGATTACAATGATCTTTTACTTTCCCTTTGTCAAAAACACCTCAGAACTCATTCTTCCTCTCATTGACTTTGACTAAGGAAACAGAGTTCCAGGAATCTTATTAAGTTCTTCATGATTTTAAAGTCTACTAATCCCAGCATTTGAGAACTTACTTTTTCTATCCCTCCCTCACACCCAATAAAGGAATTTCCTAGTGGATGCAGAAAACAGTGACTAATGCCAAGGAATATTACTCAATGTTCACATTTCTATCACTGTTTTCTAGACTAGAGTTTTTCTCTTTGGGAAGCTTTGGAATCGTTATTCATACATGACATTTTGAGGTTGTTACCATCTTCATAGAAATTCACCTTCCAATGCAGGCAGAAGGAAAAAAAAACTAAACCTTTCACTGGTTATTTTTTTTTATCTCAAAGTCTGAGACACATAATCAATTTTGACCCACTTGAGTATCACTAGAATAATGGAAGTTTTTTTTAAAGAAAAAAATATAGATCATATGACCTTGAAATAAGCAAGGCAAACCAATTATCAACTGTTGTCCCAATTCATAACTGGCTACAAGCAGATTTTAACAATCATCATCATTATCCATATAATAGAAATATAGAAATTATCCTAAAATCCTAGAATCTTAGAATCAGCTAGACTTTAGACATGATCTAGACCAAATGTCTAAGAAATTATTTCTATATTTAGCATTCTTAATAAATAGTTATCAAATTTCTACTCAAGCTACCTGAACATATCAGGAAAACATTATTTCATAAGGTATTCCATTTTTTGACAGCTCCAATTGTTACAAAGTCCTTTTTGATATTGAATCCAATTTTGTCTCCTTGGAGCTCCATCAATAAATCTGAGTTATCTCCTTTGAGGTCACACAGAACAAAGCAATGAATTGTTATTCCCTATGAGAATCCTTCAAATATTTGAAGACAGTTATGACAAATTTATTAGTTAATTATTGAACATCAATTAAGTGCTTGTTATTTGCCAAGCACTGTGCTAAGCCATGGGAATACAAATAGAAAAATAAGGTTGCCCTAGTCTCCTATAAGAATAGGGGAGACAGCATATAGAGAAGGTTTGAGGGATAAGAAAAATGACTCATGTACTTTGGGTGCAGTAACAGAGCAGAGAGTGATGAATCTTCTCCAATGTCATTTCTACTGATAAGATCATATTCCTTTCTGATGTCAATCCATTTGATAGGGACAAGGATTTGAGTGGCAAGAACCTTGTGTTCTAGATTTTCAGTATCATTGGCTTCTTATATAATTGTTGTTGAAAAGATGCATAGATGTAGTCTAAACAACAGTACAGTGTATTGAATTTGAAACTGGTTAAATGTCTAGACACAAAGATCTGAGGGTTTGGAGAATTGTAAACTCAAGATGAGTCAACAGTGGGATGTAACGACCAAGAAAAGTGATAGCATCTTGGGCTGCAACTCCTGCCCCTTGGTACCAGTTGTAGATGGTGGTTGAGGTGGTAGAAGCAATCTACTTATCTAGAATAATTTGCCTTCTGTCTGTCCCTCAGGAATTTTTCTTAAGTTTTCTTTTCCCTGGGGCATAAATTTTTTAATTTCCAGAATTAGGAAGGCATTTCAGAAGTTGCCAGTGTATTGTTGTTGATTTTATTTCTTTGTGTCTGTTTTTTTCCTGATGTAGTATGAATTTATTATGTTCAAATATGAGGAACCAGAGACCCCAATAGCTAATCAAAGGTGCTAGAATACACCTTGAAGCAAGTAGTCTGTTCTTTTTCCTCATACACCCCTCCTTCCTTTGAGCCTCATAAATCCAGCTGTCTGTGTTGTGAGAAACAGTACAAATTCAATAATGACAGCTCAGACTCATATGGTGCTTTAATCTTTTCTCAACACTTTCCTTACAACAACCCCATGGTGAAGGTAGTATCCATTTTATCATACTCATTTTATAGGAGAAGAAATGGAACCCAAAAAAGGCCAAATCACTTGCATAGTAAGTGTAAAAATAGAATTTGATACTAGATTTCTTTTTTTTTAATAAATTAATTTATTTTTTAGTTTTCAACATTCACTTCCATAAGTTTTAAATTTTTCCCCTTCTCTTTCCTCCTCCCTCCCCAAGATGGTGTGTAATCTGATAAGCCTCTACATATACATTCTTATTAAGAATATTATTTTTTGCTTTTTTTTTTGGAGAGCAGTTAGAGTTAAATGACTTGCCCAAGGTCATGTGGCTATTTTGTGTGTGTGTGTTAAGTGTCTGAGGCCGGATTTGAACTCAGATCCTCCTGACTCCAGTGCTGGTGCTCTATTTGCTGCACCACCTAGCTGCCCCTTCAAACATATTTTTACATTGCTATTTTGTATAGAAGAATTAGAACAAATGGGAGGAATCATGAGAAAGAAAAAAAACAAAACAAAAAGAGCAAATAATATTCTTTCATTGGAATTCAAATTCCATATTTCTTTCTCTGGATGTGGATGGTATTTTCCAAAATGAGTTTTTCAGAGTTATTTTACGTCCTTGCATTGCTGAGAACTAAGTCTGTTAAAGTCAGTCATCATGCAATGTGGCTATTACCATGAACAATATTCTCCTGGTTCTGCTCATTTTACTCAACATCAGTTCACATAAGTCTTTTCAGGCTTTTCTGAAGTTCTCCTGATCATCATTTCTTATAGAAAAATAGTATTGCATTACATTCATATATCACAGCTTGTTCAGCCATTCCCCAATTGATGGGCATCCTCTCAATTTTCAGTTCTAGGCTCCCACTAAAAAAAGCTACTATATTTTTGTATTGCTCCTAGATTTCTTCATTCCAAATGCAGGTCCCTTTCCTTTATACCACAATGAACTTTAAATTAAAAAAAAAATAAGAGTGGAATATTTGAAGTCAGATAACCGATATTTAAATCTTGGAACTGCTTCTTATTATCTAAATGACCCTTGTGCCTGTTTTCTTATTTGGAAAATAAAGGTAATTGAAATAAACTAAGTGACCTCTAAGGAACTTACCAGTTCTGAATCCATGATGTCATGACCTACTATCCATAATAATAACTCACATTTTTCTGGTGATAGATATGACACAGACTCTGCTTTCAAGAAATATAAGATGTTAAGAGGGCAAACAGACATAAAAATAAATGATTATGACAGCTAGGTGGCACTATGGATAGAGTGCCAGGCCCATAGTCAAGAAGACCTGAGTTCAAATCTAGTCTTGCTAGTTAGGCAAATCCCATAACCTTGTTTGCCTCAGTTTCCTCATTAGTAAAATGAGCTGGAGAAGAAAATGGCAAACTGCTCCAGCATCTTTGCTAAGAAAACTCCAAATGGGGTCACAAAGAGTCAGACACAGCTGAAAAAACCTGAACAATCACATGTTACAAAAAAGAAATCTTGATTTTCAAGGACTAATGTTGAAATATACTGTCCTCATCACAGTGGATAGGGGAGAGACCAGGGGTGGGGAACTGCAGGCTCAAGGCCACATGTGGCCTTCTAGATGCTCAGGTATGGCCTTTTGACTGAGTCCAAGTTTTGCAGAACAAATATTTGTTTTAAATTTGGATTCAGTCAAAGAGCTGTACCTGAGAACCTAGAGGGTCATATTTGGCCTCAAGGCCATAGGTCCCCTACCCGTGGGATAGGCTATTTATATATAGAATCATGAAGATTTTGCCAGGCATGACCAACACATTGGTTTGTTTTACTTATCTACATTTCTTTGTTATGAAGGAGGATGCTATTGGGAGCTGGAGTGTGGGGCAGATGAAGACTTTATTAAATAGCATCAAAATATTAAAAAAAAATAAAACATTTTAAAATAATATACAAGGCGGCTATGTGGCACAGTGAATAGAGCACTGGCCCTGGAGTCAGGAAGACCTGAGTTCAAATCCAGCCTCAGACACTTAACACAAAAAAATAGTTGTGTGACCTTGGGCAAGTCATTTAACCCCAACAGCCCTCCAAAAAGCAAAACAAAACAAAACAAAGAATATACAAAGGAGAATGTAATAAATGCAGATAAACTGTCCAAGAGGTCTGATACAGTCAATACAGCAATGAACTCATAGTCAGGGAGGGACTTCTCCATATGAGATTCCATTCATGATATAGGTATTGCATGAGGAAAGATGTTCAGATCATAGAAGGAAGAAAACAAGTGTTCATTAAATGCCTACTGTGTCTCAGACACTGTATTAAGCACTTAATGAATATCTCAGTTGATGCTCACAACCTACCTGGGAGGTAGGTGCTATTATAATCCCTGTTTTGCAATTGGGGAGACTGAGGCAGAGTGATAATAAGTAACTTGCCCAAAGTCTAACAGTTAGTGTCTGAGGCCTGATTTGAATTCAAATCTTCTTGACTCCAGGCCCAGCACTCTATATGTTGTGCTACCTCTAGGGAAGGGTGAGAATAAGGGAGAGACAAAATTTAGTCCAGTTTACATGGAATATAAGTTTGGGAAGAGAAGTATGCATAGTATAAAGTTAAAAAACAATCAGAATCATGGAATCATAGGATTTTGTAAACCAGTAAAGTCCTCAGTTACTATCTAGTCTAACTTGTATCAGCTTCCTCTCACATAATTTTGTCTGTTAGTATAAATAGAAGAGAATAAGAAAACCATAGGCCAAGGAACTACACTTCTCCTGCCTGTGAAATTTCTGAATTTATTTATTTATTTATTCATTCATTCATTCATTCATTCATTCATTCATTCATTTATTTATTTATTTATTTTTTGCCTTTTGGTGGGCAATTGGGGTTAAGTAACTTGCCCAAGGTCACACCGCTAGGTTTTTGTGCGTGCATTAAGTGTATGAGGCCGGATCTGAACTCAGGTCCTTCTGACTCCAGGGCTGACACTCTACTCACTGTGCCACCTAGCCGCCCCCAAATATATTATTAAAGAAGTGCTCAGTAAATATCTAGAAAAGAAAGCAGTGATAAACACACACACACACACACACACACACACACACACACACACAAACATAAACAATATGACATCATTAAGAATAGGCCATTCCAGACTAACTCTATTTCCTTTCTTCAATAGCATTGTTAAGCTGGTATATGAGGGGAATGTCATCCATATTGGAGACCTAGGTTTCATCAATTTGATAAAATATCTTATATAATTGTTGTTGAATAGATGCATAGATGTGGCCTAAACAATAGTACAGTGTATTGAACTTGAAACTGGTTGAATGGCTAGACTCAAAAATCTGAGGGTTTGGAGAATTGTAAACGCAAGATGAGTCAACAGTGAGACATAACCAAGAAAAGTAATGTCCTCTTGGGCAACATTAACATCAACTATGGACATCTTGGCCATAATTTTCTTTTTCTTTTTTTTTTTAGAGAAAGATCATTTAGCTTGCTTCCATCAGGATTCAGGCTCAGTTCTTTCTAGTTATATCTCTGGATGGCACTTTTCTCACTTTCTTGAGTCTTTCGGGATTGATTTATATCACTGCATTGCTGAAAAGAGTCCAGTCTGTCATAGTTGGTCATCACAGATATGGTACGTCTGTGATTGTATGCAAATTTCTTCTGATTCTACTCTTCTCACTCAGCATAAGTTTGTATAAGTCTCTCCAGGTAATTGTGAAATCCATCACCTCCTTGTTTCTTATAGCACAATAATATTCCATTACATTCATATACCACAACTTGTTTAGCCATTCCCCAATTGATGGGCACCCCTTTAGTTTCCAATACTTTGCAACCACAAAAAGGGCTGCTAAAAATATTTTTGTACATATGGGTCTTCCTCCCACTTCTATGATCTCTTTGGGATATAACCCTAGAAGTGGTATGGCTGGGTCAAAGGGTATGAAATTATTTATAATCCTTTGGGCATAATTCCAGATTGCTCTCCAGAATGGTTGGATAAGTTCACAACTCCACCAGCAATGTATTAGTGTTCCAATTTGTCCACATCCTCTCCAGCATTTATCACTTTCTTGTTTTGTCATCTTAGCCAATCTGATTGGAGGGATGTGGTATCTCAGAGTTGTTTTGATTTGCATTTCTCTAATTAACAGTGATTTAGAGCCTTTCTTCATATGCTTATAGATATCTTTAATTTCTTTCTCTGAAAACTGACTGTTCATATCCTCTGACCATTTATCAACTGGGGAGTGACTTGTATTCATATAGATTTGGCTCAATTCTCTATAAATTTTAGAAATGAGTCCTTTATCAGAGACACAAGTTGTAAAAATTCTTTCCCAATTTCCCACCTCCCTCTTGATCTTGGTTACATTGGCTTTGTTTGTACAGAAGCTTTTCAATTTAATGTAATCAAAATTATCCATTTTTCATTTTATAATGCACTCTAATTCTTGTTTGGGCCTAAAATCTTCCCCTCTCCACAAGTCTGTCAGGTAAACTATTCCTTGCTTTCCCAAACTGCTTATAGTATCATCCTTTACACCTAGATCATGCACCCATTTAGACTCAATTTTGGTATATGGTGTTAGATAGTGATCTATGCCCACTTTCTGCCATACTGTATTCCAGTTTTCCCAGCAGTTTTTGTCAAACAGTGCATTCTTATCCCAAAAACTGGGGTCTTTGGGTTTATCGAACAATAGATTAACTATATTCATTAACTGCTGAGTCTCCTGTGCCAAATCTGTTCCATTGATCCACTACTCTACACCTCTGCCAGTACCAAGCACTTTTGATGACTGCTGCTGTATAATACAGATTAAGATCTGGCATAGCTAGTCCACCTTCCCTAGCATTTCTTTTCATTAATTCCCTTGATATTCTAGACCGTTTGTTCTTCCAAATAAATTTTGTTACTATTTTGTCTAACTCTACAAAGTAGTTTTTTGGTAAATTGATTGGTATGGCACTAAATATATAGTTTAGTTTGGGTAAAATTGTCATTTGTATTATATTAGCTCGACCCAGCCACAAGCAATTGATATTTTTCCAACTATTTAGATCTGATTTTATTTGTGTGAGAAGTGTTTTGTACTTGTGATAATATAGATTCTGGGTTTGTTTTGGCAAGTAAATTTCCAAATATTTTATAATGTCTACAGTGACTTTAACTGGGATTTCTCTTTCTATCTCTTGTTGTTGAGTTTTATTAGAGATGTACAGGAGATGTACAGGAATGCTGAGGATTTATGTGGGTTTATTTTATATCCAGCAACTTTGCCAAATTTATTTATTGTCTCAAGTAGTTTTTTACTTGATTCTCTAGGATTCTCTAAGTATATCATCATATCATCTGCAAAGAATGATAGCTTGGTCACTTCTTTGCCTAATTTGATTCCTTTGATTTCTTTTTCTTCTCTAATTGCTAGTGTTTCCAGTACCAGATTGAATAAGAGGGGTGATAGTGGACACCCTTGTTTCACTCCTGATCTTATTGGAAAGGCTTCTAGTTTATCCCCATTACATATAATACTTGCTGATGGTTTTAAATAGATGCTATCAACTATTTTAAGGAAGGCTCCATTTATTCCTATACTTTCTAGTGGTTTTAATAGGAAAGGATGTTGTACTTTGTCAAAAGCCTTTTCTGCATCTATTGAGATGATCATGTGGTTTCTGCTAGTTTTATTGTTGATATGCTCAATTATACTGATGGTTTTCCTAATATTTAAAACCTCCTTGCATTCCTGGAATGAATCCTACCTGATCAAAGTGTATTATTTTTGTGATAAGTTGTTGGAGTCTTTTGGCTAATATTTTATTTAGGATTTTTCCGTCTAAATTAATGAGGGAAATTGGTCTATAATTCTCTTTCTCTGTCTTATCTCTTCCTAATTTAGGAATCAGTACCATATTTGTGTCATAGAAAGTATTTGGTAGGACTCCTCCTTCACTAATTTTCCCAAATAGTTTGTAGAGTATTGGAATCAATTGTTCTTTAAATGTTTGATAGAATTCACTAGTGAACCCATTTGGCCCTGGAGATTTTTTCCTAGGGAATTCATTGATGGCTGGTTTGATTTCTTTTTCTGAGATGGCATTATTTAGGTAATTCACTTCCTCTTCAGTTAATCTGGGCAACTTGTGATTTTGTAAATATTCATCCATTTCACTAAGATTGTCATATTTATATGCATACAATTGGGAAAAATAATTCCTCATCATTTTTTTGATTTCCTCTTCATTAGAGGTAGATTCGCACTTTTTATTTTTGATACTCAAAATTTGGTTTTCTTCTTTCTTTTTTTTTTATCATATTGACTAAGGGACTATCAATTTTGTTGATTTTTTCATAAAACCAGCTCTTAGTTTTATTTATTAATTCAATAGTTTTCTTAATTTCAATTTTATTAATCTCTCCTTTGGTTTTCAAGATTTCTAATTTAGTACTAAATTGGGGATTTTCGATTTGTTCTTTTTCTAGCATTTTCAATTACATGTCCAATTCATTGACCTCCCTTTTCTCTAATTTATTCATGTATGCACTCAGGGATATAAAACTTCCCCTGAGAACTGCCTTTAGTGCATCCCACAAATTTTGGTATTTTGTCTCGTTATTATCATTCTCTTGAATGAAATTATTGATTGTTTCTATAATTTCTTCTTTGACCCATCAATTCTTTAGGATTAAATTGTTTAATTTCCAATTAGTTTTTAGTCTATCTTTCCCTGGCCCTTTATTGCATATAATTTTTATTGCATCATGATCTGAGAATGATGCATTTAATATTTCTGCCTTTTTGCGCTGGATTGTGAGGTTTTTATGCTCTAGTACATGGTCTATTTTTGAGTATGTACCATGCACTGCTGAGAAGAAAGTAAATTCCTTTTTATCCCCATTCAGTTTTCTCCAGAGATCCATCATATCTAGTCTCTCTAAGATTCTATTCACCTCCTTAACTTCTTTCGTGTTTGTTTTGAGGTTAGATTTATCGAGTTCAGAGAGGGGGAGATTTAGGTCCCCCACTAATATAGTTTTGCTATCTATTTCTTCCTCTAATTCCTTTAACTTCTCCTCTAGGAATTTGGATGCTATACCACTTGGTGCATATATATTAAGTAGTGATATTACTTCATTCTCGATGGTGCCTTTTAATAGGATATAGTTTCCTTCCTTATCTCTTTTAATTAGATCTATTTTTGCTTTTGCTTATGTTTTTGCTTCTTCCTTCTCCCTTCCCCTCCTTGAAGTTTTCCCTTTTGACTGCCCCCTCCCTCAGTGTTCCCACCCAGTGACCCCCCTTCTTGACCTACCCTCTCCCCTTACTACTATTTCCCTCCCTTCTGATCCCCCCTTTAGTCTCCTCCTTTTCACCCCCCCCCCTTACCCTTCCACTATCTATAGGACACAATAAATTTTTATACTTATCAGAGTAATTACTCCCTGTTTGATTCCAAACCAATGAGAGTAAATTTCAAACAGTGCTCCTCTCCCTCCCTCCTTTTCCTCTATTTAATGAATTTATGTGTCTTTTCACATTAGAATCTTAAACTTCACTGATTAATTTGATCCCTCTTTGGACCAGAGCCAGTGAGAATAGTGTTTAAATGATGTTCTTCTCCCTCTTTCTTTCCCCTCTTCTATAGTGTTTTGATGCCTATTCAGATGGCATATTTTACCTTTTCCTAGCTCATCCTTTCCTTTTTCCCATTACAGTCTCTTTGATCCCCTTAATAGTCTTTTTTGTTTTTGTTTTTGTTTTTAGACTTCATGTTAGTGCATTCATACCCACACCCTCTATCTAAGTATAACCCTTTAGAAGGTCATGATAATCATAAATATTTCGAATGTTGCCAGTTATCAGCTCCACATATAGGGATGTGAACATTTTGCTCTTGTTGCATCCCAAGTAATGAGCGTGTGTTTGTGGGTGTGTGCACTTATGCATGTGTGATTCTCTGTTTCCTTTGCTTACCTTTTTATATCTTTCTGGAGTCTTGTAATTGGAGATCAAATTTTCCATTGAGCTCTGGCTTTTTCATCAGGTAAGTCTGGAAGTCTCTTATTTCATTAAACATCTGTCTCCTTTCCTGAAAGATTATGCTGTTTTGCTGGGTAGTTAATTCTTGGTTGTAGTCCTAGCTCTCTTGTCCTACGAAATATCAAATTCCAGTCCCTTTGCTCTTTTAATGTAGAAGCTGCTAGGTCCTGTGTGATCCTAACTGTAGTTCCTCGATATTTGAATTGTTTCTTTTTGGCTGCTTGTAGAATTTTTTTCTTTAATCTTGTAATTCTGGAATTTGGCTACTATATTTCTTGGAGTTTTCCATTTGGGATCTCTTTCAGGAGGAGTCCGGTGAATTCTATCGATAGCTATTTTATCTTCTGATTCCAGGACCTCAGGACAGTTTTCTTTGACAATCTCTTGGAGGATGTTGTCTAGACTGCTTTTTTCATTGTGGCTTTCTGGTAGACCAATAATTCTTAAATTGTCTCTCCTGCATCTGTTCTCTAGGTCAGTTATTTTTCCAGTGAGATATTTTACATTTTCTTCCAATTCTTCGATCGTTTTGTTTTTTTGATTGACTCCTGCTGCATCATAGAGTTCTGAGTTTCAGTTTGATTGTATCTAATTTTGAGGGAATTATGGTCTTCAGTTAGTTTTTGAAGTTCCTTTTTTAGGGAGGTATTTTCTCCAATTACTTCACTAATTTTACTTTTTAAGGATTTATTTTCTTCACTGAGACTTTTTTCCACGTTGGTCACTACTTCCCTGATTTGGTCTTTAAAATTTTTCTTAAGCTCCTCCAGGAATGCTATTTAGGCTTGAGACCAGATCATGTTTCCTTCTGTGGTCTCAGGTGTGGGTAGAGAGTCTATATTGTCCTGTGTATTTAGTTGTTCTTCCCCTACATAGTAGGCTCGAATAGACTTTCTTGCCTTCCCCTCTCCTTTTCAGCTTCCTTACTTCCCATTGTGACTTCCTGTTTCTTAGTTTCTCAGGCTATGAGTTTAGGGCCTGATCCTTGACTTTGAATACCTCTGGGTGGCTAGTTTATGGCTAAGCCAGGGAAATCAGTGAGGAATGTAGATGTGTAGGTGGGGGTGAGTCTGACCACTTCAGATTTCTGCCTCTATGCCCCTGGGCTATAAGTAGGCTTTTGATGGTGAGGTGAGGTGGGGCTTGTTGTGACCCCTCCCTCTCTTCTCTTCAGACTCCTGGCTGTCTCAGTTACACCCCTTCTTGGAGACTCTCAATCCTGAGGCTATTTCCATTAGCTTGGGTTTTCAATCTGGGTGGGAGACTTATCTTTGGGTTTTCTGCTTCGTGAAGGAGGGATGGGGGGATCAGAGCAGCTAGAATTTACTTTGCCATTCCAGCCCCTGTATTATACAGGCAGGCAGTTTCCAAACTTCCAGGTTGGGGGCCAAATGCAGCCAGAGAAGCCACTCTCTCCACTGGGGGCCCGACTCTCCTACCTGGCTCTAGTGATCCTTTCCCTTGGTGAGATGATTGCAATTCATCCTTGATAAGTCTGCAGGCTGGGGCTTTTTCTCTCTCTGGTGTAGTCTGCTTGTCTGCTCGTAGGTCTGAGCTGTGCAGACCCCACACGCTCTGAGCTCGTCCTGTCCGGGTACACTGGGCAACCTCCTGGACTGGACTCTGCCACGCTTTGTCTTCCAGTGGGCTCCGTCACTCCGGAATCCGCTCAGATTCACCCTTTGAGACTTAGTGACCAAGGAGCTCAGCGAGGTTACTGCTTCCTTTCTGCCATCTTGGCTCCGCCCTTTGCCATAATTTTCAAGAATAAGGAAGTATTAGACCTGATATTCTCTGCCTTGACCAGCATACATCTGAACTTTTCTGTTGTTTCAGGCATAACATTTTAGGAAAGACATTGACAAATTGGAAAACATCCAGAGAAACTAAATGTGAGGGATCTTTTGTCAGTATGAGAAAGGAGACACTTAGCCTGAGGAAGAGAAGGATCAAGGGAACAAGGTAACTGTCACAAAGTACTTGAAAGGTTGTTAGATGGAAAAAGGGGATAAGGCTTGTCCTATTTGGACTCAGAGGACAGAATTTAGGATAATGAGCAGAAGTTAGAAGGAGGAAATTTTATGCTCAATTTAGGGAAACCATCCTAGTAATTAGAGCAATCTCAAAGGGGAATAATCTGCCTTAAGGAATAGTTGGTTCTCCCTTCAGATCTTCAAGAAAAAAATTGAATTACCACTTGTAGAGTATTCTTTCGTGAGGATTTGGGTTTTTTCCAGTATTTAGACAAGATAGCAGATTATATGAATGAATGAATGAATGAATCGATGGATGGATGGACTTATTAAATGCTTACATGAGCAAAGTATTATAATAAGCAGTTGTACTAGGGAGCTGGGTGGTCCAGTAGAGATAGCACTGGGTCTAGAGTCAGTAAAACTTGAATTCAAAGCCAGCCTCCAGATCCTCATAGCTGTGTCACCCTGGAAAAGTCACTTAATCTCTGCCTGACTCAGTTTCCTCCATTGTAAAACTGGGATACTAATAACAGCTACCTACAATGGTTATTGTGAATATCAAATGAGATCATATTGGTAAGCACAATGCCTAGAATATAGTAGGTATTTAATTGTGTCTTCCCTTCTCCTCTTCCCCTAAGTATTGTGCAAGTAACTACAAAAGCAAAGACAATCCCTGGTCTCAAGAGACTTATATTTTTTTTGTCTTTTTGGAGGGGGGAAGGCAGGGCAATTGGGGGTTAAGTGACTTGCCCAAGGTCACATGGCTAGTAAGTGTTAAGTATCTGAGGCCAGATTTGAATTCAGGTCCTCTTGACTCCTTGGGAGGTACTCTATTCACACTGCCACCTAGCTGCCCTGGAATTTATATTCTAATATAGTAGTCAACACATATAAAAGATGGAGCACTTTAAAATATTACATATGATAAGAAGGACCATAAGACAATAGGTTGACACACTCCTTCCAAAGTCAGTGGTAGAGTTGATTTGGTCATGGCTCCAGAACTAGAAGGGCTGAGGCAAAATGCCTACACTGGAGGTTACTTGAAATAGTGAACCAGATGAAGCTGCCACCAATCATGGCAAGATCAAGGGGAAAGTTCTGGAGATAAAATGGCTAAAACATCTACAACTTGGTATCTAGTCTTAGTGGCAAAGCTGCTGGTCAAGTTGTCAAAAAGATGGTCTAGGATCAAGAAGTAAAGTAAGGTGGGGTGGCTAGGTGGTGCAGTGAATAGAGCACAGGCCCTGGAGTCAGGAGACCTGAGTTCAAATGTGACCTCAGACACTTAACACTTACTAGCCATGTGACCTTGGGCAAGTCATTTAACCCCAATTGCCTTGCCTTCCCCCCTCCAAAAAGAAAAAAAAAAGTGAAGGTATGGCTGGGGACTTCCTGAAAGATTGGACCAGGCAAGACAGAAGAGCAGAATTTTGGAAATCATAGGATCATGCACTTAAAACTGCAAGGGACCTCAGGGATCATTTAATCTATCCCCTCCCATTTTACAGATGAGACAATGAGACCTAGAGAGCTTAAAAGATTTGCTCAAGGCCACACATGAAATAAGAGAATCCAAAATCATGGCCTCTGACTCCTATCCCAAATACAAACTCTTTCTATTACAGTAGCCCGTACAGTAGCATGGGCTTCCTGTCACCCATCCCTATTCCTCTACCCCAAAGAAAAGATTTATGGTCTAGGTAGCAAGTCTGTGATGAGGTCAAGTAGAAGAAAATCATGGGAATGGATTAAAATTAAGTAGGGCTGCAGCCTACTTGAAATAGTGGCCCAGGTGTCTGCCTACGCAGGGCATGCATGCACTGTGTGCTTGAGCCCACAGCTGGGCTGGATCAGACCACCTTCTCAGCATCTCTGCCTATGGCTTGCTCAGGGGTTCCTTCTCTTGGTCGTGCACTATACATGAACTTCCCTGAAGATGCTGAAACAGCAGCCTCCTCAGTTTACAAATCTAGAAACTACTAGCTATGTTGGATTTGCAAATCTTCCCAATCATGCCCACCGAAAATCTGTGAAAAAAGGTTTTGAATTCACAGTGATGGTTGGAGAATTGGGATTGGAAAAATCTACTCTGATCAATAGCCTGTTCTTGACTTACTTGTACCCAGAAAGTATCGTTCCCAGAGCAACAGAGAAAATAGAAAGAACTGTGCAGATAGATTAAAGATAGACGAGTAAAGCTCCGGTTTACTGTTGGTCTGTTGTCGACAAAGCAGACTACAGGGATGCAATTAACTGCAGTGACTGCTTCAAGATGATCATCCCCCTATGTGGATGAGCAGTTTGAATGGTATCTGCTTGATGAAAGTAGCTTGAACCAACTGCACATCGTAGATAACTGCTTGTATTGCTGCTTCTGCTTTATTTCACATTTTGGATATGGACTTAAAACCTTTAGATGTAGAGTTTATGAAAGATATACACAATAAAGTGAATGTTTTGCCTGTGATCACAAGAGCTGATACTCTGACCCTGAGAGAATGGGATGAGTGAAGAAGGTCCTGGATGAAATTGAAGAACAGGGCATCAAGATTTATCATCTACCCGATGCAGAGTCAGACGAGGATGAGGATTCTAAGAAATCGACTAGATGTCTGAAGGCTACTATACCATTTTCAGTAGTAGGATTCAATCAATTGATTGAAGCCAAAGACAAAAAGGTTAGAGATCATCTCTATCCTTGAGAGGAGCTGTGAAAGTGGAGAATCCAGAACATAATGACTTTCTAAAACCAGAACCAATGCTGATTATACCCATGCAGTATCTCCAGGCGATGACCCAGGACATTCACTATGAGAACTTCCACTTTGAAAGACTGAAAAGAGGGGGTGGGAATGTGAATAAGGAGGGAGTGAATAGAGACCAGATTCTACTGTAAAAGGAAGCAGAACTTTGTTATGCAGGAGATGATTGCAAGGATGGAGAGACAAATGCAGATGCAGGGAGGAGATGGCAATGTCCTGCACTGGCACCAGGCTTAACAATCTCACTTAAAGATGAAAAAGAACCTTCCAATGTGTTTTTTTTTTTCCTTTTTGGAGGGCAATTGTGGTTGTGATTTGCTCAAAGTCACATGGCTAGTCAGTGTGTCAAGTGTCTGAGGCCAGATTTGAACTCAGGTCCTCCTGATTCCAGGGCCAGGGCTCTATTCACCCAATGTGTTTTGTTTTTGTTTTTGTTTTTTTTTATGAAACCACTGAAAGGAATTCTTCCCCAAAACCTGTGCCTTTTCTACCCATGATCTGTGAATAGTTACTCTCCATTTTTACCTAAGGATCAGTTGTGGTACTATTTGTAATATGTACCTTGTAAAATGTATTTTATTTTATTTATTTTTAGAGGGGGGAAGGCAGGGCAATTGGGGTTAAGTGACTAGCCCAAGGTCGCACAGCTAGTAAGTGTTAAATTCCTGAGGCTGAATTTGAACTCAGGTCCTCCTGACACCAGAGCCAATGTTCTATTCACTGTGCCACCTAGATGCCCCAATAACATGTATTTTATTAATATTTTATACTTTTCCCACAACATGTATGTTTTCCTACATAATTGTTAGGTGGAATTGGCTTTCTAGAACTAAACCATGAATTTGTTCTGTATTTGTATGGCTTCCACAGGCCTGACTAGTTTGGGCATCTCTTACCATTGAATAGCACTGTGGCATCACACATAGGAGTGAATTCTTCTTTAAATCCTGGTGTTAAAGCACCAGACCAGGGCCCTCTGTCTGCCTGGTCTAATGGTGACTCTCTCAGCATGGCCCCTGGCAGAAGACAAGGGAGTCAGAGTTCTTATTTGGTAGAAGCTATTATGTGTAACAGCTGATACCCAGTTTTGCTGCTCCCCCTGGGGTGCATTTATTTACACATCCATATGGTTACTCTATATCACTGGTTTGTGTGAACAAAGAAGAATATGTACATTCAAATAATTCATATTTTTATAGTATCTTGATTTCTCATAAAGTCATTAACTTCCATTTGCTCCAATCTAATTTTAAAGGAATTATTCTGCTCAGTGAGTTTTTGAAATTCCTTTTCCATCTCCCAAATTCAACTTTTTTTTTTTTTTAAAGCAATTGGGGTTAAGTAACTTGCTCACGGTTACACGGCTAGTCATTGTTTATGCGTGGGTGCTCATTTTCTGAGGCTGGATCTGATCTCGGGTCATCCCAACTCCGAGGCCAGTGCTCTTACTCACTGGGCCACCTAGCTGCCCCTTTAGGGCAATTGGGGTTAAGTAACTTGCCCAAGGTTAACAAATTCAACTTTTTAAAGCACTCCTCTCCTCATTGGCTTTTTGGGCCTCTTTTGCCATTTGAGTTAGTCTATTTTTTTCAGGTGTTATTTTCTTCAGTGTATTTTTGGGTCTCATTTATCAGGCTGTTGACTCGCTTTTCATGATTTTCTTGCAGCATTCTCATTTCTCTTCCCAGTTTTTCCTCCACTTCTCTTACTTGATTTTCAAAACCCTTCTTGAATTCCTCCATGGCCTTTAACCAATTCATATTTTTCTTGGAGGCTTTTGACGCAGGGGTTCTGAATTTGATGTCTTCCTCTTGCTCCCTGCCTTGATTCTTTTGTCCCCCTGAAATGATTCTATGATCTGTTTGTCCTTCCTGTGCTTGCTCATATTGGCAGCCAATTACTTGAATTTTAAGCTCTTTGCCATGGTAGAACTCTTCTTCCAGAATGGAAAGAGCTATGTCCCAAATTGCTGGGGGTTTTGCAACTGCCAGAACTATTAGATGGGCACCCTCTCTACAGCCCCCATACTCTCTGGTTCACTGGTCACACACCCCAGGAACACCACCCAAGACCATGATCTGGAACCACATAGGTCAAAGCCCTTAGCATCTGAATGGTCTCTTGGTCCCCCTACAATCTACAGGCCAGGAGCTCTGGAAGCAGCCACATGGCAGTGGCTGCAGCCACCACACCTCCTCTGCTTCTCCCTCCAGGGGTAGTAGCCAGACCACACTCTTCTATCCTCTAACCTGTTTCCACACTGACCTTTTTTTTTTTTTTGTCTTTGGCATTTATGGATTGAGAAGTCTGGAAACAGTTACAGCTGCTGTTGATTTTCTCTAGTGAAGTCTGCTCTGGCCACTGGCCACTCATAGGGGCCACTCTGGGGATAAAACCACCCCTCAGATGGTTCTGCCCTTGGCTCCCAATAGGCTGCGATGGACACTTCCTGCCAGCCTACTGGGCTTCCTTCAGTGGGAGATTTGCTTCTTTCTGTCACTTTGTGGGTTCTGTAGCTCTAAAGTTTGTTTAGAGTCATTTTTTACATATCTCGGAAGAGGTGGAAGCCAGGATGTACAAAAGTCCTGTTTCTATTCTGCCATCTTGCCTCCGCCCAAGAAAGCAATTCTTTCAGGATCCTTTTGTACCCCAATGTCTTCAGCCAAGTTATTTTTTTTTTGCTTTTTTTTGGAGGGGGGAAGGCAGGGAAATTGGGGTTAAGTGACTTGACCAAGGTCACATGGCTAGTAAGTGTTAAGTGTCTCAGGCTGAATTTAAACTCAGGTCCTCTGAATGCCAGGGATAGTGCTTTATTCACTGTGCCACCTAACCTCCCCCAGACAGTTTTTAATAGGACATTTTTAGCACTATACATAAGCTCAAATTCAGCAATGACTCAGAAATTATCAATATGGTGGGGCTAAAATACCTGGGAGAATCCACAAGAGGAAATGAACTCCTTAGAGAGGGGAGTCTAGGATAGGAAGTAATAGAACACAGAATCTTGTTCATTGCTGATCACATATACTCACAGAAAGATGAATTTATGAGAAATAAAAGATCCTGAGATCTGCACATTGAGAAATCTTAGATGAGATGACATTTGGGAAGGGGAAGATTAGATTGTCAAAGATATTCCTGGAGACTAAAAAAAAAAAGAACTGATGGAAAATTCAAGGTTATTTATATTTTCAAATTCAATGAGATCTACTTGCAATTGGAAAGAAGAGAGGGAAAAGGGGTGGCTAAGTGGTGCAGTGAGTAAGAGCGCCGGCCTTGGAGTTGGGATGACCTGGGATCAAATCTGACCTCAGAAAATGAGCACCCACACATAAATAATGACTAGCCCTGTAACCTTGAGCAAGTTACTTAACCCCAATTGCTTTTTAAAAAAAAGAAGAAGAGAGGGAAAGGTATGAATGTTCTCCCCATCCACATCTTACTAGGGAAAGGCTGGAGGCCCTACATTCATGGTGGGAGAGGGAGAGTTTATGTATAGACCAGGTGTCCAATGAAATACTCACTTTTATTTATGGTAGAGACTCTATCTACCTCACAATGTCCCTCTTAAAATAGTAGAAAGTAGTTCATGTCCATACCTCAAAATAATGGAGAAAAAATGATATGATCTCCTCTCTATTCTGTGCTCAGATAAAGTGTGTTCCCTGGTAGAAGGGGGGTGACATATGCCAGATGATAATAATAATTATTATTCATAATAATTAATAATTAGTACAAAATATTTTTCATTTTTATTTTTAATTTATGAAGTAAAACAAGCATTTCATAACATATTACAAGATGATTGCATATGAAACTGTAAATATACTACGTTTAATTTGCTATTCCTTTCAAGTATACAATAAAATTATCTTGTAATTCCTTTTTTTTCCTTCCCTGCCCCCAGAGATGACTACCATTAGACCCAAAATGGTATATATGTAAAATTATTCTATACATACTTTTAGTTATCAGTTCTTTCTCTGGTTGCAGATAGTGTCTTTCTTCACATGTCCTTTAGTTAATTTGGGTATGTATAATAGTAATTAGTAGTAAGTATTGTTGTCAAACATGTTGTCAACATTTTTAGGTTTACAAAGTGATTTGCATATGATATCGCATTTGATTGTCTCTTTTCAATGTAGCAAGTATTTTTGCAGATAATTTCCTCCTACAGTAACTAGTCTTAAAATCAGAAGAGATGCAGTGCATATAGTAAATGTTTAATAATTATTTGTTTATTGTTTGTCCTTCATTCTTGAAGAGGATCAATGATATTTGGAAGGTGATGTCTTGACTTGCAAATGAATTGGATTTAAGTGAGGCATAGCTGTGCAAAGTCACCAGCCTCACTCTCTCCTCCAGGGCCATCTGGATCCAAGAGCAAGATATAGATCAGGATGACTGGAGATAGCCTCAGTTGCAGTGGAAGACCTTAACTTTTTAAGCTAAGGTCTTTCCAAGGTCTCAATTTGTCTGAGGCAACAACCGTTCAGTGAATAAGGCTAGGTAAGAAAGAAGACAAAAAAGTGACATCTTTTGGCTCATCAAAAAAAAAATAAATAAATCTGGGAGGGGAAGACCCTCAAGGTTTCTGGCCACAACAGAAATAATTGCTATTTACACTCACTCTGAGACATCACAACCCAAACAATATCAACAAAGAATACCCATTCAGTGATTAAAGGCTAGATAAGAATTGAGGCAAAAGATGACCTAGCTTGACTTCCCAAAAGAGTAAGTATGGGAAGGGAAAACCCTCAGAATTTCTGACCCAAACAGAAACAATTTCTGGTAACTCAATCTTAATAACATAGCTGTTAAGGGTCCAGGACAGGATTTCAACCCAGGTCTTTTGGATTCTAAGTCCAGAATGGTGCTATCATACAGTCAACAAATGGGTGGTGACAGTCTCCCGACAACTGGTTCAGAACACTTTTGATTGGTCAATAATAGGACCTAGGTCAAACCTCACTTGCTCTTTGTTTAGTTTGTATGCCTTAGAGTGAGTGTAAATAGCAATTGTTTTGATTCTGGCCAGAAGCCTTGAAGGTTTTCCTCTCCCAGACTGATTCTTTCCAGAAGGCAAACTACCCTGGATGATCATCTGTTATGTTGTAGAGGGGATTCTTGTTCTGATGTGTGGTAACAGAAGACTTCTGAAATCCTTGTAACACTGAGATCCTGTACTGTGAAACCTCAGGAGATGAACAGTTACACAGGTTTAGAATAGGGGGAAAGCTCTTGACAGAATTACAGCAATAACTTTCCTAGTGAGCTATCCCCAGTCCTGATTTTAGTTCTTACTCCACCCTGACCATTTTATCCTAACTCCTGTTATTAATGTTCAAGTCTTCTTATTCTCATTGCTCATAAGCTTCTCCATTTTTCCCATTTTAGCCATATTTATTACCTTTTCTTATGGATGGCCTTAACATATGTCAACCCTCTAAATATTCATGCTTTTTTTTTCTTATGACCACACTGAAGCTGGGCAGTTGAGTGTCACTAGTGTACTACATGTGTCTCCTAACTCTATTGGTTGAGAATTTGAATCACCCCATCTAGTCTATAACATTATCAGAGTTCATAAGGGGAAGATATAAGCATGGGAGGGTAAATAGGATCATAATCTCTAGAGTAGAAAGAAATCTTAGAGCCCCAGTAAGCCAAATATTACTCAAGTTCTCTGACTTTAAATCCAATTTTATTTCTATTACACTATATGTTAGGGATGGTCTTACTAGAAATAGTCCTTACATGATGGCTAAGGATTGAATAGGGAGGTTTCATTGTAATGGTATATTCAAGATAGCGGCAACAGTGTGTGCAATACACATAGTACTAAAAGTTCAAAGGAATATAATTCTTCTTGTGTTTAAAGCAGGAGATAACTAAGTAGCACAGTGGACAGAGGTCTAGATCTAAAGTCAGAAAGATCAGAGTGCAAATTTGACCTCAGATAATAAGTAGCTGTTAGATTCTGGACAAATCACTTACTGTTTGCCTCAGTTTCCTTATCTTTAAAATAATGATAATAATAACACTTATTTTAAGGGCTCTTATGTGAATACACTGGGATAATATTTGTGAAGCTCTTCCCAGACTTTAAAGTGCTACAGAAATGTTCATTGTAATAATATAGGCAATGTTGCTTGTCTTGACTTTTGAGGCAAAAAAAAAAAAAAGAAATTCTAAGAGGCAGAGGAGAGGAGGAACACCTTATAGTCATATGATACATATAGTGCAAAAGAGTAGAAATAGGAGAAGATTCTTTCTGTGTGGGAAACAGCAAGAAGAAAATTTTGGTTGATTTCTTTGAATATTTGAAAGAAAGTAATATAATGATGCATAATCATGGATAATAATCTTGTGGTTAAGATGGTGATATAAAGCACCTAAGAGAAGTCATTATTTTACATAAACCCCAGCAAATAACTGAAAAGGACCCCGGAATGACTACTAATGAAGAAAAGAAAATGAACAGAGCTAAGTTCCTCCACAAAGTACAGAGTTGAAGACAAAGACCAGTGGAGGCTAGCAGAGGAGTTACAGCAGGGAAATCAACATAATCTAATGTAAATCTGTAAGCCATCAAAGGCAAGGAGAACTGTCAGGGAGACCAATACGAGCTCGATAAAGAAGGAAGCTGAGTCACACCAGACAAGACAGAATGAACTCCTGAAAATGAAACTGAAGCCAGCCAAGAACCAGAACAGGGAGGTCATAAGACTGTACTACAAAAGTGGGGGGAGGGGAGAAATCTAAATCAGAACAGAATTAAGGGACAGAGCCCATCCTTGGATGCTACTGAAGAGGGAGACAGGGCTTATATATGTGTTTGTCACATCACTAGGAAACATACATAGCAGGAAACAGGACGAATTCAGCATGTAAGCAAAAGTATCAGGGAACTATATAAGAGGGCTATGATCTCATGGTTCCAGAAGCATGAGGAACCTCCTGCAAACTCTTTAAAACTTATACTTTTATGTGGACCTTTAGGAATCACTGGTCCACTTTCAATGGAACCTTATACAATATTAATTATGATAGTCCCTTTTATACAGATTGCCTCTGAGTATGCAATCTTAAAAACCTACAAGCAACAATTACATAAAAGACTGTCTCACTGTTTGGCAAATTTCAAGCTGAGGTCATTGCCTAGATAAGCTTGTGTTGATAGTTGTATTGGTTGGGTTGAAGACAGAAATTACCAGTATAGCTGAAATGAGAGTCCCTTTGTTCTCTTTAGGTTTCAATTAAAAATATCTTCTATAAACTCCATATCTCATGCAGTGCTAGACAATAAAAACAACAAACACACACAAAAGCAAAAATAATAAAATTTCTTTTACTGATAACACATTAAATTATGATTAATAAAGAACATTTAAAGAAACAATTGAAACTTAAAAGAAAGCTACATAATGTCATTCTGAAAAATGGCTGGGTCAGAGAACAAATCAGAAGTAATAGATCATTTCATCAAAGAAACTGACAATAATGAGACAACATATTAATTTCTTGAAATGTAGCCATAAAAATCCATACAGAAAAATATATCTCTAAGAATATGTATTAACAAAAGATGAAACAAATAGTTCAATGATGTTAAAATGGATTTTTTTTAAAAAATAGAAAGGTGGCTAACCAATTGAAAGAAAAATCTAAACAATATAGAAAATTTATTAGAGAACACTGAAAACAAAATAACAACTGAATGACTAAATAAGAATGGAGTTTTTTTAAGTTAATAAAACAGGTACACAATTAGTTACTCTTTTTTCCTAATATTTTTGTCCTGACTTGATCTATTTTATTTGTAATATTTCCCCCAATTATATGGAAAAACAATTTTAACATTTTTTAAAATTCTGAGTCCCAAATTCTTTTCCTCCCTTTTTTCTCTCTGCTCCCCCCCACATTGGGAAGGCAATTTGATATAGGTTACATATGTGCACTCAAGCAAAACATATTTCCATGTAACTCATGTTATGAAAAAAGCACAGACCAAAAAGACACAAGAAAAATAAAGAAAAAGTATGCTTTGATCTACATTCAAACTCTATCAGTTCTTTATTTGGAGATGGATAGCATTTTTTCATCATATGTCTTTTGGACTTGTCTAAGATTGTCGTATTCCTGAAATGGTTAACTCATTCACAATTGATGCTGTTACTGTGAAAAGTATTCCCTTATTTCTTCTTATTTCACTTTTCATCAGTTTGTGTAAGTTTTCCATGCTTTTCTGATAGCATCCTTGCTCATGATGTCTTATAAGACAGTAGTATTCAATGACAATTCTAGATAAGAACTTGTTCAGTCATTCCCCAATTGATTGGTATCCCCTAAATTTCCATATTCTTTGCCATCGTGAAAAGAGCCACTATAAATATTTTGGTACACATATGTTCTTTTCCTTTTTTTATATCTTTGATATATTGCCCTATGAGGGGTATTGTTTAGTCAAAGGGTATGTATGGTTTTTCTTTGGTCACAATTCCAAATCATTCTGCAGAATGATTGAATCAGTATATAACTTCATTAATATTGTATTTGTGTCTCAATTCTCCCACAACCCTTTTGACATCTGTCATTTTCCTATTCTATCATATTAGCCAATTTGATATGTATGGGGTGGGAGCTCTTAGTTTTAATTTTATTTTTCTTTAATCAATAGTGATTTAGGGTATTTTTCATATGATTATAAATAGCTTTAATTACTTTGTCTGAAAACTGCCTGTTCTTTTCCTTTGACCATTTGTTAATTGAAGAATGACTTTCTAAAATAAATTTGACCCATTTCTCTCTATATATGGGACATGAGGTTCTTTTCAGAGAAATTTTACATAATTTTTTCACAGTTATGATTACTATCTGTGTATTTCCCTCCATCCTATTCTGCCTCTCCCATTTATCCTACTCTCTCTCCTTTCACCTTGTCCATCCTCAAAAGTGTTCTGCCTTTTACCTACCCTAATCCACCCTCCCTTCTATCACCACCTTTTTTATCTTATCCCCTTCCCTTCCTGATGTCCTGTAGAGTAAGATAGGTTTCTATACCCAACTGAATGTGTATGTTATATACTCTTTGAGCCAATATGGATCAAAGTAAAGTTCACTCACTTCCCCCTCTCCCCCATCTTTCTCTTCACTGTAAAAGCTCTTTTCTCCCTCTTTTATGTCAAATAATTTACCCCAGTCTACTTCTCTCTTTCCCTTTCCCCCAATGCAATCATTTTTCACACCTTAATTTTATTTTTTAGAGATTATCTCATCATATTCATCTCACACCCATGCCCTCTGACTTTGTATACCCCTTCTAACTATCCTAACAATGAGAAAGTTTTTAGGTGTTACAAGGATCATTTTCCTATATAAGAATGTATACAGTTTAACCTTATTGAAACCATTATGATTTCTCTTTGTTGTTTACTTTGTTGTTTCTCATGAGTTGTTTTTTTTTTTTTTTTTTGAAAGCCAAAATTTCTATTTAGTTCTGGTCTTTTCATCAGAAATGCTTGAAAGTCTTCTCTTTCATTGAATGTCTATTTTTCCCCTGAAGGAATATAATCAACTTTAGTGGATAGGTGATTCTTGGTTGTAATCCTAGCATCCTAGCTCTTTTGCTCTCTGGAATATCATATTCCAAGCTCTCCAATTATTTAATGTATAAACTGTTAAATCTTGTGTCATTATAACTGTGGATCTACAATATTTTAATTGTTTTTCTCTAATTGCTTGCAATATTTTCTCCTTGATCTGGGATCCCTGAAATTTGACTATAATATCACTGGGAGATTTCATTTTGGGATAATTTTTAGTATAGGTGGATTCTTTCAATTTTTACTTTACCCTCTATTTCTATAATATCAGGGCAGTTTTCCTTGATAATTTCTTGAAGTATGATGTCATGACACTTTTTTATTATGGGTTTTAGGTAATCAAATAATTTTTAAATTATCTCTCCTAGATCTTTGAGACATTTCACATTTTCTTCTATTTTTCATTATTTTGGTTTTGTTTTATTACTTCTTGATATCTCATAAAGTAAATAACTTCAACTTGCCCAATTCCAAATGTGAAGGGATGATTTTCTTCAATTCACTGTTGTAACTCCTTTTCCATTTGGCCAATTGTTTTTTGAAGTTCTTTTGTTCAGTGAATTTTTGTGCCTATTTTTTCCATTTGGCAAGTTCTGCTTTTCAAGACATTCTTCTCCTCATTCCCTTTTTGAACCTCTTTTATGATTTGGCCCAGTCTGTTTTTTAAGGTGTTATTTTCTTCAATATTTTTATGCCTCTTTTAATAATTGTTGACTCTTTTTTCATGATTTCCTTGAATTACTCATTTCTTTTTCCAAGTTTTCCTCTACCTCTCTTACTTGATTTTTTAAATTGTTTTTGAGCTCTTTGATGGCCTGAAACTTATTCATATTTTTCCTGGAGGATTTAGATGTAGCACTTTTGCCTTTGTTGTATTCTAATTTTGTGTTTTTATTTTCCTTGTCACCATAAGTAACTTTTTATAGTCAGAATTTTTCTGTTGTTTAATCAGTTTTCCAGCCTATTTCTTGGCTTTTAACTCTATGCTAAAGTGGGAATCTTTTTCCAGGATGGAGGATGCACTGTCCCAAGCTTCAAGATTTTTGTGTAGCTATTTTCAGAGATATTTCTATGGACCTTTAAGTTTTCAGTTCGTGCAAGGTGGTGTGGCCTAAGGAATGGTGTGATCCTGACCTGTACTCTGAACTGGAGTGACCACAAGCATTTTTTCTGCCCTGGAACTGTGATTAGGGTCCCAGCTCCCCTGCAGTTGTAAACTCTGGTGTGCTACTGCTCTTCCTTGCCCTGGTACTGCCACTCAGGACTGTGAATTAGATCCAAGTATGGGAAATGCAATAGAATCCTGCCCCAAGTACCAGCAAAGAGACTCCTGTAATCTCCTTCTGACCAGTGTCTGACCCACTAGCCCCCTCCATCTGTGGGCTGATAGCTCTGGAAGCTGCTGCTTCTGCTTCAATCACTCCCAAGGTCTTCTCTTGGAGCATAGTCTGTGCTGGGGTGGCCTGCACTGGACTGTGATCTACTCTCACCCTGGTGTGATTGGATTTTTCTTCTGACCTTTTAAGTAGTCTTGGTCTGAAAATTTTTCTAGCCCATCCTTCTTTGGGTTTGTCACTCCAGAATTTGTTTTTAGGCATTATTTGATTAGAAGGGAATTTGGGAGAACTCAGATGAATTCTTGCCTTTTCTCTGCCATCTTGGCTCTCACCCTCACCATAAACTAATCTGATTTTAAAAGGGGTGAAGGAGGAGGAGGAGAGCAGAAAACTGCATTGCCAATATTAAGTAGGAAAAAAGGGGGAAATTACAGGAAATGAAAATAAAATAAATTATTAGACATTATTTTGCCCCATTAGATGCCAGCAGAACTCACTTAATGAAATGAATATTTATAAAAATGCAAAATATCCATATTAACAAAACAATAAACAGATCATTTAAATAATCCAATATTAGAAAAAGAAATTGAGCAAGAGTAAAGGAATGACTATGGTGGGGGGTGGGGTTGGGGAAACAGAACTCAATGTATTCCCACATGTGTTCTATTCTATCAAGGAGATATTCAAAGGAGAATTAACCTCAATATTATGTAAATTGTCTTCAAAGAAAAGTAAATATGAAATTATATCCAACTTCCTCTATTATATATAGATAGGTGAATAGATATATATCCTAATAACTAAAGAGATAAAGCAGAAAAAGGAAGAAACAATTTTAAAATATTGAGTACAATGTTAACATAAAGGCTTTAACATATTAAAAATATAGAGTATGATCAGGCTGAATTTATACTAGAAATTAAGGGTAGGTTTAATATTAGTAAAATTGTAACTATAATAAACAATATTAACAATAAAATAATACAAATATCAATTGATGTATAAATTGCTTTTGATAAAATGTTTTATATTTTAAAAACTATTCAAAAGAATAGAAATAAATGAACTCTTCCTTAATATGGCAGTAAATTAGTGTTGGAAAAATTAGGTCAAATGTAACATTGTTTTTTTTTTAAGAATATATAATTGATAGAGATCCGTGGGGTTGTTTACAATTCCTTTATTTTTGTTTGTTATTCATATCTCTAGCCTAAATTCCTGATTTTTGACTTCATGCCAAAAGCAAACTCCACCTCCTCCTGTCCGTTTGGATGATAATATCAGGCTCTATTTGGTCCTGATTCTGATTTCTAGTGTTCCTGACATGAGGTGTAGGATGCTTCCTGCTCTGCCACCCCCAGAATTAAGAACTGCACCCAAGAAACAATAATTGGGTCTCTAAAAGAAAAGAGTAAAAGAATAAGATGCTTTGAAACATGATATTTATAGTATTGATTGGCAGATGGAATTCAAGCAATTGCCATGGTTAAAAGATGAAAATGCTGACTTCAGTCCCAGAACAAATCACAAGACATGTGAGTGAATTTAATTTCATAAACACCCAATTCCCAAGGTCAATAATTCTTTTTTTGCTTGATAACATTTTTCTTGCCATCTTTCTCATCATCTTCACCTACTCTAACCAACTCCACCACTATTGTGTAGTAAAGTCTAGGGGGCAGAGCCAAGATGGCATAGTAGAAACAGCTCATCCAAGCCACTCTGCCCCCAGACTCCCCCCAAACTATGTAAAAGGGGACTCTAAACTTCTGGAGCCCCAGCACCCACAGAATGACACAGAGAAGCTAACCTCCCACTGAGGACAGCCCAGCAGCCCTGCAGGAAGGACCAGTGCAGCACTCTGGGAGCCGGCAGCACAGTGCAGCGCAGAGCGCAGGGAGCCCAGCTGAGCTGAGCCCAGGTCCCCGTGAGCCGAGGTTTTAGCCCCAGAGTGGCAGGGCCAGCAGCCAGGTTCCAGAATCCCCAGATCAAGGAGAAAATACTACAAGCAGCCAGGAAGAAACAATTTCAATATTGTGGAAACACAATCAGAATAGCCCAGGACCTGGCAGCTTCTACACTGAGGGATCGAAGGGCATGGAATATGATATTCCAGAGGGCAAAAGAGCTGGGACTGAACCCAAGGGTCACCTACCCAGCAAAACTGAGTATTTTGTTTCAGGGGAAAATATGGTCATTCAGTGGAATAGAGGACTTTCAAGCATTCTTGAGGAAAAAACCAGAATTGAATAGAAAATTTGACATCCAGACACAAGAAGGAAGAGATGCCTGAGAAGGTAACCAGGGAAAAGAAATCAAAAGGAACTTATCAAAGTTGAACTATTTACATTCCTATATGGAAAAGCAATAACTGTGACTGATGATATCTTTCTCACTATGAAAATAATGGAAGAAGGGGGTGTGGTCATATGAATACATATGTGAATGTGTGTGTATATGGTTACAGTTATATATGGATAGAGGGCATAGGTTGAATTTGTTGGGAAGGGAGAATACTCAAGGGATGAAATTATGAGGTGAGAGAGGAAAGTGGCAAGAGGAGATGGGGAGAGACAGGGTAGGGTAAACTATCTCATGTAGAAGAAGCAAGGGGAAGTGGTTGCAAGGGAGGGGGAGAATAGGAAGGCAAAAAAGGCAAAACCACATTCTCATTGAATTTGGTTCAGGGAGAGAATGACATACATACTAAATGGGATATCTCAACCTGCAGCAGAATAGGGGGAAGGGGGATGAGAGGAGGGATGATGGGTGGGAGGGCATCCTTGGGGGGAGGGGAGGTTGGAAATACCCAGTAGAGAAGAGGGACAGGATCATGTAGGGAATGGACCAGGTGGGCGGTGGGATTAGTGGGAGGGAATTATAAGCAGCCTTGTACACTATATCTACTATGATAATGTTTTGCATAGCTAGACATGTACAACATATACTGAATTACTTATCTCCCCAGAGGGAATGGGTGACAAGGGAGGAAGGAAATGGATCTGAAATTCGAGGTCTTAACATTAAATGTTTCAAATATATATAGATGCTATTGTTAATGCTCTTTTGCTTGTAATTGGGAGGTGGGATGTGCGGGCATTGGGACACAGGGATTCACCTTCCTCTAGTGGAGGAGTCGAAGGGGGTGTGGGAGAGGGTATGGGAGAGAGCAGATTGAAGGAGGTGATGTCTTGTGGGATTGCTATTCTGGGAGGTTGGGTAGGGGAATAATGGGGGGGAAATGATTATAACTCAAGATCTGGTGGAAATGAATGATGTAAAACAGAGGTTAATAAAGCATTTGTTTAAAAAAAATGTAAAGCCTATACTTTGAATCAGAAGACTTGAATTCTATCCTAATTCTATTACTACTTGGTGGTTTGACATTAGACATGTTCTTTTACTTTTATGCATTTCAGATTCCTCATCTACAAAATATGGATGTGTACTCTGTGTGTGTGTGTGTGTGTGTGTCTGTGTGTGTGTGCATGTGTTATAGTTGGGATATGGATTGGATTAGGTGATCTATAAGCTCTTCTAGTTCCAACATGAATGCTATGGTCTAAGATTATTTGTAGATCAAGCACTCTTGATTCTCATAGGCATCTGTGGAATTGTGTATTCAACTTGATTTCAAAAGACCTGGTTTCAGTCCAAGATTTGCCTCTTTCTACTTTTGTGGTTTTGGTCAATTCTATCACTCTCAGGTCTTCAGTCTCCATAAACATAGAGGGAGTTCATAAATGTATGAAGGGTCCTGGAGAACCAAATCCAGAGGGAACAAAAGAAGATAGAATACCTATGTAATTATCTGCCTAATTTCTTTCATGTGCATCTGTTATGTCTTGGACATGTTATTGTCACAGTTGAGCTTCCAGAAGCCTTCAATAAAAGGAACATCAATGAACATGTATTACTTATATGAGACATTGCTGGTACTACTCATGAGTTAAAGAATTCATGTTGGAAGATTTCACATTTTATTTAAATATATTTCTTTACATTGCCCACATGCCATCTAGAACTATCCTATCATAGACAAGAGTTTATGTTGTTAGGAGACTTCTTTGGTAAATTATCATTTTTTTTATTTTCTTAACCAGTTGGAGAAAGGTAACTTCTACAAATCACTTGGGTAAAGATATTCAATGATTGCACTACAAGCAGATTCAGACATTGAGTGAAAACTGAAATGAAAATACTAAGAACAGAAATATTTTTGGTATCCATTCATCAAATGGGAATACTCTTCCCAAGATTAATCAGAAACTGAGTTCCCACTTTTCCCATTCTTGACTATAAACTGGGGAAAAATATTCACAAAGCCTCCATAATAGTCCTCTCCCCTTGGAATCCTGCCTACAAACCTCTTCAGACAGGTTCTAATCAATTGTCTGTTATCACTCACCTTTAGCCATCCATCACTCAGAGTCACCACACAATCCCTAACTGAAACTTTCTGTGAGCTTCACATGACCCTTATAACCCCAGATAATTTTCATAGTTTAGGTGGATCACATTTTCTTCTTAACTCAAGGGGTATTCTTCTGTCCTACTCCACCTAGGGATTTTTTTCTTACCACCAATATGGCTCAGGACTTGCTGGTATGTATTCTACATGAATCATCTTTTATCTCCTCTTTCTTTGACCTCTCTTATAGAGATGGCATCCCTTATGGCTCTATCATAATATATTATGAGCACCTTTCTGTTGGGTTCATAAGATTATGATCCTATAATTATGATTTAGAGCTGGAAAAGACTAGATGTCATCAAGCCTCCTAATCTTTCCAGTTGAGAAAACTGAAGTGTCTTATTTTAAGATCACACTGATCATACATAGTAGAGACAGGATTTGATGAGATACAGGCATGTATCGCCTCAAGCCGGGATTATTGATATCTTCTGATTGCTCTAACTGCCTTGGGTTTCTCTCCCTATTCCATTTTCTCCTCAATACAGATCTTGGACTCTAAGTTAGAATTCTTTCCATTGTACCACAAGTTGTCTGAACTGGGTTCTTGGGGATAGGGGCTGTGTGATGTTTCTGATACATGTGACATCTCCTAGAGCAGGAAACTCATTCTATTTATACAGACTGACATCAACTCTGCAACTGAGAGTGGTTGGAACAGTGATGTCACACTCAAATAAACATGGACCCCTCCTAGCCCTATGTGGACTTAGAAAACCATAAATTTCCATTATCTATGTTGTATTGTATTTTTATTTATTTTATTTAAAATTTCCCAATTACATTTTAATCTAGTTTGGGTCCACTGAGAGTTTTGTAGGAAGCAAGGGTCTGAGTTTGACACCTCTGATTTAGGGCACTGGGAGGTTTAAGGGATTTTCCCAGGGCCACACAGACAATAGTTGTCAAAGGCACAACTGAAATTGGGTCTTCCTGGTTTTAGTGTCAATTCTCTATCTATGAGAATAGATATGCTATATTATCCATCTGTGCTACTTCTCACTGGTTTTTATAACATCTATTTAATAATAAGAATAAGAATAAATAACAATATATAGTCCTTTAAGATTAACAAAGTGTCTTATAAATATTATCCCATTTGATCTTCATGATAGTCTTGGAAGATTGATTGTTGTTATTGTTTAATCATTTCAGTCATGTCTGACTCCTCATGAAATCCTCTAGAAATTTCTTGGCAAAAATAACGAACGGGTCATCCACTTCCTTCTCCAGCTTGTTTTATAGATGAGAAAACTGAGACCATTAGGATTAAGTGACTTACCCAGGGTCACACAGTTAGTGGAGGCCAGATTTGTACTCAAGCACAATGTTCTTTATCTACTCTGACACTTACCTGACTCTAACAATCTCAACAGTAACTAAGCCATTGAGTGTTCCTGAGAATGTATTGAGATCTCACTCTCACTGATGACTCCAAGAAGCATAGGTAGCGTTGGCAGCAGCCACACTCTGTCTGGACAGATAAAAGTAACCAGGTTGAGGGTAAACAAAAGGCCTCAAATTCTTTGATGAGTTGAGGAATGTCTACTCCAAATATATGAAAACTTCCCTTGGTGGAATGGGTAAGTGAGAACAATTTGTTCCAGTGGCCATGAAGGTGGGTGAAGTAGGCACTGGTGGAGTACTTAGAGCTTAGATACAAAGGTCATCCACTATATCCTGAGCCATTGCCTTAACTTTAACAGTTACCTTAACTTTTGTCATGCCACTGGACTTCCATGATTCTGGAAGAGACAGTGAAGTTGATGACTTTGTGTGACTCTGTCTCACTAGAATCCAATATACCAATAAGTCAAGACTTCACTGTGTGATGTCATCATTCCTCCTTGAAAATGAAGGACAAGCAATAGCAACTATTGAATCAACTGCAATGGTTCACTGTTGTCTACAGTATCAAAAATGAAACTCTCTGTGTGACTTATAAAGCCCTCTATTGCTTTTTCATCCCTCCAGTTTTCTTATACCTTACACCCCTCCCCGTGTCCTCCACAGTCCAGCACCCCTGGCATTCCTCCTGTTCCTCACAAAAGACAATCGATCTCTCAACTCTGAGCACTTTCAATGGCTATTCTCCATGCCTAGAACTCTCTTCCTCCTCATCTCTACTCCCTAGATTCCCTGTCTTCTTTTGAATCCTGGCTAGCATCCCACCTTCTACAAGTAGCCTTTCCCAATTCCCCTTAATGCTAATCCCTTCCTTTTTTTAATCTCTAATTTTTCTTTTAAAGAGCTTATTTGTACATTGCTACTTACATGTTGTTTCCCCCATTAAACTGTAAGCTCCTTGAGAGGAAGCGTCTTTTGCTTTTCTTTGTATCGGTAATGCCTCACATCATCCTTGGTACATGGTAGGTACTTAATAAATGCTAGTTGACTGAGTTGACTTTCTTTTTTGCTGTGTCTTCTAGTGTCCAAGGGAGATAACTGGACCCTGTCTCCCTACACAATGACCTGTAGGGATCATCTGTGTCTCCTAACTTTATTCTGACAGTCCAGGGCTTATATCTGGCTTAAGATCCCTGAAAACTAGAGCCCACTCTTGCTTGCAGCCTCCATGCTCAGAGTACTAGAGAGCTTCAGATTTATATACCGGAGCTTATACTACCTTGCTTAGCATAGACTCTTTCCCAACCTCTACTGATTTCTGGTCCATTTACAGGAATTCATGTAAACTTATTTGGTAAGATATCTCTTCCAGCCTTAACTGGCTTCTTTTTATGTAACTCTTGTAAGAAATTAATTCTTTTTTTTTCTATTTTCATTATCATTGCACCACCTAGGATAATTTTGAAATATTTTCTAGCCTTTTCTATGAACTTCATGTCATCATCTTAACTGAAAATATATCTTGACACACTCCTACTCCAGGACACAAGTGTCTTGACATACTGCCTGATGTCTATCAATTGTACTCCTTGAGTACCTTCAGTACATAACAAAGGGCCTGGCACATTGCAAATGTTTAATAAATGTTTATTGATTGACTCACCATAGAGCATATTATAGCAATTCATTGTGGTTTACTTCTCTTCAATTTTCATATTTTTTTATATTATTGATCTGTGCCCTTATTTTTTTTGGCCTTTTTGGAGGGGGAAAAGACGGGGAAATTGGGGTTAAGTGACTTACCCAAGGTCACACATCTAGTAAGTGTTAAGTGTCTGAGGCCAGATTTGAACTCAGGTCCTCCTGACTCCAAGGACTGGTGCTCTATTCACTTTGCCACCTACCTGCCCCCCTTCTTTCAATGCTAAGAATTATTATCCTTGCTTATCTTTGAACAACACATAAGACTTGGAAGTGTTTAAGTATTTGCACCTCAATTTCCTCACCTGTCAAATGAAAGGATTAGCAGAATTGTTTTCAATGGTTACTTCTAGCTCCAAATCCCATTTTGGGGGGATCTTTAAGTTTCTCTTAAATGGACATTAGGCCAATGATCTCTGACTGTATCCTTGAACCACATCAAGGTACATGGTTAGCCACCTTTGTTAAAGAAACTCTATTTGAAGTAGGTCAAACAAAAACCTTGTGTCACCTTTGAGATCTGAAATCATTCTTATTCTTACTTCCCATCTATTCCAGCACCATTCCAGTGACTGGCTTATCTGCTACGGGTCATTTATTTGGCTCTGTGGAAAATTCCGAACTACAGAGGGGTTGGCAGAAAGAATATTTAAGGTGATAATCACTATTTCTCTGTAGTAAAGCCAGAAATAAATGGCTGCTGAGATTGATTAAACAGAGGAGTTGAACCAAAGCTGCCAATCAGTCATGAAAGCTGTCTGGTGTGAATGTTCCCTAACAACAACAACAAAGGACCTCTTGGCTTTACCACCTCACAGACTTACAGAGGTTTCTAAGTGTAATCACATTTTCTGTGACTCAGACTGTGATATGGACTCTGACAGTCCAAATTACTGGTCACTGAGCAGAATGTTTTAGCGTCAAGGAGCAATAGGGCATTGTAGATTTGTATGCCAACTGGGAACACCTACAAAATAGTACTAAAACAGACGAAAAACTGAACTAACTCCATTAAGCAGAGTGGGAAAATTGTCAAGAAAGTCAGGCTGACAGAGAGAAATTCTAAGGGCTATAGTCAATTGCTAATCCATCCAGAATTATATTCCAACATCAACTTTAAGATAGGTACTTTGCCAAGGACAATGACCAAATACATATTTCCTCTCTAAAATATAGAATTCTGTTCAATTTTGAATTTGGGGAATGAACCACAATGACATCCAAGTGTCAGAAACTATCTGTCTCCCATTCTCCCTCCTTCCCTAGTCAGCTATAGCAATTTACATCTTGGGACTCAGGGTCTGCCTAAAGCCCTAGTGAGTGATTTTTTTTTTCACTCTAGCAAGAAGTATATAAGGAGCTTCTAGTAAAAGCAGTCTTTATTTTTCTTCATAGTGTTCTGATCACTGGTTCTCTGGTTCAACATGCCCAGGCTAAGTAGGATAGTGAAAGGAAACCTAAATTTGGATTTAGAAGACCTGGATTAAAACTGCAAATCTGCCTCACTATCCACATGACTTTGATCAAGTCATTCTTCAGCCTTGGTTTCTCATCTATAAAATGAAGGTATTGGACTATAAAATGAAAGGATTATACTAGAAAATTTCTAAGGTTACTCCTGTCTCAAAATTTTCTGTCATGCTAGGTATAGTGACACACAGCAATAATCCCTGCTTCTGGCAGAGGCTGATACTGGTAGTATATTACGTGAGCTCAGTAGTTCTGAATTGTAATAGGAATAAAGCTGATTGCGGTCTGTGCTAAGTCTGGCACCAATATGGTGAGCACCCTAAGGAAGGACAAATCTGGCCAAGTCATAAATGGAACAGGTCAAAGGTTTAGGGTAGATGAGCAGTGAGATCAAGTCTGTGAGTGAGGGCTCTAATTCCAGTTTAAGTGATATAGAAAACTAGTCTCAAAACCAAGTAAGCAAAATATTTTACTATTGTACTATTTTTCTCCTGTATTTGAGACTTTTATCTGTTTTGACCTTATGAATTTATCCCTTCAATTAGTGGTTTATCACCATGTATTTAACTTCTACCCCATTCTGGATCTACCCCACCTGATCTCCGATGTTCATATATTCTTTGACTATTGTCTTAATTACTCAAATTATTGATTTTTCTCTATTTTTGTCCTCTGGCAACCAGATATTCCATAAGCCTTTCATTGAATGTCTGAATTTATGACCTTCTATTTTCTTGACTCTTAGGAATACTGGCCTTTGTATGATACTCCCTTTCCTACCATGCCAACCCCAACATTACCTAAAAATATAACTAAGTCTTCAAAAGAAAGAAGATACTTCAGAAAAATCAAATTCATAATTTTGATTGATACACAAAATTAAAAGAATTGTTAATACCTCTGGGGGCAGCTCATTCTACTTTTGAATAGCTCTAATTATTATTATTATTTTGCCTTTTGGAGGGCAATTGGGGTTAAGTAACTTGCCCAAGGTCACACAGCTAGGTTTTTGTTTGTATGTGGGTTAAGTGTCTGAGGCTGGATCTAAACTCAGGTCCTTCTGTCCAGGGCTGACGCTCTACTCACTGCGCCACCTAGCTGCCCCTTTTAAATTTTTTTTATTTTTTATTTTTTTGCCTAATAGCTCTAATTATTAAAATGTACTTTTTTTACCTCAAGCCTAAATGCTTTTCTTTGTACCTTCTACTCTTGTTCCTAGTTGTTGTTGTTGTTGTTGTTGTTTGTTGTTGTTGTTGTTGTTGTTTTGGTTTTTCCCTGCAGGGTAGATCATCGAAAGTTTCACCCTTCTTTCATTTATCAGTCTCTCACATACTTGAAGATCACTAGCATATCCTCCCAAAGTCTTCTCTTTTGCAAGTTGTATGTTCCCATTTCCCAAATCACATCCTGCTATGCCTATTTAGCACTTACCCAATTCTACCTTGCAATATGTCTTAGATTATTGACCTGTATTGTTATTTAACCATTTTAGATTACTTCTATGGCCCTTTTAGCTCTAATATTCTTTGAAACATGTGTTTGTGTGTGTGTGTTTTCTTAAGAAGACTGCAGAGTTCTTATGAGAGCTGTTTTATACCACTCTTGAATCTTCAACAATGCCTCTGACCCAGAAGATGCTCATTAAATACTGTAATTGTTGAATAAATGAATGAATGGACAAATTAAAAAATGAATTCATGAATAGATTAATGAAGGTAGAAGAGGTACCATGTAAAATTCCAAGAACTTAGTCATAAGATCATTTTTTTTCCTTTTCTTATATAAGTCTGGCTATTCTGAGCTCCACAAATTGTCTGATTCTTCATAATAGTTCATTGTAATTCAGACTACATTTATGTTTTCTGTTGAAGAAATGGTTCAGATTGATTCAGCCATTTTACATTTTGAAATCAACCTATGCCATAAAAACATATATTTTTAAATATTTTATTATAAAATTCTAGGGAAAATTCATTTCTAATACTAAGGGTGAAAGATAGTGTTGTTTAGGTATTTAAATATACAAAACTACTTTTGAGGCTTTGGTAGAATAAGATGAAGTGTTGGACCAGGTGATTTCCAGGGTTCATTTCAACTCCAAAGTCAGTGATCTATATACTCAGAAGCTAAATAGAAGAAAAAGTCATTTCTCTTTAATATAGCAAGCAAATAGCCACATTTTGGATTATCTCAGACCTTTGGCTTCTCCATCTCTGTTTTTCTGTCAATGTTTTCATTTATTTATACATCATACATTTATAATATTTTTCTCTATACTAGAGTCTTTCAATAGTTTGCATTTTGATGATAGAGATTTCTCCTCTTGTCATACATAACTAGTAAGCTGTTGCGGGTACTCGAGAATCCAATTCAGAATGTTTTACTTCAATTCTTATGTAAAAAGTACTCTTTTAGGTGCTTGGTTAAATACAAGGACAAGTAAGAAATAACTCTTTACATCAAAGAAATTACAATCTAGCCTGGTGTTCCTCTGCTATTATCAACTGGTAAAGAGAAGCTATGAAAGTCATGCCAATTCATTTGGTTATTAGCCTTTTGATTATATTACATCAACACCAAATCAAATTCTAGCACTTATTCTCTGACGGCAAATGGAGGTCAACATGGGAATTACTAGGGAAAGGCATGAACTTTATTGTGGTATGGCAGGCATAAAAGCTAAGGTTATTGTGATTGCATTAAGAGAATCATCTTTTCTGCTCTACAATGGTGTGGTTATTACTATACTCTACCCTGGTTAAACCAAACTAGGAATATTGTGTTGCATTATAGGACCATATGTTAGGAAGCAGATGGACAAGGTGGTTGTGATCATGAGCAGATTAAAAAGCATGATGTATGAGATCAATTTTAAAATGATAATGATGGTGATGGTGGTGGTGGTGGTGATATCTAGCACTTGGTGCTCTATGGTTTACAAAGTGATTTACAAATATTATTTTATTCTCACATCTCTGAAAGGTATGTGATATAATTATTCCCATTTTACAAAAGAAAAAACAGAGGCAAGCATCAAGGTTAAATGACTTACCCAAATCACACAGCTCGTATATTTCTGAAACAGAATTTGAAATCAGGTGTTTTTTTGTTGTTGTTTGTTTCTTTGTTTTTTGTTTGGTTGTTTTTTTTTTTTTTTTCTGACTGCAGGTCCAGAGTCTTATATATTGTGCCACCTTGCTGCCTTAATTAAATGAATAGGGGGTGTTTAGCTGGGAAAAAAGACCTAAGGAAGGTGGGATAGTCATTTTTAACTACAAGAAGAATAATTATATGAAAGGGGAATTAAAATCACTCTTCTTGTCACCATCAAACAGTCCAATAGTAATAATTCAAAGTTGTTAAGGATCTCAAAGTAGAATAGGCTGTTTAAGGACTTACTTAATGGAAACTTGAGAATTGTTGACCAGCCTCTCCTTGGAGCCCTCTGGTTGACAAATAACTTACAAGGTCCTGAGGGATCCCAGAACTCTTTTTCCTTTTCTAAGTCCCTTATTGCCTCCCCCATATGTGGAAGGAACAAGAACCCACACAAGACAAGAGTTATTCAAAGGAAGTTGGCATATTTGATTTGGAAAAAGAAAAACAATGTATCTGGGAATATGGTGCCTGTATTCAAGTACCAAAAAGACTGCCACAGGAGAACAGGATTAGATTTATTCCACTGGGCCGCAGAAGGCAAGAACTAAGAATTATGGAGTGAAATTCAGAGGGAAGGAGATTTTGGGTCAACATCAAGAACTTGCTAAAAATTATGATTCACCCAAAAGAACAGTTTTCTCATGGGTAGACAATGAAGGATCATTTTGAGGGGAGCTCTTATATATGGAATCCATGTTTTCAGTAGGGAATTGGTCAAGATATACTCTAAGGCATATAGTCTGTGGTATATTCCAGCTCTAATTATATGATTCTATACTTTATAATTCTATGATTCCATGAATGAGTAAATATTTTAACAAAACCAAATATTATGATGCTGCATGAAATGACAAATATGATGAATATGGAGTATGAAAAGATTTACACAATCTGATGCAGAGTAAAGTAAACAGACTCAAGAAAACATTAAGTAAAATGATAGCAACAATGTATACAGAGTACAGCTCTTAAACAATCAAAAGAGAAAGTAGCAAAGTTATAAAAAAAGAATAAACATCGCCCCAAAGAAGAGAAACCAGGAGACACTCCTCCTCCCCCCACTCCTTTACAAATGTATGTAATGGCCATGGGTATACTACATTGCATATATCTTTAGACTTTTTCAGTGTGTTGATTATTTTTGCTTATGTTTTTTCTTTTCTTCCTCATTTTAATAATTAAAAATAGTATTTATGATGTGTAACTGAAGTCCCAAAGCTTATTGGAATGGAACTGTCTCCCAACTAGTGAAGATTAATGCCATATATCTGCATGACGAAAGGGGTAGAGATGTCAAGAGAGAGAGAAAGAAGAGCACCAGACTCTTTGAATCTATTCAGGCTTCCAACTTTGAGATAGAAGATGGACAATGCCAACCCATGCCCTTCAGGCGGTTCAAGGGAAAATAAGATTCTGTGAAGAAGCCAAAATGAAAGGAGACTGCCAGATCCTCTAGTGATTTGAGGGCATTCTCCCTTGGATGAAATCTGAGACTCTCTCTAAGTTGAGCTAAGTTACTTCATTTCTAATAGGAGAGCTCCTTCACTCTCTATTGTCTGGCATATATTTTCTTCTATAGATTGTCTCTGATTTCTATTTTGCTTTTGCCTTAGATAAATGAGTTTCTTTGCTAATTGCTATGTGCATTAACTATGGAACTTGTGTTTGATGGGAAGGGAGTCAAACCAAGTAAAGCTTGGGATCTTCCTTCCACTATCAGTAATAGCAATCATAAATTCAGTCTGAATCTGAAAATCATATCTTCTAGACTAACAATATTTTAAAAATGAACAAATAAATATAACTCTAACACCATATGCACTCTCTATGAAGAGAATAAAATGACCAAACTTCTGATCCCATGCTGCTGTTTCAAATCCTGGTAGGAATTAAAGTCTCCTTTGGAGAAGGGTAGAAAGAAGAGGCTAGAGATATTTCTTCTGCCTGTATTTGAAACACACCTCCATGGTACATGTAGGGAACAGCCTAACTATATATGGGATGACTCTGGATGGGGTATGAATAGGAATACTGGAAGAAACCCTGGTGATAAGGAAAAAAAAATATCAATTCAAACCATCTTTTAAAAATAATGTGAACTCTGAATACATTTTTAAATTAAATTTTATGTTTATTTATAGTTTACATCATTCATTTCCACAAGATTTTGAGTTACAAATTTTCTCCCCATCTTTCCCCTACCCCCACCCCAAAACAGCTATTCCACTGAATACCCCCTCTGCCAATCTGCTCTCTCCTATATCCTCCCCCATGGCCCCTCTGACTTTCCAGTAGGACAAGATGCATCACTATGCCCCAGTGCCTGTATATCTTATTTCCCAGTTGCATGAAAATTTTATATATATATATATATATATTAAACACTTGATTTTAAAATTTTGAATTCCAGATTCTTTCCCTTCCTCCCCTCCTCATCCACCCTTAAAGGGAAGATAAGCAATTCAATATAGGTTGTACATATATAGCTATGCAAAACCTTTCCATAGGGGATATATTGTGAAAGACTGACTATATTTCCCTCTATTCTATCCCGACCCCCACTTGTTCTATTTTCTACTTTAACCCTGTTCCATTTCAAAAGTGTGTGCTTCCAACTTACCTCCCCTCCAACCTTCCCTCCCTTCCATCATCCCCCCTTTCATCCCCTTCCCCCCTACTCTCCTGTAGGGTGAGATACCCAATTTAGTGTGTAAGTCATTCCCTCCCTAAGCCAAATTCAATGAGAGTAAGGTTGACTCATTCCCTTTTGCCTTCCTGTTCTTCCCCTCCATTGTAACAGTTTTTCTTTGACTCTTTTATATGAGATAATTTAACCCATTCTGTCTCCCCCCCATCTCCTCTCATTATATTCCTCTCTCACCTCTTAATTTCACATTTAAGTATCATCCCTTCCTATTCAAGTGGTCCTGTGCCCTCTGTCTACTTAATGCCTACACACACACACACACACACACACACACATATATATATACATACTCACATATGTATTCATATGCCCATATATCCATATATATATGGAAAATATGTATAAATGTTAATTTATATTCTCTTCAACTATTCTCATACTGAGAAAAGTTTCATAAGGTACAATTATCATAAATAGTTCAAATTTGATAAGTTTCTTATGATTTCTTTTCCCTCTTTACATTCCCCTGCTTCTCTTGCTTCTTGTGTCTGAATGTCAAATTTTCTATTTAACTCTGGTTTATTCATCATGCATGCTTGAAAGTCCTCTATTCCATTGAAGGACCATATTTTCCCCTAAAACATGATACTCAGTTTTTCTGGGTATGTGATCCTTGGTTTTAATCCCAGGTTCTTTGACCTCCAGAATACCATATTCCAAGCCCTTCAATCCCTCAGTGTAGAAGCTGCCAGATCCTGTGTTATTCTGATTGTGTTTCCACAATATTCAAATTGTTTCTTCCTGCTTGCTTGTAATATTTTCTCCTTAATCTGGGAACTCCAGAACCTGGCTATAATATTCCTAGGAGTTTTCTTTTTGGGATTTTTTTCAGGAGGTGATCAGTGGATTCTTTCAACATCTATTTTGCCCTCTGGTTCTAAAACAAAAGGGCAATTTTCCTTGAGATTTCTTGAAGGGTTATTTCTAGGTTCTTTTTTGATTATGGCTTTCAGGTAGTCCAATAATTTATAAATTATCTCTCCTGGATCTATTTTTTAGGTCAGTGGTTTTTCCAAAGAGATATTTCACATTGCAATCTATCTTTTCATTTGTTTGGATCTGTTTAATAGTATCTTGATTTCTCCTAAAATCACTAGCTTCCATTTGCTCCAATCTAATTCTGAAGGAATGATTCTACTCAGTGAGCTTTTGAGATTCTTTTGCCATCTGGCAAACTAGATTCTTTAAGGCATTCTTTTCCTCATTGGCTTTTTTGAGCTTCTTTTGCCATTTGAGTTAATCTATTTTTTTTTTTTTTTTTTTTTGCTTTTTGGAGGACAATTGGGATTAAGTAACTTGCCCAAGGTCACATGGCTAGGTTTTTTTGTTTGTGTGTGTTAAGTGTCTGAGGCTGGATCTGAACCTAGGTCCTTCTGACTCCAGGGCCAGCGCTCTACTCACTGTGCCACCTAGCCGCCCCTAGTCTATTTTTTAAGGTGTTATTTTCCTCAGTCAGGTTGTTGGCTCTCTTTTCATGATTTTCTTGCATCATTCTCATTTCTCTTCCCAATTTTTCCTCCACTTCTCTTATTTGGTTTTCAAAATACTTCTTAAGCTCCTCTATGGCCTGTAACCAACTCATATTTTTCTTGGAAGCTTTTGGTGCAGGAGTTCTGACTTTGTTGTCTTCCTCCTGCTCCATGCCTTGATCCTTTTTGCCCCCCAAAACGGAATCCAAAGTCAGACTTCTGTGCTTGCCCCATTCCCCCACTTGCTCATGTTGCCACTTAACCACTTGACTCTTGAGCTTTTTCCAGAGTAGAACTCTGCTTTCAGAGAGGAGAGCTTTGTCCAAAATCACTGAGGTTTTCTCAACTGCCAGAGCTATTAGTTGGGTGCCCTCTCAGAAGACTCTACTGGCTCTGACACACTGGTCACACAACTGAAGACCTCCACCCAGGACAGGGATCCAGATCCAAGCAGGGAGGAAGAGTGATTACCCCTCAGACTGATCGCTTGGTTCCCCTACAATCTGCAGGCCAGGAGCTCTGAAGCAGCCACATGGTGGTGGCTTCTGTGTCTCAGCCACTTCTCCCTCCAGGGACAGAGGTTGGACCACACTTTGGACCATACTTCCCAAAGTCAACTAATCTCTCATTTTGTCTTTTGCATTTATGGGTTGATAATTCTGGAAACCTCCACTGCTGCTGGTGTTCCACTCTCCCTAATTCCCTCTGGCTACAGCTGGTTGGGCCACCCTGAGGCTAAAACCTCAGACTCACAGGAGGATGGGCTCTGCTCCCAGAGTGCTGTCCTGGACCCTTCCTGCCAGTCTGCTGGGCTATGTTGAGCAAGCAATTTGTTTCTCTCTGTCACTTTGTGGGTTTTGTAGCTCTAAAGTTTGTTTAGAGTCATTTTTTACATGTATTGGAGGAGATGGAAGTGGGAGCCTCATGGAAGTCCTTTTTCTACTCTGCCATCTTGGCTCTGCCCCTCTGACTACATTTTTAAAAGAGGCATAGGTTATAGGAATACTGGAAATGGTAGTCTCACAATCTTCTGCACTTATTTTTGGAGGTGGAAAGGGGTTTAGATCAGTGACTTTGAAGGAGCAGGGGAACTCTACATGAAGATATTCCCTCTACCAATGCAGATTTATAATTTTCTCTAATAACATTATATCATTTTAGTGAGTTTTCTGGCATACTGAAACGTTAATTGACTTGGCCAGGGTCACAAAGCCAGTATGTTTGAGGGACTTGGTGACATCTTTCTGTCCACTATGTTTTGCTGCCTCTCACCCAGATCATGTGATATTTACAATGTTTTGCTCAGGTGGGACAGAAATGGGGTAGTACAGTTTGAGAAAGTTATTGACAATTTATAATATGTTCAGAGAAGCATAATTAGGGTCATTATGAAAAACCAGATTATATAAAGAATAGTTTAAAAATAAAATAAAATATCCTTCAGCTGGGGGAAAATAGACTAAATTGTAGGCTTAGGTGGGTCTTGATGGCAACCTTCAAATATCTGGTATACTGTGCATGAAACATGGACTAGCATTAATGTTTGACCTCTGAGGGCAGAATTATGCACTGAAGGTAGAAATAACAGGGAGATTGATTTTGGCTCCATATAAAAAAGGACTTCCTAACCCTTCTACCCTCTCTGAACAAAACCTATTACTTCATTTATATCAGGCAGCAGTCTCCAAAGTAGTGTGTGCCTACTGCAAAAAAAAAAAAAAAATGCAAAGAAATCCATCCATTAGGGAGCAAGAAAATTTTGGAATTGAGAAAACCAGGAGAGTTCAGCAGACCCCCATTTCTAACCCTCTCCCAGTCTTTGCTTAATTAAGCTGGGTTAGACAATTAGCTGTGTAGACTCAGACTGACTCCAATCAAACTATAGGCTACTAATTCCAGCTCCCAATGCCCCCCCCTCCCAAAAAAAAAACCTGCCACATTTTACTGTGATTGTGCCTTAATTAGCCTTATTCCCTCCACACAATGCTAGTCTTCTCTCTATAGATTTTTTTTTTGGGGGGGGGGGCAGTGATCTTGGCTATGTAATTTGTCCTAAGTCACATAGCTAGTAAGTGTTCAAGGTCAAATTTGAACTCAGCTTCTTCTTATTACAGTGCTGGTGTTCTATGAACTCCACCACCTAACTGCCTCCTTAATTAATTCTTCCTATTTATCTCTCACTCAAATCTTACCTCCTCCAGGAAGTCACCTGTAGCTAATTCAATGTACTGTAATCTTGATCTTCTCTGAATACTTAAAGTACTTATTTACTGTTTTATTCAAACAACAATTACCATACACATTGTTGTATAGTTTCATGATATGTCTTTAATATCTTCTTAATACTATTTAAATTTATTTCATTTTTCATTTTTTTTTTTACTTTGTCTCTTCAATTGTATTGAAAGTTCCCTGAGGGAGAAGAAACAGCACGTCCAAGGCACTCTCCCCCCAGACCACCTCCAAACTATGTAAAAGGGGACTCTGAACAACTTCTGGATCCCCAGCACCCACAGAATGACACAGAGAAGCTAACCTCCCACTGAGGACAGCCCAGCAGCCCTGCAAGAAGGACCAGCACAGCACTCTGGGAGCCAGCAGCGCAGTGCATGGAGAGCGGAACCCAGGTCCACCTGAGCTGCGGTTTTAGCCCCAGGGCGGTCAGGCCAACAGCCGGCTGGAGGGACCCCAGAACACCAGCAGCAGTGGTGACTACAGAATTATCAACACAGACATGCCTAGGACAAAGTGAGAGGTTAGTGCCCTATGGACTTTGGGACCAGTATTTGGGGAACTTGTCGGCTTCCTCCCCTGGGGGCTAGAAGCTGCTGAGGAGACACTCCATTTTGCAGTTTTCAGTGGCAGCTCCAGCTCCTGGTCTGCAAACTGTAGGGAGATCCAGTGATCAGTCTTGGGGGGTAATTGCTCTTGCTTTAACCTCCCTGGATCTGGATTGTGGTCTGGGGTGGAGGTTGTGGGGTGGGTATCCAGCTTGCCAGAAATGGAAGTTGTGAAGACCCCACACGTTTGGCACAGAAGCTCCCCTGTCTGGTGGCAGAGTCCTACTGTGGCAAAAAGCCCAAAAGTCAAGTAATTAAGTGGTAACATGGCAAGGCAAAGGAAACAAAATAAACAGAAAATGCAACATTAGACTCCTATTTTGGGGGCAAAGAGGATCAAAGCATAGAACAGGAGGAGGACTGTGAGGTCAGAAATCCTGCTCCAAAAGCCTCAAAGGAAAATATGAGTGGGTTGCAGGCCATAGAGGACCTTAAGAAGGATTTTAAAAACCAAATAAGAGAAGTGGAGGAAAGTTCCCTGAGATCAGGGACAATGAATTAAATTTGTTTGTACGCTGCCATGTTTCCATTTCTATTGTTACAAATGAAAAACCAGAGAAACAGAGTTTCTGAATAATTATTAATAAATTCATTAATTAGGCTAGTTAATAATCAATAAATTGATGGTCAGTAGTTTCTCTCAGTTACGAAAGATCCTGATGGAGAATGCCTTAAATACATTTTTTTTTTTGAAAGGTATTCCCCTGACAGGAAAAATCAACCTCCATTGGTGTACATTTAAAGAATAGGTGGACTAAAAGTCTTTAGCTCCTCTTGGTGAAAATTTGACTTGATCATGAGATGCAGCCACCTCCAGCAATCTGGACAAAGGAATTCATCTCTGCTCAGACCACTCTAGTTGATTTACTCCTTCATGAGCTATGTCAACCTAGACTACAGAGAAGGGATAGAGGGACATAAACTCAATGCTTTAGAGCTGTAATTTACCTAGATGAGATTCTGTTTACAATCTTTTTTTTTTTTAATTTAAAAAGTGGATTTTATTACCGTGGAACACTGCAGGACTGTCGGGGTACATTGTCACCCAAATCAGACAGCACCTTTGCACAGTCAGTGTGCTGGTTTTATAGAGGTTCCATAGCCAGGTTACTTAAGCTGAAATTACAGTGATGTAAGCTGAAACTCCAATTACTGGTCAGTGTATACTTGAAACTACAATTAGTGATTCGTCAATATACATTTGAATCTTCTGCTGGTTGAAACCCTAGGCTGGGACTCCCACCCACAGATTAATCAAGGGTAAGCAAGGGTTGGGGGTTCTGCCTGTTTACAGATTAAGCAAGGTGGAGTTCTGTTTTACAAATCAATTAAGGAAAGGTTGGGCTGCCTGTTTTACAACTCAAGGAAAGGGTGAGTGGATTTGTGTCTGACATTCAGGAAGGGAAAAGTGACTAATCATTGGGGGAAAGGGCAGAGTGGAACTGGGTCCAACATTCCCTACTCTTTCTTGTAGGTATGTCAAACCTTTGACATAGCTGGGTTCACATCTAGGGGTCACAGCTAGATTACCCAATTCTATTCCTAAAGGATGGGGGGGTCCCTGATAATTAACATTAATGGAGTTAACACTGGATTTGACAAATTGTAGAAAACAATAAGATAGGGTCCTACAATTAGAGCTATGATCAGAAGGAGGAGAGGCTAATACCAATATTATACCAAGGCTGATATCAATTTAGTGAGTTAGGGGGATGTTCCAGGGGAACAGGGACTGGTACCCATTCTCAGAATTTTCCAGCTCCCTCTGTCCATTAGCAATATTCTGGCTTACCAACTTCAAACTCTCCCTCACCACTCCAGAGTTGTTGCACAGAAGCAACAAGCCTCACCAAGGACTGCACACAGGCCACCCTGTTTAAGAAGGTCAAGGCCTCTGCGGTTCTGAAGAACCACCTCTGCCACAGAGTCCACCTGTCTTTCCAGGGCTGAGATGGACTGCTCTATGTGGGAGAGGTCAATATTTACCTGTGTACTTAAGGCCTGATAGTTGGCCTCCCCCTTAATCAAGACTGCCATTCCAGTCACTGCAGAACCCACAAGGCCCAATCCCACTGAGATGGGAATGAGGAGTGGTACTGCCTGCCTTAGGTGGTGGCTCAGTTGCCGTTCTGGGAAAAGTAATGCCAACCTTGTTCACCTGAGAGAAGGGTGACTTGGGGAATTATGACCACTAGGATACACAGGGGCCTTCAGTGTGTTGTTGTCTGAGGAACACTGTAGCAGAGATATACTGGGTAAGGCCATCATGGCATTCCCACCAGGCTCCTAGAGGGTCAGGGAAGTAGTCTGAGCTAGAGGCCTGAATCATCTGGGTTTTTCCCACAACTTGAGCTATACTGAGAGCTGGATAAAGGGGTGCTAGATGATATGAGGCAGAAACCTGTTCCCTGTACATCCCTGAGGGAAAGCTTTGGGTGGTCTCAATCACAATTCTGTGTTGGAAATAGGGTGACTGAGGCATTTAGTGCCACCCCTACATAGTAAGGAGGTTGGGGTTCAACACAAATCCAGAAATCTTTTCCCAACATGTGGTTAGAGCTGTTAAGTGTTTTATGAACAGCTGACAGAAGGGCAATTAAAGGGACCTGATAATTTCGAGATTCCTGAATCTTTGAAGATGAGAGGGGCATATGACCTGACAGGTGCCCATGTGCTGATAGCTGGTATTGTGATTTGGATATCAGGGCTCCCTATTGGGGCAGGGATAGCCATTTCCCCTATGGGACCAATGGGGTGGCGATCAGGCAGGGGTACAGGTGGCTTTTTGATTATAGTCAGTACTAAGGTCTTTCCCACCTGCGCTCCCTCCTCTTTGTTTACAATCTTAAAAGAAGTAAGATACCCTAGTTGTGTGGGGTCCCACCCAAGAGAAGAACATGTTCCAGGAGAATCTGGACAATCTCATATATTATCCTTGCCTTCAGAGACTGGCTGACTGACCTACTGGGGCTGGGTCCTAGATAAGGACATTTTTTAAAAGCCTGGGTCCCAATTTAATAATTACTTGTTAATACTCTAGTAAAATAATTTCCCTCAGTATCCATATCTTTATCTAGTTATATACCTACATCCATATCTCTATATTCAACTACATCCATATGTACATTATCTATATATTTTTATCTAATCTTCTATTTGAATATCATCTGTATCTATACCTATATCTCTATATAGTGGCTAGATAGTATGTGAATATTTTAGCATCTAAATTGACAACCACACTCTTTCCCGTCTCTCAAGATGGCAGACCAAAAGCCACCCAAGGAAAAGAAGGTCAAAAAGGAAAAAAAGAGAAAAAAAAAAGGAAGATGTAGCTGAAAAGGGCAAAAAGTCTCGAAAGCATTGCAGTTGGAACCCCATCCTGGCCCGAGGGATCGGTAGATACTCCAGGTCTGCCGTGTATTCCCGGAGAGCCATGTACAAGCGGAAATATGCTGCCCCCAAAACCCGGATCGAAAGGAAGAAGAAAGACAAAGTGCCTGCTACTATCTCAAAGCCTGTTGGTGGTGATAAGAATGGAGGAACTCGAGTGGTAAAGATTCGCAAAATGCCTAGGTATTACCCTACTGAGGATGTGCCTAGAAAGCTGCTAAGTCATGGCAAAAAGCCCTTTAGCCAGCATGTGAGGAGACTTCGAGCTAGCATCAAGCCCAGTACGGTTCTGATCATGCTCACTGGCCGCCACAGAGGCAAGCGCGTGGTTTTCCTAAAGCAACTGGCTAGTGGCTTGCTACTGGTGACTGGACCTCTGACCATCAACTGTGTTCCTCTGAGAAGGACTCATCAGAAATTTGTCATTGCCACTTCTACCCGAGTTAACCTTTCAGGTGTGAAAATTCCAAATCATCTTACTGATGCTTACTTCATGAAGAAGAGGCTCCGTAAACCTAGACACCAAGAAGGAGAGATTTTTGACACAGAAAAAGAGAAATACGAGATTACAGAGCAGCACAAGGCTGATCAGAAAACAGTAGACTCTCAGATCCTACCCCAAATCAAGAAAATTCCTCAGCTCTGTGGCTACCTGCGTTCTGTCTTCTCTCTCTCTCCAATGGAGTTTATCCTCACAAACTGGTGTTTTAAATGCCTTGCAGAGAACACTTATTAAAATATTTGCAATAGTTAAAAAAAATAAAATAAATTGACAACCACAAAAAAACTAAAACATATAATCTATTATATGTAAACTCTTTGAAGTCAAGAACTATGACTTATTTCATCTTTGAATCCATGTGGTTTAGCACAGGTCTTACAATAAAGAGATCTTTGTAGCAAGAATAGAAATTGAAATCTGAAGACTTGAGTTCATATCTTCAGCTCTGATGTTTTCTGACTTTGTGATATTGATCAAATCACTTCTATTTCTAACTTCCATGACTTAGAAATGATTTTAGGGGGGGATTTGAAAGTGAAAATGGAACACAATTGAGATAGTGAGGTGAAAGGAGAGTAAATCTTCCATATCTTGCATGAATATTGGATGGTAAACTTGGATTTTGGAAAACCTGAATTTAATTCCCACCATCCAGACTAGCTATGTGACTATGAACAATTCATCTAATGTCCCTAAGACACAAAGCCCCAGTTTGTGATGTGGAGATCATAAACCTTGCAGTACTTTCCTGACTAGACTTTTGTAAAGTTCAAATCAAATAACATAGGATAGATGTTTTGTGAAACTTTGGAGTACCATACAAATGTTACCTGTTAATTCCATTATTTATTGTTTTTTTTATATTCATTAAATCTTTTCTGTGTAGCTAGAATGTAATAAGAAGACTCTTCGTGGCTAAGATCTGAGGACACACTGATGTGAGATTCTAAGGCAACCACTATTGCTAGCAACTGTATAGGCAGGAAGTTCTAGCAAAAAATCCCCCCAATCTCTCTGATGAGAATATGTTCAGCCTTATGACCATATAATTCACCTTGTTTTTACACAGTGTTTCTCCTTACAATAAAAGGCCAGAATCCATTAAAATGAATGAGTTCCCAAAGCCAAGGGTTTCACCCAAGCATTGCTAATGAGGGGGCGAACTTCAGATTTATTCAAATTGCACAAATCTCTTGAGTTGGCAAAATTGGCCTAGAAATCAGTAGAGGGAAATTTATGAGATTTTTGGCACTGGGATTTCTAGCCCAGGAGGGAAAGCCAAGAGTCAAGAAACTGAAAATAATGGGGAAGAAAAAAAAACTGTATCTCGAGTTGAAAAATGGTCCAGTTAAAATACTCTTTTTAAAATGAGGCAAAGGCTCAAAGGATTCCTGTCTTGCTTGCCCTTGCTCTCCAAGGCTCAAATGATATATGGAAGCAACTTGGTGTGGTAGAAAGAACACTCAACTAAAAGGAATAACACTTGATATGTGCTTAGGAGTTCTGGGCAAATTCATTCATTCATTCAACAGATACCTTAAAATGAATTAAAATCAGCATTTAAATCAGAGGAATGGTATGACCAATGGATATTTACCAGTGGTAAAATCTGTTAAATGGGGATTGCTTAATTTGTGATTGTTTTGGGGGAAATGATTTCCAAATTTAGAAATTTTTTCTGCAAATTTGAACTAATTATTCTTATGCCTAGATCCATCACTGACTTATTGCATGAACAAGTCACTTCTTCTCCATGGGTCTCATTTTCTTCATATATAAAGAAGAGATAATAATATTCTAGAAACCCTTTAGAAGGATAAAGAGGAACAAAGTAGAATATATAAGGAAGTTATTTTAAAAGTAGTATGTAGACCTGGGCACAGCTGTAATTCATATGCCTGGGGAGGCTGAGGCCAATGAATCATTTGAACTTAAGTAATTCTCAGGTACAGTAGGGCTAATTCTCATCATATATCCCAGAAGTGGGAGACTACCACATGTCAAACTTAGGAATGGAACATGTCAAAGCTTTTATGCCAGTCTGCAGTCATGAGCAGTTGCTGTACTTCTAGACTGGGCAAGATAGGTAGGAAGGAAGGAAGGACAGGAGGAAGAACAGAAGAGAGGAAGAAAGGAGAAAGGAAAGGAGGAAGGAAAGAAGGAAGGAAGGAAAGAAGAAAGGAGGGAATAAGAGGAGGAAGGATAGAAGAAAGAAAGGAAAGAGGAGAGGGAGAGAGAAAGTGTAAGTAGAAATAGATCAGGCATGGGGTGGCTAGGTGGCACAGTGAATAGAGCACTGGCTCTGGACTCAGGAGGGCTTGAGTTCAAATCCAGCCTCAGACACTTAACACAAAAACTAGCCATGTCACCTTGGGTAAGTCACTTAACCCCAACTGCCCTCCAAAAAAAGGCAAAAAGGAATAGATGAGGCAAGTAGAATTTATGGCTTTCTTGAACTTGGATTTTTGAACCAGGAAGGAGTAACAAAAAAGGAGTCAGTTAAGAAAATAAAATTCATGAAGAAAAATTCCACCTGCAGAATCATTCAATTCAAATATAAATTTTAAAATTAGCCAAAGGCCCAAGAGGTGTTCATCCTATCCTGACTCTTCCAGTCGTTAGGCTAAGTCAGGTTATTTCAGGCCAAGGCAAGAGAAGGTAAGGCAAAACTAGGATAGGACAGCATAGCATAGCATAGCATAGCATAGAATAGCATAGCAAAACTTAGTAGAGCAGAGCAAAGGATAAATAGTCATTTACATTTTGTACTGTTTAAGTTTCATGCTTTCTTCACAACTCTGAGGTAGCTGTTATAATTATCATTATCCATTTTCAGATGAGAAAACTGAATCTCAGAAAAATTAAATGACTTGCTAATTATCACAAATCTTGTATAATCTGAGCTGGGATAGAATAGAATAGAATAGAATAGAATAGAATAGAATAGAATAGAATAGAATAGAATAGAATAGAATAGAATAGAATAGAATAGTTCATTTCTCTCCAGAAAACTTTTCAATCTAGAGGATTAATGAGAACTAGGAAAAAAGTGAATAGGCCTTAGCAGCCAAAACAGATGTCCCCAAATTCATGCATTTAAAGCTCATGTGTTTTCATCATGAGAGAGGATGTCATATTCTCTGAGCCTTCTTACTCTTAGATGAATCATAATACTTAACAAACTCAGGGATCTGTTTTCTCGGCCCTCAGAAGTTTAGAAACAGAAAATTGGAATAGAGACAGCTGCTAGAAGCAAACACACTTAGAGGAGCAATAAGTAACAGCTGACAAGCAAGAGCTGTGGCAAAAGATGTAAAAGCATCCTTTAGCACTAAAAAAATTCATAGTAGCATGAGGCCATTTAGTGTAGGTCAAAGAGCACCACATTCCAGTAAGCCCTGAATGCTTTACAGTTGCAACATAGCACAATAGTAGAGGTTTATGATGATTACAATAAGTCATCAAGAATAATAATAAGTGATATTCACTGTCCTATGTTTTAAAAGGCAAAGAAGTGTATCATGCATTTTAAAAAGATTTTCATTGAAAATTGCTAATTCAATTCAATAGACATTTGTAAAGCATTGTCTATGGTACAAAGCAATATGCTAGACAGTGCAGGGCTTTGATGGCAAGCAGCAATTTTTTTCAAGTGAAGCCAAGTTAAGATATAATCAGGAAATACTTAACACAATAAATAAAAATACATTACAATATAGATAATGTTAATTTGTGGTTGTCTCAGTTAATGTGTAGTCAAATAGGCCTCCATTTCTATTTGAGTTTGACACCACTGTTCTCTATGTGACAACATTTCGTGTCTCCCAAAAGCTTTCTCTTCCCCAGGCTAAATATTCCCCGTTCCTTCAACCAATATAGCAGTGTCTGAATTCACTCACCATCACGATCACCCTCCTCAGAAAGTGCTCTAGCCTACTAATATTCTTTCTAAAATATGGCTGCCAGAGCTGAACACATCTATTTAGATCCAGCTTATGGGGACCAGAGGACATGAGGATTTATCACCTTCATGTTTGTAATGTTAATGGGATATAAGATCTTCTCCAGCAATTAATAGGCCTCATGTGGAGCCCATTAGGGGAAGCTTGATTAGGGAAGGCTTGCTTTTCAGGAAGGCCCTGTATAGCTAAGCAATAGCAGCTCTCCAGAGGACTGCTGCTGTGAATAGCTTTAAAGTCCTGATCACATAGTATAGTGAACTCTGAACTTTATTCAGCAAGGAACTAAGGTAAAACATTCACAGAAACCAAAGTGCAGCATTCACAATGATATAACATAACAACTTATCACTAAAGTGGCCACAGAGTTTTAAACAAAAGATATCATTCAGTAAGTCCTTAACTCAATCATCCTTAAGGAGCAATCCTCCTTAAGGGACACAAAGCACAAAGGTCAAAGTTTCCCCACCCCTAGGACACATTCTCTTAATCTCTCAGTCAAAAAGCCTTCTTTTTTCTTGATTAGAGATTAGTTTCCAATCATCCTTAACTTTATCATCCTTAAGGGGTACAAGGTACAAAGTACAAAGTTCTCCCACCCTTGCACAAACAAGGTCCAAGAAGTCAACACAAATCATCAGTGTAGGGGCAGCTAGGTGGCGCAGTGAGTAAAAGCGTCGGCCCAGGAGTAAGCCGTGCAATCTTGAGCAAGTTACTTAACCCCAATTGCTTTAAAAAAAAATTATCAGCATTGTCCCAGGACCTTTGAAACCCTCCCCCAGGACTTCTCTAAACAGGCAACACGAAAATCCTCTTTCTGGGCTTCTGTACAATGTATCACAAACACAATAGGACAGAGTGCTGACCACCACAAGTGTTCCCTTCTCAGTTGTAGCTGTGCTCAGCTTTTTATCTGTAATTAGCTCCACCCTGTTCCACCTACCTCTTACATTCCTTTTCCTGTCTTTGGCAAGTCCCTCTCACTGTGGGATTCACAGGTTCTGTTCCTTAACAAAGACTTGATATAATCAGGGCAAGGTTCAAAGATACTTGAACTGAAACAAGGTGCTAAATAGTAACTGAAACAAGGTGCTAAGTACATCTTTGCTTTTCATTATAGGTCCACACTTTTTGTTACTTTGTAATTAGGCAGAGGGTCATGAAGGTTGTGATGCCCTCTGACCCTGAGGTTAGCATTTTGCTTTGGGACTCACTCATTGGAAGAGTGTTTGTGTGATTCAACCAGATGAAACTCTGTATAGTGGTTAAAGAGCCCCCTGGCTTTGAAAAACCCAGATGTTGGTGCTTCTCTGTCTGGTAACTATGTATGTATTGCCTTGGTAAGAGAGTTGGATCTGTCTGTTGATCTGTGTTAATTTCTTAGGCAGAAGTCCTCCTGTTTGTTTTTATTTGGATTTTCTCTGAAGTTCAGCGCGCTGACTTTTCCCCTGAACTAGTGAATATAATTTTAAAAAGAATGTTGACCCCTTAAACATCTGTCTTTCCTAGTAAAGCAGATCTAAAGCAACGTGTTTGCTGTTACTATTCTGGACTCTCCAATTTCTATTTGTGTTGTTTCTAATAGTATTCATATTAATGAAGCACTATCTGTAATAGCAACCATAGAATCCTTTTAGGTAAATTATACTATATTCCCTTCTCCACAAAGTCTGATCTAGATTCCTGTATACCAACCTATTTATACTAGTGACATATAGTTACCAATTAATCCCATGAGTACTTGGTGTATGGTATACTAGGTATACTAAGAAGAGTGTCTAATCCAAATTCAGGACAGACTTGAATTTGAATCCTTCTGGCATCTACCAGTTTTGTGACCTTGGGAAAGTCACTTAATCTCTCAATCTTACTTTTCTCATCTACAAAATGGAAATAATAATAGCTGAGATGATGTGCTCAATGAGCTTTGCAAACTTTAAAGTGCTATATGATTATCAGTTATTACTGAAATGAGGGAGGAAAAAGAGCAACATGTGGACTGGGCAAAATGTGTAAGGGGAAGAGAGATGTAACCACAACAGCAGTTAGTTAATGTTGATTGCATAGATATAGATCTCAGGATCCTTTTTCAGGGTCAATTTCCTGTATCACATCTAACTTCCAAGACCAGATGGCTCCCAAGGGGTGGCTCCAGCTGCCTACCCTCCCCCCAAATGCATAAAGTTTGGGACAATAACCTAAATAGCAATGATGCCTCACTTTCCTACAGAATATAGTTTACTCAAAATAATTCTGAGATAGGTAATTATTGCAAAACATGATTATTCATTTTTAAAATAGAGGAAGTAAAGACTCAAGAGAATTTTCTTCTCAAAGATGCTAGAATTATTGGAACCTAGAAATAACCAAGGTCTCATAATTCTAGGCCCTGTGCCCTTTTTCATAACACCACATTGCTTTTCAGGTTTCCTTATGCTATGAAGAGTTCCAAGGCTCAGGAAAAGTGTTTCATTTGGTGCTATGATGTTTCTTAGAAGTGACCTTGCCAATTCTGCAGAGGTAAAGCTTCAAGTAAACAAAGGACAGCTACTCAACCCAGGTTATATGGTTAGATAACACTGATACAGGAGGTCCTGCATGTTCAGCAAGAATGTTCTAGTGGGTTTGGGGTAGAAGGTATTTTATATAGGATCTCTTAGAAACCCTTAACTATCCTCCAAGGCTATGGAAGAAGCAGTTAGTAGCAACTTTTGTCCAAATATTAAATGGCTCCTGGATTTCCAGCACACAGAGAAAGCCAAAATTTTGCCTTGGTCAAAACAGAAAGAAAGTCAGAGATTTGGCACTATTTTCCCTTTCAGATATACATAATAAAAGCAGGAATATGGACAACAAAGGTGGTAGTCTATAAAATTTTGTCTTCATTCAACTTTTGTTCTGGATTACTTTCATTTTTAATGCAATCAGGAAAACTCTTGGGGGAGAATTGGGCTTCATAACCCTAGCCTTCTACCTAGCACTTGTGATTATTGCTATTTTTTCAACTAGACTGTAAACATCTTGAAGACAAGAATCAGAGTAATAGGCAACTAGGTGGCACACTGAATAGAGCATTGGCCCTGGAGTCAGGAGGACCTGATTTCAAATCTAGTCTCAGATACTTAACACTTACTAGACATGTCACTTTGGGCAAGCCACTTAACCCCAATTGCCCTGCTTTCCCCCTCCAAAAAAAAAAGCAATTTTCTCTTTTGGAGCAGCTAGGTGGCACAGTAAATAGAGCACTGGCCCTGGAGTCAGGAGGACCTGAATTCAAATAAGACCTCAGACACTTAACACTTACTAGCCATGTGACTTTGGACAAGTCACTTAACCCTAATTGTCTTCCAAAAAGAAAAAAAAAGAAAAAGAATCAGAATAATAGCAATGAAGTTAATAAAAAATTATAAAAATGGTGAGAAAAGAAACTTGGTGGGAAACTGTCTCTAGAACTAGTCTAGGAATTAAAACCTGGGTTCAAGTCCTGTTTCTCATATACTGGCTGTATAACCCTGAACAAGTCATTTAACTTCTTAGTTTCCAGGCAATTTTCTAGGATTATAAATTGTCAAATCACATTAACAGAAGGAGCTTCTTCACCAGGAGTAAATACCAATAAAAATAACCAGGTCAGACTGATGCTGATGCTGCTGGTGGTGCTGCTGCTGACAATGATGATGATGATATAGGCAGCTGAGCCTTAGGTAAACAAAACCTGGATTAAAATTCCATATTAGTTGTGTGAACCTGGACTAGTCATTTAATCTTTATGTGTCTCATAATGTAGGCCTCATACTGGTCATCTACTGGTCATAAGAAGACTGTGCTTTTATTGGTGAATGGAGTTTTCATGATGGGGCTTAGCCCATGCTTACAAGTCAAATCAACTAGTTAAGAAGCACATGTTAAGCACCCATTCTGTGCCAGCAACTGTGTAATGCACTGAGGATAGAAAGAAGACAAAAATAAAGTAATTTTTCAGGGATCTCATAGTCTAATGGGGGACAAATTTGCAGACTATGTGCACATATGAATTGGATAGATTGGGGATAATAAACAGAGAGAAGATACAGGCATCATAAGGGGAATAGGTAAAGGTTTCTTATAGAGATGAAATTTTAGCTAGAACTTAATGGAAGTCAGGGAAGTTAGAAGGTACAGATAAGAGGCAGAAAATTCCAGACATGGGGGAGAGTCAGGGAAAATGAAGAGCAGGGAATTGTTATGTCTTGTGCAAGAAGTAGTAAGGCGGCTGGTGTCACAGGATCACAGAGTAGGGAGGTAAGCAAGATGTAAAAAGACTGGAAAAGTAGGAGATGGCCAGGTTAAGATGGATTTTAAAAGCCAAACAGAGGATTACATATTTAATCCTGAAAGTGATAAGGAGTCACTATAGTTCATTACACTTAGTATGTAGAGGGAAATGAAGTGTAGAAGACTGGAAAGGTAGGAAAATCATCCATCCTTATAATACTAATTATAATAATGGTAACAAATATCTCTCATTGATCCTCCGACCCTTTTCTGGTGGATTCCTACTCACACTTAAAAGCTCAAAACAAATACTGCCACCTCTATGAAAACATTGTTTTCCCCAGATTGGTAATTACTTTCACATTCATATTCAGTTCAAATAAACAAGTATTTAATAAACATTTAGTATGAACAATTCATTGGCCTAGGTTATAGGAACAGAGATACAAACATGAAAACATCCCTCACCTTAACAAGCTTACATTCTGCTGGGACATGTAATATATGCTGCTAGTAAATAGAATACCATAGGAGAAGGGACTAACAACTAACTATTGGGAAGAAAAGAAAGTTTCATGAAGAAGTTGACATTTGAGCTAATTCTTGAGGGAAGATAAAGGTTCAGAAGGCAGAGTCCATAAATTACTTTGTATTAAACCTGTATAATGTACTCATCATGTAATAGTATTATGCCTGAGTTACTGCTCTCTTATACTCCTAGACTTTTAACTCTTTGAATACAGAAATAGTGCCCATCCAAACTCTTTAGTTGCCTTCATACCTAGGACAATGCTTTACATGCAGGATAGCTAAGAAATGTTTGTTGATTTACTGACTGATTAATGTATGTTCCATGTTCTTAGGGAGCTTATGATGTAATACCCCATACCTTAATCTGGATAGAAGTAGGATTTTTTCTTATTTTAGGTATCATTTTTTGTAACTTGTTCCTGGAAACTTCCACTAAAGTCCAACTTCATTGTTCCATGTTCAAGTCTTGCTTCAGAGGCATACTTCCTATATGACCCTGGACAAGTGATTTAACCTCTAACCATCCCCAGTAACTCTCTAAGACTATAAATTACAGAACAATTTCTGATTTATGTTGTTAGAGAAATTTTATGTACTGGGAATTTCTTATTCTAATGATATTATAGTTTCAGAAAAATATTATCTTTACAGTGTATGCACACAGATACATATGAAAGAAACAGACAGAAACTGTATATAAATATATATATATATATATATATATATATGTATATATAATGTCCAGGTGCTTTAAACTCCTTTTACCAATCCAGCTCAGCCCTATTTGCAACTTAGAGTCATAAAGCATTAATTGGACTAGGAAAGTTTAAGTAAATTGCCAGATTCACACAGTCAAGATGTGTCAGAACTGTTCTTTATTTATTCAATGCAATTTTGGTTTTTTTTTAAACAAATGCTTTATTAACTTCTGTTTTACATCATTCATTTCCGCCAGATTTTGAGTTACAATCATTTTCCCCCCATTATTCCCCTACCCAACCTCCCAGAATAGCAGTCCCACAAGATATCGCTTCCTCCAATCTGCTCTCTCCCATACCTTCTCCCATACCCCCTTTGAGTTTTCCATTAGAGGAAGGTGAATCTTTGTGTCCCAATGCCTGCACATCTTATCTCCCAATTATAATCAAAAGAGTATTAATAATAGTATTTATATATATTTGAAACATTTAATCTTAAGACCTTGAATTTCAGATCCATTTCCTTCCTCCCTTGTCACCCATTCCCTCTTGGAAGATAAGTAATTCAGTATATGTTGTACATGTCTATCTATGCAAAACATTATCATAGTAGATATACTGTACAAGGCTGCTTATAATTCCCTCCCACTCATCCCACCCCCCACCTGGTCCATTCCCTACATGATCCTGTCCCTCTTCTATAGTGGGTACTTCCAACCTCCCCTCCCCCCAAGGATGCCCTTCCATCAATCATCCCTCCTCTCATCCCCCTTCCCCCTATTCTGCTGCAGGTTGAGATATCCCATTTAGTATGTATGTCATTCTCTCCCTGAACCAAATTCAATGAGAATGTGGATTTGCCTTTTTTTCCCTTCCTATTCTCCCCCTCCCTTGCAACCACTTCCCCTTGCTTCTTCTACATGAGATAGTTTACCCTACCCTGTCTCTCCCCATCTCCTCTTGCCACTTTCCTCTCTCACCTCATAATTTCATCCCTTGAGTATTCTCCCTTCCCAACAAATTCAACCTATGCCCTCTATCCATATATAACTGTAAGCATATACACACACATTCACATATGTATTCATATGACCACACACCCTTCTTCCATTATTTTCATAGTGAGAAAGATATCATCACTCACAGTTATTGTTTTTCCATATAGGAATGTAAATAGTTCAACTTTGATAAGTTCCTTTTGATTTCTTTTCCCTGATTACCTTCTCAGGCATCTCTTGCTTCTTGTGTCTGGATGTCAAATTTTCTATTCAATTCTGGTTTTTTCCTCAAGAATGCTTGAAAGTCCTCTATTCCACTGAATGACCATATTTTCCCCTGGAACAAAATACTCAGTTTTGCTGGGTAGGTGACCCTTGGGTTCATTCCCAGTTCTTTTGCCCTCTGGAATATCATATTCCATGCCCTTCGATCCCTCAGTGTAGAAGCTGCCATGTCCTGGGCTATTCTGATTGTGTTTCCACAATATTGAAATTGTTTCTTCCTGGCTGCTTGTAGTATTTTCTCCTTGATCTGGGGATTCTGGAACCTGGCTATAATATTCCTGGGAGTTTTCTTTTTGGGATCTTTTTCAGGAGGTGATCTGTGGATTCTTTCAACCTCTATTTTGCCCTCTGGATCTAAAACATCAGGGCAGTTTTCCTTGAGAATTTATTGAAGGGTGATTTCTAGGTTCTTTCTTTGATCATGGCTTATGGGTAGTCCAATAATTTTTAAATTGTCTCTCCTGGATCTATTTTCCAGGTCAGTGGTTTTTCCCATGAGATATTTCACATTGCCTTCTAATCTTTCATTTGTTTAGATCTGCTTAACAGCATCTTGATTTCTCATAAAGTCATTAGCTTCCATTTGCTCCAGTCTAACTCTGAAGGAATGAATCTCCTCAGTGAACTTTTGAGATTCTTTTTCCATCTGGCAAATTCGACTTTTTAAGTCATTCTTCTCCTCATTGCCCTTTTGGGCCTCCTTTGCCATTTGAGTTAGTCTATTTTTTAAGGTGGTGTTTTCCTCAGTCAGGCTGTTGACCCTCATTTCATAATTTTCCTGCATCCTTCTCATTTCTCTTTCCAATTTTTCCTCCACTTCTCTTATTTGATTTTTAAAGTCCTTCTTAAGGTCCTCTATGGCCTGCAACCCGCTCATGTTTTCCCCTGGGGCTTTTGGAGCAGGACTTCTGACCTCACAGTCCTTTTCCAGCTCTATGCTCCCAAAATAGGAGTCTAGGGTTGCATTTTTCTGTTTCCTTTGCCTTGGCATGTTGCCACTTGATTACCTGACTTTTGGGCTTGTTGCCACACTATGGCTTTAAGGCCAGCTAGAGGAATTTTCGTTCTGAACGTGTGGGGGGCAACTTCCGTTTCTGGCAAGTTGTAAACCCACTCACAACTTCCACCCTAGATCACAATCCAGATCCAGGGAGTTTAAAGCAAGAGCGATTACCCCCCAAGACTGATCGCTGGATCTCCCTACAATTAACTGCAGGCCAGGAGCTGGAGCTGCATCTGAAAACTACAAAATGGCGTGTCTCCTCAGTGGCTTCTAGCCCCCAGGGGAGGGAGATGACGCATTCCGCCAAATATAGGTCCCAAAGTCCATAGGACACTAACCTCTTACTTTGTCCTAGGCATGTCTATGTTAATAATTCTGGAGTCGCCACAGCTGCTGGTGTTCTGGGGTTCCTCCAGCCTGCTGCTGGCCCTGCCGCCCTGGGGCTAAAACCTCAGCTCATGGGGACCTGGGCTCTGCTCGGCTCCACTTCCTGCTCTCTGCGCGTTGCACACTGCTGGCTCCCAGAGTGCTGAGCTGGTCCTTCCTGCAGGACTGCTGGGCTGTCCTCAGCGGGAGGTTAGCTTCTCTGTGTCTTTCTGTGGGTGCTGGGGCTCCAGAAGTTGTTCAGAGTCCCCTTTTACATAGTTTGGGGGGAATCTGGGGGCAGAGTGGCTTGGATGAGCTGTTTGTACTCCACCATCTAACCCTTAGGTATTAAAAAAAGCTAACAAAGGGGGCGGCTAGGTGGCGCAGTCAGTAGAGTGCTGGCCCTGGAGTCAGAAGTGCAAGTTTGTTTTTTTAATTGTTTTTCTTTTTGTGACTTTAAATTTCCTACTTTTGCACTTATTTTGAGATAATGTATTTATTTTTAGCTGCATATTTCCTTTATTTTTCTTCTTTCTATGTTTTATATATGTTCAGAGAAATAAATTTTCTTTTGCTAGTTCAGTTTCATATTATAAATGTTCATATATTGTCTTGTTATTATAATTTTATTTAATATTTAACCTTCATATATTTCCATTGCTTATATTTCCCTTAGGGATTAGTTTTATTGCATTATGGTCTGTAAAGAATATGTTTAATACTTCTTTATTTTTATGACCTATTTATGCTCCACCACATAATCAATTTATGTAAAGGTTCTACACAACATCGAAAAGTAGTTACAGTCCTTCAGATCTTCATTCAACAATTGCCAAAAATTCATCATATTTATTTTTAGAAATATTTTATTCTTATCGTTCATGACTGTATTTCATGTTGGTGTTTCTCTTATATTTGTTTGAAAGAAGCAAATTGATGTCACCTACAGTTATTGTTAAAGCATCTATTTTTTTTTCAATTTTTAGCTTTTCCTTTAATGACTAAAATAATGTGCCATTTGGAACATCCACATTTAATCTTGATATTATTCCATTATCTATTTCACCTTTGAGCACAACAGTAACAGTTTCCTTCTTTACTATTGTCTCAACGTAGATGATTGTTGATCATTTAATTGATTCACTCCTGGCATAATGAATTCAACTGCAACCCTTCATTAATGTCTACATAAATTTGTGTATATCGAGCATTCTTTTATATACCGCAAATTAACAGGAGTCATTTTCTAACCCCTTCTACTATCCTGTTCCATATTTGTGGTAGTGTTCATTCAATTGACATGATTATGAAGGTTGATTTGCACATAGTCAAATCCTATTGTAATACTCTTTATCTTTTAAATAAAAAGAAGAATGCAATGAGAATAATGTAGCTACACTTTGTATTGCTTGGAGCAATTTGATCCTACTCTTTTCCTCTTCTCCCTTTTTGTCCCTTCCTAATTCAAGTCTAAATTATAGATTATTGGATTTTTTTTTAGTCTTGGTAATCAACTACTAGTAGCTATAGGATGTTAGCTTTAGACAATCTTTTCTTAACCACATCTTCTGACTTAAACTAAACATCCCTTCTTTATTTCCACTTAGATCCATTTATCTACTGTAACCTGTGTGTGTGTGTGTGTGTGTGTGTGTGTGTGTGTTAATTTTCCCCTTCCTAGTTCAGATATGATGGATCAAAAACTCTTCTCTCACCTATACTTAATGAGCATTTGGAAAGAGAATAATTGATCATTAAGACTCAGCATGGATTCCTTAAAAACCATACTATATTAAACTCATTTCCTATTTTGTCAAAGTTATAAGATTGCTAGATCAGAGGAATAGTGTAAATATGACATAGAGGAGCCATTAGCAAACTTTCCTGTGATATCCTTGTAGACAAGATAAATGGTAGTATAGTTAGGTAAATTTAAATCTTACTGAATGAATGGATGGGAAGAATGTGAACTAATTAACCTAAATTAACTTGGAAAATATTCAGTACTTTATGTATAATAATTAGTTTCTAGCAAAATGCTGTTCAATAGTCCCACCCCCCAATGGCAGGAATAAAAGATGACAGGTTTATTGAATTTTCAGATGATGCGATGCTGTCAGTAATAGCCAATGTGTCAGGATAAAGAATTAGAATTTTAAAAGTCCTTGATAACACAGAATAATAGTTTGTATCATTATAAATTTAATGTGAATTAATGCCATGTCCTACACCTGGGTTCAGAAAATCAACTTTAAAGAGGAAGATGGTGGAGATGTAGTTGGCCAAAACTTGTATGAAATAGAACAGAGTGATTTAGTATAATACAAGATGAAATGACTTGATAGTGTGATATGTCTGAAAAAAAAAGAATGAAAAAGAATTATCATGATGCTAGGTTGCATTAACCCTGGAAGAACATGTAGATTAGAATTACAATCCCATTGAAATCTACCCTAGTCTAGCAGTATCATGTCTAGTTCTGGTTAACACAATTTAAAAAGTTTGTTGCTGAGCTGAAGTAGTAACCCCTAGCCAATCCCTTTATGTGTATCCTTGACCTCTACTCTAATAACTTTCCCTTTTGATCATCCTTTCTCTCTCCCTAATTTTCCATCTCTCATTATCTACTGCTCCTTTCTCTACTACTTATCAATATGCCCAGATTTATCACATTCTTCAAAAAAAAAACTTAATTCTATCTATCCTTCAAGCTATATATTTATTCTCCTTTACAGCCAAACTCTGAGGTATTCTGTTCTCATTGCTCCTATTTTATTACCCCATACTCACCTTGCAACCCTCTGAAATCTTTATCATTACCACTCCATGGAAATTGCTTTCAGACAGTTTATAAGTAATCTCTTGATTGCTAAAACCAGTGACTTCTTTTCAGACTTCATCCTTCTTGCCCTATAAGCAGCACATGACAATATTGTTAACAGTCATTGATTGCTGACTATCTTCTCTGTCTGGATACTCTGTCTTCCCTGGGTTTTTTGTAATAATTATCTGTCTTGATTCTCTTGAAACTAAAATGTGTTCAGATGATGATCAGAATGGTCATGAGATTAAAAACCACTCTACATGATGACTGATTGAACTGGAAATGTTTTGGTTGGAAAAGAGAATATTGTTGATTGACATGATTACTGTCTTCTGGTATTTGAAGGGCTGTCATGTAGAAGAACAATTAGACTTATTTTGCCTTTCCCTAATGGGAAGAATTAGGAATGGGTAAACTTGAAAAGAGGAAAATTTGTGTTTGATATAGAATGAAAGCTATTTTAAGATTTAGAACTATATGAGTGGAATGAGTCACCTTAGGATATAATTAGCTTTCTTTTCACCATTGGTCTTCAGTTGAATGCTGATGACCACAGGGGACATTGTAGAAAGAATCTGATTTCAGATAAGAGTTGAACTGATGATATCTAAGATTCCTTCCAAGTCTAAGATTCTATAATTCCATAATTCTGCCAAGCCAGGAAGGCTTTGAGCAATAACAATAATAGCAATAATTCATAATTACAGAGCATTTTAGGGCTTGCAAAGTATTTTGCATACACAATCTAATTTGAGTACTGGCTGTATGTCTCTTGACACAGGTTTGCTTACTTGTTAGAGGATCATCAGTGAAAGTCTGACCACCAAGTGAATGTTTTGGCCACAGCAAATCAAGAAAGCCTTCTCTTACAGCAGGAAGGGTTATTATCTTCATTCATATAGGAAATAAATACCTGGAAAAATAACTAACTTCATTTAGCCTGGGTTTCACAAAATCTGCATCACCTCTCAGTAGGCCAGAAAAATGAAAAATATGGCAATAAAAGCATTTGTAAAGCTCTGAGTGATAGGAGACCAAGAACTGTCAGTAAAGGCAAGCCTGGCACAAATGCTTTAATGCTTCCCAGCACTTGTTTCTAAGCTCGGCAGGAATAATAACTTCAAGGGCACGACAGGCTCCTATCAAGTTTGCAACACAGGACAGTAATCATTCATGATAATCTGTTTGGGCTCTGAATTTTTTGGGGCCAAGCTAATTTGGCCAAATTGACTCATTCCAAAATAGTGAAATTATCCACAGGTTGGATAATTGGAAGTAGCAACATTTAAAATTATAAGGATTGTTTGGCATTGCCCTAGATATAATGAGAGCCTGTGGTGAAAGAGAGGCTTTAGAGATGTTAGGGAATTATAAAAGCAAAACAAATTGGTGGTTTTGGGATCCTCTCAGTCATTTCACAAAGAAGTTCATGCTTTTTGGCTTCTTGTGGTCAGGAGAGTAAAGCCATTTACTGAAAGGCACTTGAAACCAGAATATCTGGATTTAAGCCTCAGTTCCACCATGTCCCAACTATGTGACTTTGGTAAGGAAATAGAAACTGTCTGAACCTCATGGTACTTTTTGATAAAATAGTACAAGCATCATCATCATCCCACCAATAGTAACATATTATTTTGTTGTGACAATATTTTCACTAGCTTATGTGATTGATGTGAACATCAAATGAAATAATTCATAGTTATAATAAAGTGCTTTAGAATTTGCAAATTGTTTTACATTTATTATCTAATTTGATTTCATAGCTATTGTTATTATTCCTTCTCTCTCCCCTCCCTTCCATCACCACCTTCTCCTGAAAATGTTACATTGGCTCTTCAAGAGCTATAGCAATGTCCATAGAAATACTTTACCCACTATTTGTCCTTCATCATCCTTCTCTATTGAGTTAGAAGAGATTTCTGAAACATGTTCATGGAAGATGAAGAATGGCAGCCACATTGAGACCCAGACAGACAGAAACAAATATGTCAGGAGGGACAAAGAATACACAAACCCTTCCTGTGTGACAGCATCAAAAAAAAAAGAAAGAAAGAAAGAAAGAAAGAGAGGAAAAAGGGAGAAATCTTTTGTAAGGATGGTATTAATAGAAATCTTAGGTATGCTACTTTTCCCAGTGACAAGGCTGAGACTAGGAAGCCTGGGAGATCAGAGAAAAAGTATAACAATGTGTATTTCTGTCTGCACAGAGCCAGCAGATTAGATCCATAAACTCTGCAAAGGTTTACACTGACTACTGTGGGTATTTACTCATTACATCAACTACAATTGAATTAGGAATTTCAAACCTGGAGCAAATTTTGTATTCCATTCCTCAAGACTTTATTCACAGTGAAAATCTTTTCTTGGGAGGGGTGAATAGAAGAAGGGCTTTTCTCTTACCCTCAAACCTAGTACATCATTGAATCATAGAATTTAGAGCAGAAAGATATCTTTCAAATCATTTGGCCTAACTACCTAATTTATAGAAGAGGAAAGAGGCCAAAAGAAGGGACGTGGCTTATCTAAAATCACTTCCACTCATTCATTCATTAAACAAGCATTTGTTAAATGTCTGCTTTGTGTGAGGCAATGTCCTATGTTCTGGGGATATAAAGCCCAAAAGAATATGTCTATAGCTTTCAAAGAGCATCAGTTTTACTGAAGGGATGATAAAGAGCAAAACATAAAGTTATATGGGGTTTAGGAGTGAAAATATTGACAAATGGAGGAAACAGGAAGAGCCTCATACAGAAAATGGGACTTGAGCTGAATCTAGAAGGAAACTAGGAATTCTAAGAGGGAAAAGTGATGAGACAGAGTATTCCAAGGATTGGGGCCTTGAGAGAGAATAAAACAAAACAAAAGAGAAGAGGGATATAAGATATGTTAAAAGAGCAGCAAATTGTCCTATTTGACTAGAACATAAGTACCAGTTGGAGGGGAGAGGGGATAAAGTGAAATGAATAGGATAGAAGATTTTTAAGAGCTTTAAATTTCAAATAAATATTTGTACTTTATCCTAAAGATAACCAAAAATCACTGAAGGTTTATGATAGGCGAGTTACATATTCAGATATGTCCTTCAAGAATATCAAATTGTGGAGTAGTTAGGTAGCATAGTGAATAGAATACCAGCCCTGGAGTCAGGAGGACTTGAGTTCAAATCTGGCTTCAGACACTTGACATACTTACTAGCTCTGTGACCTTGGGCACATTATCTTGCCTTCCCCCCTCAAAAAAAAAACAAAACAGAATATCAAATTGCCATCTGTGTGCATGCTAAAAGGGTGTGAGGAGAGACTAGAAGCAGGAAGAACATTAGCAAACTCTTACAGTATTCCAGAAAAGAAAAAGTAGCAAGGGCCTGAACCAGGATATTGGCAATTTTAATAAAGAGGAGAATACAGTTGTGAGAGAAATTATGGAAGAGTAACTGACATGAACTTACAATCGATTGGAAAAATAAAGAGTGAAAAATTTCTCCTGGGTTGCAAACCTGAGTGACTAGGAATATGGTGGTGCCCTTGTTATAACTAGGGAAGTTAGAAAGGAGGGTGGGTGTAGGAGAAAAGAAAATTATTTCTGTTTTAACATTTTAGATATTCATGTTGCATATTAGATACCTATGAGATATTCAGATGGATGTATCTAACAGGATGTTGATGCCTGAAGCTCAGTTGAGAGATAAGGGCTAGATACATAAATGTGAGAATCATATGAAAGAGTATATGCATAGAGAGAGAAAAGAAGAAAGTCTAGGACAGAACCCTGGGGCATGTCCAAAATTAGGAGAAAGAAAATGGATGACCAACAATAGGGCCTAGGAAAGAGTAGTCATAAAGTCATAAGAAGAGGATAAAAGATCATAATCACAAAATCCAAGGAAGGAGAAAGTATACAAGAGAAGATAGTCAAATGCATCAAAAGCCAAGTCAAGAACATCAAGAAGGATGAGAAATGAGAAAATTTTACATGCTTTGGCAAATATAAAATTATTTTAGAATTCTTTCTCTCTGTCTCTTTCAGAATTATGCATCATAAGCTGAACAATTATAGTTCAATCCACAGGACCAAAAAAGAAAAAAAATTATAAACCTACCCTACCCACCCCCCCATAAAAAGGTACAATCCTTTTAAATTAAAACAGGGAAATGCTAATCCTTAAAGTATTCATCCAGTTCTACTTCCCCACTGAGCTACTCTACTTGTGAGGTCTTGTACCTTGAGTCCTTATTAATGTCACCTCTAGTTACAGAGACTTTGGCAGCATACTTCATCCTCTGCCCACTCCCCATAACACCCAATCTCATCTGCCCAGGTACATGGGGATAGGGTCAATGGGAGGATGTATACTACCTAGGTTAGGGAACCCAAAATATTACAGAGATTCTGCCACAGCAACCATGCTCATTCCTAGTTCTGCAAAAAAAGATAGACACTTATTTACCTAGGCAAGATAAGGAAAAGAGGAGGGTCAAGGGAAGTACTCAGGAATGAGATGAGCATGATTAGTTCTCCTGAATCCAAAGGAAAGGAGACTGAAACACAGTTGCATTGGTTCTATGCCCCCAAGAGACTATTAGGGGAGAGACTAAGCCCAATGAAACCTAGATCCTCTAAGACAGAAGGAATATAAGGCAGCTTTGATGACAAGTCCCAGGAGTAGGCCCACCAGCAAAGAATGAGGAATCAGAAAGTGAGTGGTAAGAAATATGAGAAAGGAAAAGGCAAAAACTCCAAATATTTCAAAAAAGGACAAAACAATAAAAACCAAGAGCACAACCAGATAAATCAGAATCATAAACCTAGAAAGGAGCACTAAAGCCTCAAAGAGATTGCAAAACCCTCTTAACAATATTACAAAACAAAGTAAACCAATGATTAATGAAACGCAGACTCCTATGAGGTCTCAAATGAGAACAAAACAAAATATTAAGAATAGTTCAAAATAGAAATGAAATACATGAGAAGAAATGGAGAATGAATATATGTTAGAAATTTAAAATATCAATACAGAAATTAGGAAGGGGAGGCAACCATGAATCCATAGTACAGAATATATCCAAAAGAGTCTGGAGAGATTAACAGATCTGGAATGCATAAATACTGAAAAGAAGAGAAATAGGCCAGAAGATAAATAAAAGGCAAGGATACTAAAAACACATTATCACTATACAGGCCAAAGCTCTTGACCTTGAAGATGGGGTATGCAAAGATAAAGTTCCTAACATAAGTCTCTTGGAGGAATGTAACAAATCAAAATAACTGAGCACCAGTGCAGTAACGATTAAAAAATTCCTCAGGAAGATAAAGCACAAATAAAAGAATCCACAAGTTTACCTAGACATAAAACAAACAAAAAATGTGTGTGTATGTGTGTGTGTATCTTTCAAACTCCAAGACACATAGAGGCTGAGTTTAAAATTCTAGTAAAACCTAACAGTCTATAAGTGGTCGGGCAAAATATCTTGTAATGTAAGGTAAAAAAAAATTAAAAACACAACATTCTTCCATGCATGCTCCAAACTGCAGAAGGAAATCAAATGGCATAATTGGAAAAGCAAAGCTCAAGCTGAAGCCCAAAATAATATTCTCTGAAAACCTGAGTCATTCATCAAGGAAAATAAAAGTGCATTCAACAAAGGAGTGGCAGTGGAGGAATGTCTGTTAAAAAAGTGAACACTGCTAAGCAATGTAAAGGAATGCCTATTAAAAACAGATCAAATGTGAAAAGAATACCTGAACTGCACATAATGCAATAATAATAATAAATGCAAATCAAAATAATCTTAAAGTTTTATCTCACTGTCAATAATAATGTTATTATTATAGTACTTTAAGTTTTATATATGTCATCTTGTTTAATCTCCACCCAGCCTTGTGGTGTAGGTGATATTATCACTCCTATTTGCAGATGAGGAAACTGAGGCTGAGTGGTTAAGTGGTTTGACCAGGGCTATATAAGTAATCAAGTCAAAAAGCATTTATTAACTATCTACTATATATCAGTCACTGTGTAAAGCTCTAGAAATAGAACAAAAGGTAAAAAACAATCCATTCTCTTAAAAAATCTCATATTCTAGTAGGGGAGATAACATGCAAACAACTATGTGTAGGAAAGATATAGATAGAATAAACTGGGAATAAACTCAGAGGTAAATCACTAAGATTAAGGAGAACTGGGAAAGACTTCTTGCAGAAGATATAACTTTTATTAAGAGATTAATATCTGAAACAGGATTTAAACTGAGGTATTCCTGACTTCAAGTCCAACACTCTTACCCATTGAACACCTTGCAACCCCTCTTTGCAAAGATGTCAAAAGATAGGAAAGGTCATTATTGGAAAGGTTGAAAAAAGCCAAGTACATGAATATACTGTTGGTGTATATTGGTCCAACCATTCTGAACAGCAATTTGGTATTAAGCTAAGAGAATGGCTAAAATAGCCATGCTCTTTAACCTATGAATTCCATTGATAAGCATACTTCCCAACCAAAACACTCCGTGTGAAATAAAATATTTATAGCAGCAATTTTATAATAGCAAGAAATGGAAACAAAGTAGATGTCCGTCAATTGGAGAATGGTTAAGAATGGCAAAGAAGCTGTGATACAAGAATATAATGGAACATTATTCGGTTCTAAAAAAAAAAACCTACGAATATGATGAATACATAAAAAGACATGTGAACTGATGGAAAGTGATGGAAGAAGAATCAGGAAAACAACATAGACAATGACTAGAGTAATATAAGTAAAATTCAGGGTTGGAGTTTGGCATGAAAAACATGCCACTCAGACAAATTTGTAAGGATGGAGGACTGTAAAAACGTAATCTGGTTAACTGAAAGGTAATGATTCTCAAAGGATGAATGTGAGACCAGAGTAGGAGAGATGGATAGGGAAAGCAGGGATGGATGAAATAGAGAGCAAGGTGAGAATGAAGAATAGTTTTAGAAAGAGTAAGGTAGGCATTGTAGGAGATGGAAGGTTGGGAAGTAGTGGTCAGAAAAAACCCCCACAGTATTTTAGTACTCTGGATCATGGAAGTCAAACAAGAATTGTGTGACAATTAAGGAAAGCTTAAGACCATCACTTTGTATGGTTGAGGTGGTATGAAGGTTCAGATAGTGGCTTTGAAGTGGTTGGTGAACTGCAATGCCAGTTTTAAAGTCCCCAAGTATAAGGTCATGTATTAAGGTATACAGGAGACCTGAAAACAGTTACTGACAACTTTAATAAAAGGATACTGAAGTGGAGCCCAGTACATAATAGCAACCAGGATATAGATAGGATGAAATAAGTAAATGGACTGAACCTTAAAGAAAGCAAGTTAGCTGAGTGATAATGGCAGAGAGAATGTCTAGAAGTGGCAGTAGAGTATAATCATCCCTCCTCTTGGCCCAGTGTGTTGAAAAGCATAAAAGAAAGTGTACCTTGTACCCAATACTTAGAAATGTAGTTAAAGATGCAGCATCTTCTGGAGGCATTCCTTGAGTGCAAGAAGATGGAAAAAGTATGAGAAGAATGGGTCAAAGATGAAAAGAAATTTGCTAATTAACAAGTGGATGCAATAGGAAGGACAGCAGAGCAGGATAAAAACTGGGAAGGAAAAGAGCTGAAAAGAGATAAAAGTATACAAAAATAACAGGGTAGAGAGTTTTCAACTAGCAGGTGGCATGTCTGAATCATATGGATTCAGAGGAGGAAAAGAGTTTCCTAGTAATAATTTTTTTCTAATTTTCTCATCCTTCTCAATAAGAAATCACTGAGAATTTATTAAGCACCTACTATGAGTCATGCACTGGAAGGAAAAGGCAAAACTGGAAGTCCTTGCACTCTAGGGGCTTATCAAGGAAGAAATGCAAGTTTTCTTCCTAAACCCCAACTTGAATGAATGTGGCATTAGTGATTTTCTCATTATTAAAAATAAACAAGAAACAGTCAATCAGTAAATATTTATTAAATACCTACTATGTTCCAGGCACTGTGTTAACCATTAGGGATACAAAGAAAAACTAAAGTCACTACTTGCCTTTGTTGAGCATGCAATCTAAGTTGGAGTATATCAACAAAATGTGATCATAGGCCATGATGCTGGCTCTGTTGTTATAGAACAGTGGAAATTGGTGTGCTTGAAGATATTTGTCCATAGTTTCATAAAAACAGATTAATTGGGGAGCAGATCCAAGATGGTGGACTAAAAGCAGGAACTTGCTTGAGCTCCCACTCCAACCACTTTGAATTCCTGTAAAAAATAACTCAAAACAAATTTTAGTGCTACAGAACCCACAAAGTGACAGAGAGAAAGGAATCTGCTGAAGGCAGCCTGGCAGGCTGACAAGAAGGGTCTATCACACCAGGTTGGGAATATAGCACAGTCCTGTATGGGCCCCACCAGCACAGACATGTGGCACAGACAGGCCAGAACAGACTTCAGGAGAGTGAATCACTGGCAGCTGGGGTGGTTTCCAAACACTTTTGAAAACGGACAGGGTCAAAGGAAGAAATAGAATAAACAGGGGATGGGATACATGGAGGGAGATGTAGTTAGTCTTTCACGATATTACTACTATGGAAATGTTTTGTATAACTACACATGTATAACTTGTATTGAATTGCTTGTCATCCCAGTGGGGGTAAGTGAGGAGGGGAGAAGGAAGAGAATATAGAAGTCAAAGTTTTAAAAACAAATGTTAAAAATTTGTTTTTACATGCAACCAGGAAATAAAATATAAAGGCAATGGGATATAGAAATCCATGGTGTCCTACAAAAAAGTAAGGGGGGATGGGGAGATATAAGAGAGGGCAGATTGGGGGAAGGGTATTCAGTATGCTTTGCTATCTTGGGGTGGGGGTAGGGGAGAGATGGGGAGAAAATTTGTGACTCAAAATCTTGTGGAAATGAATGTTGAAAACTAAAAATAAATAAATTTAAAGAATTTTTAAAAAAAGAAAATTCAGGCCCAAAATTTTAAAAAAATTTAAAAAGCAGATTAATCTTCCAAATGCATAGACAATATCATGTCACTAACCTGCCTCCAGAAGTATCCATAACTTTTTATAATCTATAGATTAAATCCCAAATTCCCCTTTCTAGCTTCTAAGCTCTCCATAACCTGTTTTTCTGCTACATTTCCAAGCTTATACTGTAAGTATTGTAGGCTTAGTTTAGCCTGTATAAACAATTCTTAATTTGTTGTTTAGTTGTTTCAGTTGTGTCCAACTCTTCACGGCCCTATTTGGAGTTTTCTGGGCAAAGATATTAGAATGGTTTGCCACTTCCTTCTCTAGCTCTTTTTACAGATGAGGAAACTGAGGCAAACAAGTGACTTGCCCAGCATCACAAAGCTAGTAATTGTCTGAAACAAGATTTGAATTCAAGCCCTCCTGATTCCACTCTTCACCTAACTACTCAACTCTAAATTACAGAAATAGGAGCCACAGAATACCAGAGAAGAAACAGGCCATCTGGCTCAAGACCTTTCAAAATAAGAATGCTAGCTAGTGGCCATACAGCTTTTCCTTAAAATCTAAAATAAAGGAGAATCCATAACTTCCTAGGGTAGCCCATTCTTTTCTTCTTGAACTATCCTACCCACCATTTCAGAAATACTCCTGTATTTCCCTGCCTCCATTCCTTTCCTCACATCATTTCCTATGCTTGGAATGTTTTTCCTTTCTATCTCTACCTGTTGAATCCTACCTAGATTCCAATACTCACTCCTCTAGAAAGCCAAAACCCATCTTCCACCAACTTCAAGTCCAAGTATGGATGCCTTTTCCTCATATTCTCATAGACCTTTGATGCCATCTTTCTTATCAGAGTTTTGGTGTATTGCAGCATAACATGAGTCAGCAGCAATATATGACAACCAAAAAAGCTAATGTGATCTGGTGATGTGTTACGAGAGGCATAGCTTCCATGGATACAGAGGTAATATTTGTAACCTCCCCTGGATTAAGAATACAGATGCTGTATTATATTCAGTTCTGGGTACCATATTTTAAGAAGAACATTCTTAAGAAAGAGAATATTCACAAGTAGGCAACTAGCATAATGAAGGGTCTTCTTTCGGTAAGGGTAGGGTCTATTATAGTGCACAAACACACACACACACACACACACACACACACATATAGGTGCACACACACACATTCCACTAAAAAGTAGACCCAATCAGAAATAAGTTTGAACAATGCCTGTAGACTTCTGAATCAATAAAAGTCATTTCATTTAGATGCTTTGTTTTCATGGTGTGAAGGACTGAGTCATCCATGAGGAATTTTAATAAAAAAGGAGCTATCTGAGAACCAGGGAGATATTTTGAGGGTCTAGAAGCAGAGAGAAAGAAATGAAGACATCAAAGACAGAACTGGAATGAATAAGCGATGTCCGGACAATGAGAAGAAAAAAGAGAGAGAGAAAGTAAGTTGGAGCTGTGACAGAGAAGAGAGATTGAGGAGTGTCATTAGTGCAACACATATCCTGGTCTAAAAAATTAAACCACAAAGAGTATTCGGCTTAGCAAGAGATGAATAATGTTGTAAATTAAGGCAGGGTCCCAAAACTCTAGAAATTTTATTAACAAGGGCTCAGAACAATTATGATTGTTCTTTTTGCATTTTATTTTAATAAAAACTCCCTAAGGAGAATAGGACACTACACAGATTTCAGGGACCATTTTATTTGTTGCTGGTTTAAAAATGTGTCAATTATTATAATAGGATGCTACAAATGTTTCCCATAAAATCTGTCCTGAGAAATTTGCATATTTATGTACATGTATACACAGATATGTCTGTGTATGTATATGTGATTATATGTGTATATCTTTCTCTTTTAAAAGTTTAAATGCTGTGGGGGTGGGAGGTTACCTTGTTTTTGCTTTTATTGTTTTCTTTGGCTTCCTTTTAGGCAAACTTTCCTACCTTATTATTTGAACCTCATATATTAAGCATTGTTTATCATTATAAGTATCATAGTTCTAATCTAGGCCTAATAGAGCATGAATTGTTCTATAATTGTCATAATCTCATAACTGTTTTTCCATTGTTACTATCATTTCCCATTTGTATCATTTCAATTAATCAAATTGTTTGGTAATTTATGGGTTTAGTTTTGGTAGTTAAGTAAATATTTCAATCAATCAATCAATCAATAAACATTTATTAAGTGCCTACTATGTGCCAGGCACTATGCTAAACACTGCGGATATAAAAAGAGGCAAAAAAAAAGTTCCTCAAGGAACTTACAATTAATGGAGGAGACAATATGAAAACAAATATGCAGAAAGCAAGCTATATAATGGATAAATAGGAAATAATTAACAGAGGGAAGGCATTAGAATTAAGAAATGGGGAACATTTCCAGATAAAAAATGGAATTTTGTTAAGGACTTAAAGGAAACTAGAGAAGTCAGTAGAGAAGGGAGAGTGTTTCAGACATAGACGATAGCCAGAGAATCTACACAAAGCTGAAAGATTGAGTGTCTTCTTAGTGGAATAGCCAGAAGGCCAGTGCCACTGGATCAAAGAATATGTTGAGAAGATGGTGGTGTCGAAGCAGGAAAACTCTGTATGCCCTCTCCATAACCATCTCAAATAACTATTTAAAATGACTCTATACAAACTTTAGGGCTAAAGAGCCCACAAAGTGACAGAGAGAAACAAACCTCCTGCTGAAGACAACCCAGCAGGCCGACAGGAAGGGTCCATCACAGCATGGTGGGAGGCAGAGACAGCAGCTTCTCCTGGGACTATCAGCCCCCGGCCTGGAAGTTTAGAAATCGCCTGCCTGTCTCTTCAGGGGCTAGAATGGCAAAGTAAACTCTAGCTGCTCCCTCTGATTCCTCCTTCATGAAGTAGAAAACTCAAAGATAAGTCTCCCACCCAGAGAGAAATCCTAAGATAGTGGAAATAGCCTCAGGCTTGGGAGTCATCAAGGAGGATAACTGAGGCCACAAGGGATCTGAAGAGAAGAGAGGGGTCCCAACAAGCCCCACCTCACCTGACCAGCAAAAGCCTGACTGAGCTGTAGCCCAGAGCTATAGAAGTAGAAATCTGAAGTGGCCAGACTACCCCTCCTCCACAGACTACTCTGTGCGCATCAGCATACCTCACTGAGACTCCTGCCTTAGCCTCAAATTAGACACCCAGAGGTTACAGCATTCAAAGTCGACTACCAGGCCCTTAGCTCACAGACTAAGAAATTAAGAAATAGGAAATTACAAGAAAACTCCTGGGAATATTATAGCCAGGTTCTGGAATTCCAAGATCAAGGAGAAAATATTACAAGCAACCAAGAGACACAATTCGAATATTGTAGAAACACAATCAGGATAATATAGGATCTGATAGCTTCTACATTGAGGCTTGGAATATGATAATCCTAGTTCAAAGGAACTAGGATTAAAACCAAGAATCACCTAGCCAGCAAAACTGGTTATCATGTTTCGGGGAAAATATGGTCATTCAATGAAATAGAGGTTTCAAGCATTCTTGATGAAAAAAAAAAAACAGTTGAATAGAAAATTTGACATTCAAAGAAGCAAGAGAACTATGTTTTGGGGTCATGGGTAGGGGACAGACAGGGAGAAAATTTGTAACTCAAAATCTTGTGGATATGAATGACGTAAACTAAAAATAAACATAAAATTTAATTTACAAAAAGAATACATTGAGGGAAATCAAGTATAGGAAGATTGGAAAGATAATTGTGGGCTGTTTTATAAAGGACTTTGAATAGGAAATGGAGCATTCTATATTTGATCCTGGAAATAAGATCAAATTTTGTTTGTTTTTAATAGAGGGGTGATCTTTTTGGAACGTGGTTTAGGAAAATCACCTTAATGGCCGAATAGTGGATGGATTGGAGTAGGCAGAGACCCACCAGCAGGATATTGCAGTGATCAACATGTGAGATGATGAGGGCCTGCACTAGCATGGTAGTAGTATCAGAGTAGAGAAGAGAGCTTATTTAAGAGATATTGTAAAGGTGAAATTGGCAGGTCTTGGTAACAAATTGGGTGGGACTATATGTGAGAGAGTGAGGAGTCGCCGATGACTCCTAGGTTTGGAAGCTGAGGGACTAGAAGGATATTGTTACCCTCTACAGCATATCTGCACAACTTGGCAGTAGGTAAGGGCCAAAATTAAAATTGTCTAAAATTCTTTGGGTTGCAGATAGGATAGACTAGAGACAGACTGAAGATGGTTGGTTGCCATGGGTCATATGATAAACGAGAGAGAGAGTGTGCAGTAACAACCCTCCATTTTTCATGGGCCAACCATTGGTGGACTTCCATGTAGGCCTGCTCCATAGTAAAAGGGAAGGTGGGAGACAGGTAAGAATTAGGGGTAAAGATAAGGAATTCTATTTTGGATATATTGAGTTCAAGATATCTTTTGGACATCTAATTCTAGATATGTCTAAAAGGCATTTGGAAGGGGCGGCTGGGTGGCGCAGTGAGTAAGAGCGCCGGCCTCGGAGTTTGGATGACCCGAGATCAGATCCGGCCTCAGAAAATGAGCACCCACGCATAAATAATGACTAGCCATGTAACCTGGAGCAAGTTACTTAACCCCAATTGCTTTAAAAATAAATAAATAAATAAATAAAAATAAAAGGCATTTGGAGATGAGAGATTGGAGGTCAGTAGAGAGATTTGAATGGGAAAGGGGTATTTGGGGATCATCAGCATAGAGATGTTATAAATATAAATGTTAGTATTATGGACTGACTTTGTAAGATTTGGAGTATGTTATTTGGAAAAATATTGTCATTTATGGAGATTAATATTCACAAGGGAGTACCAATAAAAAGAATATAACCAATGTTTAATGAGGAGAATATTATTATAAAATTTATGAATTTCAGAGTAAGGCAAAGAGGGAACTGCAGAAAACTATATGTAGGAGTAGGTTTAGGAACATCCCACTAAGTCTATATTCTGTGTATTGTTGGAGTGATTTGAACATTCAAAAGTATATCTTGTGTTTGAACCTGAGGCCTTTAGGCTCCATGTGGCCCTCTAGGTCTTCAAGTGTGGCTCTTTGACTGAATCCAAACTTCACAGAACAGTTCTGCCACCCCTGTCTAAAACCATCCAGGCAGAGGAGCGTACTTACCATAATGGGGATATTATATACCCATGCCATCTACAAACTGCTTGAAGGATGTTTATCCTTGAATGTTTATGCTAGAAAAGAGAAGACTCCTTCCTTGTTCTATTTAATCCCAGGAAGCACAACCAGGAGCAAAGGGTAAGATTTACAAGAAGCAAAGGTAGGTGTGATATTAAGAACTGTATCCTAACAATTAATGCCATCCAAGAGGGAGCCCTCCTTTCAGATTTTGAACAAAGGCTATATGACTATCTGTTGACTATATTATAAAAAAAAAACAAAAAACTTTCTTTAGGATATGAGTTAATAGTTGGCCACTGAGAATGGAATCATCTATCAAGGTCAAGAGTGAATGAGATCTTGTGCTTACTCAAAGGGGAGCAAGGAGAGGAAAGAGGAAAGAATGAGTGGACTTTTTGGCATTGACTGGGCAAGCAAATGGTTTAAGGTTCCTCATCCCTTACCTTCTTTCCTTCTCTACATTTGCATATGGAGGTGTTTTCTTTTACAGAGATTTTTCATTAGGAATTTATCTTTTTTATTGTTATTGCTGCTGTTGCTATTGTTAACCATCCCAGGTGTACTGAAGGGGTAGGGCCAGGTCAGAGGAACATTTTTTTTTCATTTGCAGAATATGTAAGGTAGAAACTTACTCCAACTTTCGTGATTAGAGAGATAATCTGAGAACATATTTTATGAGCTGCTTATCTTATATTTTATTTTTTTTACCTCTCTCTCTGTCTCTCTTTCTGTCTCTGCCTCTCTCTGTGTGTCTCTCTCTGTCTCTGTCTGTCTGTCTCTGTATCACTATCTCTGTCTCTCTTTGTCTCTCTCTCTGTCTCTCTGTATCTCTCTGTCTCTGTCTCTCTGTCTGTCTGTCTCTCTCTGTCTCTCTCTCTCACTGGGTATCCTTATCTTGTCTAGGCTGGGGGTGCAGTGACCACTCTAGAACAGGCTCAGCTACTCACCTGTATGGAAATTGTGACTGCTTTCCTACCCAGGCTAATTTGTTCCTCCTTAGGCAACCTGGTGACCTCCTACTCCCAAGGTGTATTGGTGCCTGACTTAGTCTGATCACATGATTAGGCTCTATCCCACTGTAGCTCAGAACTCCCAAACTCAATCCATCCACTCAGTCTCCAATAGTAGGAGCTACAGTGCTATATCACCAGACTTGGCTAGTACATACTTTTCATATTTAAACTCCCAAGGACAAAACTGGAATGGTACCTGGTGCTCTGTCTGCCTCCCATAACGTGAACCTGTCTTCCCTTTCTATTGGTGATTTATCCTACACACCTTCCCTGGTGATCTATCCTTGGCATATCTCTGGTGATTTATCCTCTACCTTCCCTGTCTAGGGTCCCTCAAGTTCAGTGTCTCTCCTTCCTTCAGTCTCTGGGGAGGGGGAGGAAGGAGGAGTGTGGGGAGAGGGTTAGAGGAAAAAGCCTCACTGTACTGAGGCTAAGAGTCAGAGACAAGATGGTCTGTGTGGTTTTCTTTTTGGTGGGGCGGGGGGCTTTTTGGAGGGCAATTGGGGTTAAATAACTTGCCCAAGGTCACACGGCTAGGTTTCTGTTTGTGTGTGCATTAAGTGTCTGAGGCCGAATCCGAACTCAGGTCCTTCTGACTCCAGGGCCAGCACTCTACTCACTGTGCCACCTAACCACCCCGTGGTTTTCTACTACTACGTTTTTTTTTTTAATTAAACAAATGCTTTATTAACTTCCGGTTTACGTCATTCATTTCCACCAGATTATGAGTTACATTTTCCCCCATTTTTTCCCTACCCACCACCCCAGAACCGCAGTCCCACTAGATATCCCCTCATCCAATCTGCTCTCTCCCATATCTTCTCCCATACCCCCTTCGACCTTGCCATTAGGGCAAGGTGAATCTCTGGGCCCCAATGCCTGGACATCTTATGAAACATTTAATTTTATAACTTGTTTTCAGATCCATTCCCTTCCTCCCTTGTCACCCACTCCCTCTGAGAAGATAAGCAATTCAGTATTTGTTGTACATGTATAGCTATGCAAAACATTACCATAGTAGATATATTGTAAAAGACTGCTTATATTTCCCTCCCACCCGTCTCACCTCCCACCTGGTCCATTCCCTACTTTGATCTTGTCCCTCTTTGATAGTGGGTACTTCCAATCTCCCCTCCCCCCAGAATGCCCTCCCCTCCATCATCCCCCTCTCATCCTCCTTTCCCCTACTCAGGAGAGTGAGTGAGGGTAAAATATTCCATTTAGTATGTATGTGGTTCTCTCCTTGAGCCAACTTCAATGAGAATATGCTTTTGCCTTTTTGCCTTCCTGTTCTTCCCCTCCCCTGCAACTACTTCCGCTTGCCTCTTCTACATGAGATAGTTTACCCTACCCTGTCTCTCTCCATCTCCTCTTGCCACTTTCCTCCCTCACCTCTTGACTTCACCCCTTAAGAATCATCCCTTCCTTGGGGCAGCTAGGTGGCGCAGTGAGCAGAGCGCTGGGCCTGGAATCAGAAGGACCCAAGCTCGGATCCAGCCCCAGACACCCAACACACAAACAAAAACCCAGCACCCCGGGAAAGTCACCCAACCCCAATTGCCCTCCAAAAAAAAAAATCATCCCTTCCCATCAAATTCAACCTGTGCCCTCTATCCATGTATACCTGTGAACATATGCCATGTACCCTTCTTCAATTATTTTCATAATGAGAAAGGTTTCATCGAACACAGTTATTGTTTTTCCATGTAGGAATGTAAATAGTCCAACTTTGATAAGTTCCTTTTGATTTCTTTTCCTTGATTACCTTCTCAAGCATCTCTTGCTTCTTGTGTCTGAATGTCAAATTTTCTATTCAACTCTGGCTTTCTCATCAAAAATGCTTGAAAGTCCTCTATTCCACTGAATGACCATATTTTCCCCTGAAACAAGATACTCAGTTTTGCTGGGTAGGTGACCTTTGGCTTCAATCCCAGCTCTTTTGCCCTCTGGAATATCATATTCCATGCTCTTTGATCCCTCAGTGTAGAAGCTGCCAGGTCCTGGGCTATTCTGATTGTGTTTCCACAATATTGAAATTGTTTCTTCCTGGCTGCTTGGAGTATTTTCTCCTTGATCTGGGAGTTCTGGAGCCTGGCTATAATATTCCTAGGAGTTTTCTTTTTGGGATCATTTTCAGGAGGCAATCGGTGGATTCTTTCAACCTCTATTTCCCCTACTGGGTCTAAAACATTAGGGCAATTTTCCTTGAGAATTTTTTTAAGGATGATTTCTAGGTTTTTTCTTTGATCGTGGCTTTCAGGTAGTCCAATAATTTTTAAATTATCTCTCCTGGATCTATTTTCCAGGTCAATGGTTTTTCCCATGAGATATTTCACATTGCCTTCTATTCTTTCATTTGTTTGGATCTTTTTAATAGTATCTTGATTTCTCATAAAGTCACTAGCTTCCATTTGTTCCAGTCTAACTCTGAAGGAATGAATCTCCTCAGTGAACTTTTGAGATTCTTTTTCCATCTGGCAAATTCGACTTTTTAAGGCATTCTTCTCCTCATCGCCTTTCTGAGCCTCTTTTGCCGTTTGAGTTAATCTATTTTTTAAGGTGTTATTTCATCAGTCAGGCTGTTGACTGTCATTTCATACTTTTCTTGCATCTTTTTCATTGCTCTTCCCAAATTTTCCCCCACTTCTCTTATCTGCTTCTTAAGATCCTCTGTGGCCTGTAGCCAGCCAGCTTGTATTTTCATTTGGGGCTTTTGGTGCAGGAGTTCTGACCTCACAGTCCTCCTCCATGCTTTGAGCCTCTTTGCCCCTAAAATAGGAGTCCAATGTTGAACTTTTCTGTTTATTTTGTTTCATTTGCCTAGGCATGTTGTCACTTAATTACTTGATTTTGGGGCTTGTTGCCACAGTAGGACTCTGCCACCAGACAGGGGAGCTTCCGCCCAAACATGGGGTCTTCACAACTTCCGCCAGTTGGGTGGCCTCTGTAAAGCCTCCACCCACTCTGGAAAGTTGGATACCCACCCCAGACTTCCCCCCCAGACCACAATCCAGATCCAGGCAGTTTAAAGCAAGAGTGATTAACTCCCAGACTGAGTGCTGGATCTCCCTACAGTTCGCAGACCAGGAGCTAGAGCCACTACTGATGCTGCAAAATGGCTTCTGTGCAGCTGTTTCTTCAGCAGCTTTTCGCCCCCGGGGAGGCAGCCGTGCGTTCCCCAAATACTGGTCCCAAAGTCCATAGGGCTCTAACCTCTCACTTTGTCCTAGGCATATCTGTGCTGATAATTCTGGAGTCGCCACAATTGCTGGTGTTCTGGGGTCCCTCCTGTCGGCTGAAGTCCCGGCCACCCTGGGGCTAAAACCACGGACCTGGGCTTGGCTCTGTGCTGTGCTGCCTGCTCTCAGAGCACTGCGCTGGCCGCTCCCTGCAGGGCTGCTGGGCTGTCCTCTGCAGGAGGTTAACTTCTCTGTGCCGTTCTGTGGGTGCTGTGGCTCCAGAAGTTGTTTGGAGTCCCCTTTCACATTATTTGAAATTTGTGTGGGGCAGAGCACATTGGAAATGCTGTTTCTCCTATTACTACGTTTTGATTGAGAGGGGTAAGAGTGAGGCTTAGAAGACCAATATCTATGTAGGAGCTATAAGCACATGTCCTTTTCTTCCTAGTAGACCCTAAACACTTGAGAGCAAGGATGAGGCCTAATTTCTCTCATTACTCCCTTTATACATCTGAGTCATAGAAAGCTACAGTCTTTGAAGAGTTTTGAAGGTGAACATCAGTTTAAGGTCAATGGAAAGGTACATGGTGGGTATATACAAACTGCAAAACACTACAAATGATGAATTATACAAAAGGAGTAGAAAAGGTGTCATTGGAGAAACATGGTAGGGAAAACCTGGGCTGGTCATAAGAGTGTATGATCATGATGGATAGTCCATGTACACCTTTGGTACCAGGACAATGTTAGAAAATGAAAAAAAGGCCCTTCCCATGGGGAGGAGGGAGGAGAGAAATGGCATATGATAGATTTATAGAAGGATATGGACATGGAAGTATAAAATAAGCCAGCATGAATGAATTACGGTCCCGGTCTTTGGACAAAATACCCACACCACTGAGACCACAGATTCACTGAAGCACTAAAGTACTCCCTCCAGAGTGACTTCCAGTGCTTTATAAAGGTTCATTGGTGCTTAATAAATAGGAGGTGCTTCATAAATGTTTCTTGAATTGAATTTACTGAATTAAAATTCCTAAAGAATGTTTTATGCTATTGGAACCTGAATATAAGCATGCTCTGTGATTTAGTGTGTGTAGAGTCATAGCCCATCTCTGATTTAGTGTGTAAGTCCTAGGGAGTTTTCCAAGGCATATTGAGGTTGTGATATAAGATTATAGATTCATAGGTCTAGAGCTAGAAAGGGTCTCAGAAACCATTTAAGCTAGTTCCCTCATTTTATAGATGAGGAAACTGAGGCACAGAGAGGTTTAGTGTCTTGTCCAAGGTAATACATATGATAAGTGCTAGGGACAGAATTTTAACCCTAGTCTTTTTTACTCCAAAGCCCCCTACTCAACCCACTACAAAATGCTGCTGATGCAGTATAATTATCTGAAGCCCTATTTTTTCATTAATTAATATTCATATCATAATTACTAACAATACTAAATATACCCAGGGTTCCCACAAAACTTCAGAAAATCTAAATGAGACTAGAAACACCATTGTGTCATACAGAAAGCTGTTGACCTATGCTAATTCTAGCGGAAATGACAAACATACTTCTGTTATAACTCAGTAATGGTTAATTAATGATGATATGGTCACTTCCTTAGGGGATAAAAAAAGGCAATTATACAGAGCTAACACTTAACACTTATCATCAAAGTCCCTTTTCTTCTAATATTAGCTAATTAATCTTCATGATAGTACTCCCGTGGGAAGTATTAGGACCCTCATTTTGGAATTGGGGAAATGTAATTCAAAAGAAGAAATACCAAATTCATATCTTTCCTGGCCTCTTTGAAAAGCAATTCTGTACACACAGGTCAAGCAGCAGACCAAGGAGAGTCCCCAAGGATGAAGCTGAGCTATGAATCTATCGTTAAGAGACTTGCCAAGATGAAAAGTGAGAGTCTGTATCAGAAAGAGCATTCAATCTCAAGGATTGTTGGCTTATGTCCTGAGCTCTTGTCTTGGTTCCTGCTGTTTCTGATAACTATATACCATATAGAATTCATGTCACCTCTGTGACTGCCATAGGAAGCTTTTTCCTTCTCTTAGCAGTAAGGTATCTGACTACAAACAGCAAGAAAAGATGAGTTCTCTTATAAGGCTGAGTTTACAAGGTAAGAACATGTACACTGACATTCTGATGTTAGCCAAAAAAGCATTAGAGCTCTCCAAGTATTCAGCACAGCACTTTGTGGTATTAGGCCCTGAGGGAACAAACAATTTTATAACCTATCAGTTGGACCTGAAGCGTTTCAGAATGAATCTGGACATAATTTGAAGAGGGTTCTCACAAAATGTCCTTATTTTTTTTTTTTTTTGCTTTTTTGGAGGGCAATTGGGGTTAAGTAACTTGCCCAAGGTCACACGGCTAGGTTTTTGTGTGCGTTAAGTGTCTGAGGCCACATCTGAACTCAGGTCCTTCTGACTCCAGGGCGGGCGCTCTACTCACTGCGCCACCTAGCCACCCCAAAATGTCCTTATTTTTTGACCCACCACCAGAGATACCCAAAGAAATGTCTTGTTCTATTCCCTGAAACCTATGGGCCCTCAGGCCCCCTGAAAGCACTTAGGCAAGCAGAGGAATTTAACATAAACCATATTTTACTTAATATGATAATAGGCATAGCTGAAACTTGTATCTGAACCCTCGGCAATACAATAAAGATATTTGTTTTAAAAGTAAGAATCTTCTCCCCAGATCCTTGATGTAAACTTTGCTACTGCTAACATCATCCTGAGTGAGGCATCAGAGACTAGACATAAAAACCCCTCCTTCCTGCTGGAGTCAACATAAACCTGGAAGCTTACAGCAGTTTCCTTTCTCCAGGTTCCCAAATAGTGCCACTTACTTCTTCTACTTTCATCTGCATCTACACCTTGGTATCTAGGTCTTTCCTCTGTCCAGCACCATTAGCACCATGGAACTTTTACCCTGCCTTGACTCTTCAGGCCTATAAAGGTCACAAAATTATCTAGCTTTTCAGTCCTCCCTTTCTCGTACCTCATGGTCCTTTGACTTGGAAGCTGATTTCCCTTTTGCTTATATATCCATAGTAAACCCCCCAAATGAGGCATGGAAGTGCTGACCCTACACCTTTTGATACATGCCTTTTAAAGTTGTTGAATGAATGAACAAATGAAATAACATTAATTGGAATGAAGTAAAGATCTCCTCTGAGTAAACCTAATGTTAGATTTCTAAACCAAATAATACTAAGAGAAAAGGAATGATGTTGAACCTTCAAGACACAAAGTATAGGACAAAGTGTAATGTCATAGAAAAGTCATTAAATGTGGAGTATTAAGACCACAGTTTGAGTTATATAGTGTTACTACTTCCTAGACATGTGCATGTGTGTAATTCAGTTTCCCCTGTGTGGGTCTCAGTGTCTTCAAATGAAAAATGAAGGGCTTGGAATCAAAGATTTTGGATCACAGGGTGATAGAATTAGTGCTAAAAGGGACGGTGGAGATCATCTAATTTAACCCTCTCGTTTTATAGATTGGAAACTGAGGCCAAAAAAAGTTTAATTACTTGTCCAAAGTCACAGTAAAAGACAGAGATAAAATGTGAATTCAGAACCTTTGATCCTAAGTCCAGGATTCTTTTCATTATTAATACTGTCTTCTGATTCTAAAGTCCCTTTCAGATCTCATGTTCTATTGCTCTAAAATTATATGACCTTAATATTTCCAAAGTTCTAGGTGATTGCAAAAAGGAGAAATCATTTATTCTTCTCTGATCTATTAAGAAAACATTTCTCATTTTTAGTGTTGTGGATCTGTGGGTTGAGAGGATGGAGTAGAATCTAGGACCACTAAAGAGTTGTCAGTTTAACCAGGGATGAATTATAAAGAAACAATATGTGTCATAGGATAATCACTGTAGCAGCAAGCATCCTAGCATACCCAGGATGGCTGCTAGCCCAGGTTCTTAGATCTGCTTTTCTAAAGGAAAGCAACTCAAAATGGGTTAGCAATCTTACTTTAATCAATCAAACATATGTCATTTACCTAACTAGGGTTCAGGGGAAAAAGTCAGCACCCATACCTAGTTAGTTACCAGAGAGGGAAGCACCAGCATCTGGGTTTTTAAAGGGGGCTCAATGGCTGCCCAAAGTCTCTTCTGGCCAAATCACACTATTCTTCTTAAAGTGAGCCCCAAAACAAAACCTCACATCAGGGTATATATAGCCTTCTCCAGGGTCAGAGAATGTCATAAACCTCTTGACCCACTGCCCAATCACAAAGTAACAAGATGTGGGCATTCCTGAAAAACAAGCCTCCCACCACAGGCTCCATGTGACCACATTCAGCCTATTGGGGGCAGAGTATATTTTCAAATCAGGGAAGATTCTTAGATTCACTTAAGCCTATCAAGGGGCCAAGGGTCAGGGAAGATCTTCAGATTCCCATAGCCATTACAATCACCCGGTAGAAGCAGGGATACAGAACAAAAGCATGCTAGACCCAAGGTCACCTTACTGAAACAAGAAAAGGAAGCCTTATCAACAGAGTTGATACCAAGTAGTGAAAAGGCAGGGGGTGGGGGCATCAAAACCAAGATTAGTAATGAGGTAGACAGAGACAGAAGTCAGAGAGTCTAGCTAAGTATTAAAATGATAATTCATCTATTTACAGTTCTTTATAGTTTACAAGGCCCTTTCCCCGCAATAACCTTGTGAAGAAAGTATTATAAGTAGTGTTGTCCCCATTTTGCAAATGAGCAAAGTGAGGTTCAGAACTGGTTAGTTAAGAATGATATGGCTACTCTAGGGAAGAAACAAGTAGGGCTGAGAAGTCATGTGACTTGCTGAAAGATACACAGCTAAGAAAATGTGAGAGCAAAGATTCAAAATGACTGGAAGTTCTCAGCTGTATACCATATCCTGCTGCCTTTCATAAGACAAAAATAAATGAAAGTAACTTACAACTAGTCACCTAAGTCTTCTCATAATAATGTTGAACCATACACAAGCTACTGAACTCTAGGGGACATAGCATGGTATTATGAAAAGAGCTCTGGAGATTGTGAAATCCTAGCCATGTGACCTTAGGGTAATCCCTTAGCTTCTTTGTGACTTAGTTTCCCCTTCTGTAAATGAAAGGATTAAGCAAGGTGATTACTGCAGTAGAAAGAGATGATTGATTTGAAGTCAGAGGACCTTAGACTGAATTTTGATTTTTCCACTCACCTATCTTTGTGACCTTGGGTAAGGCACTCAACATCTCTGGACCTCAGTTAATCCATCTGTAAAATGAACAAATGAGGCTAGATGACTTCTAAGGTCTCCTCAAGCCTTAAATCTAAGACCCTATGATCACATGATCATCCAACTCTGTCCTGAGAGACAAATTTCTCCCCAATCCTTTGCTTTTTCACTCTTAACTCCCTTCACTATACCCAGCGATCACTGTTCAGCTCAACTGATACATATGACAGAAAATTTGTTAATATAGTCCCTGCCATAGATAACTAAATACATTGTCTAGAACATACAATTCTGGTTTCTCTGACCCAGACAAATAGACCAGGAACCATATTCTTGTATATTCTTGTGAATCTGTCTTTTGATGTTGGAAGAAGTGTGATAGTCCTCCTTTATCCCTTGAACCCTCCCCTCCCTTGATGCATGACCTTGGACTAGTCACTGTACCTCTTTAAGTTTCAGTTTACATATATGTTAAATGGGAATATGGTAATTTGGGGAAATAGGGAGGTGGGAAGGAGAAGGTCAATGATAGGGCTTTGACAAGATGACCCCTTAAGTTACTTCCAGCTCTAAAATTCTATGTTCTAACACTATATTTTAAGGGCTCTTCCAGCTCGAGTGTTCTGTGGTTATCTGTATATAGCGACTTTTGTAAAACTGGTTGTTATTTCAGTGATGCCTGAAAAGAAGTTAGAGGAAGGACATTGAAAAGAGACATTCATCATGCCCAGCAAACTAATGTTCACCTTCAATACCAGGAGAGATCTTTGCTCAGAGAAATAACATGTCTACCCACAAGACAGATATAGGGAAGGAAAAGATGAGTGCCACTCACACCTAGAATGCTGCTTGTGAATTAAATAGGGTATGCCCCATTCATAAGCAAAGCAGGCAACTACCTTGGTGGCATGATTTGAGTTTCCTAAAGGTCTCCCTGACATCAGATCTTCCTTCCTCCCTCCCTCCCTCCCTTCCTTCCTTCCTTTCCTTCCTTCCTTTCTTTCGTTTTTTTCTCTCTTTTTCTTTTTCTTTCTTTCTTTCTTTCTTTCTTTCTTTCTTTCTTTCTTTCTTTCTTTCTTTCTGTCTCTCTCTGTCTCTCTCTCTCTGTCTCTGTCTCTGTCTCTGTCTCTGTCTCTCTCTCTCTCTCTCTCTCTCTCTCTCACACACACACACACACACACACACACACACACACACACACCTGGCTGAGGACTTGAAATATACTCCTTGATCACTCTTTTGCATTAAAGATATTCAGGGCTCCTATGAAATGGTACATTAAAACATTTCTAGACACTGATATCTAAAATTAATTAGTTTAACAGATGGCCATAACTGAGAATATTTGGTTGTTGTTGGGTTTTTTGGTCTTTTTTTTTTAAATCAGGAATAAGAAGGTATACTTATTATGACCTGTGTAATAAGGCCTGTGTCCTACCTTTGTCAAACTACATTTGGAGTATGGTTTATGAGGTGTTAAGAAAAGACTAGCACCTCTAGTAAGAGGGCTGCCGAGCCCTTTTTAGGGCTGCTTTTCTGCCACCCAGATCTCACCTGTGTCACCAAAAAGCTGTAATATAAGCAGTGGCTACACCCTGGTAAGACCATTTTGGCAGATGGGCAAAACCAGGTCATTAGTAATCAATGAGCCCCAAACCCATTCATAAGTTGGAGAGAGTGTACCCCAAACATGTGAAGACATTCTCAGCAGAATATTCAAATATGAACAATTTTTTTCCAAAAGGCCATTGTGGGAGGAAGCAAATACTGTGGAATGCTTAGAGCTTGAATAGAAATCATAGATGCCAAGGTCAACTACTGTATTCTGAGCCATTTCCAGTCATCTTGACTTTTGTCTTGCCTTTAAACTCCAATGACTCTGGAAAAGAGAGTGAGGCCAACAATTTCACACAATTCTGCTTCATTTAAATCTAATTTATGCATGAATCAAAAGACATCACCTATTTTACCATTTAACCATTTTAACTCAAAGTCCTATGATGATGGGAAGTGACAAAGCAGCAGGTGTGAATACAATGGAAGCTATAGTCACAACCCTGCAGATGGGCAGGGTAGGCCATAGCATCATCTTCTTACTTCGTTGATCCAACAGTGGAATTCAGCAGCTACAAGGGCATCCGAGCAGCCTTATTGAAGGACCACACTGTTTATCTACTGACATGAGGAAGAGGCTAGAAAGGGTGCCTTAAATTTTTCTTTTTCACCTAACCTAACTCTGGCCTGCTTACCATAGGTATCCTATCCTGTGGTTGAAACACAAAAAAAGTGTACAAAAACTTTTGTGAAGATGATTCTACTTACCATTGATAAATGGAATTTGTTTATCCTTATGGAAAACACACAATACAGCAGATTTGAAAGAGGAATAGCTCTTGCTGTGAGAGAACTCAGCTGGTATAGCATCCACATAGCAGCCCTGAATGAAACAAGGTTAGCAAATGAAGGCCAACTTACTGTAGATGGAGCTGGATATGTCTCTCTTTTTTTTTTTCTGGAGCAGCCTCAGCTATGAGGAACACCATGAAGCTGGCATAGGTTTCACAATCAGATCAAATGTAGTCAACAACCCTATATGTCTCCCAAAGGAGTGAATGATAGGTTCATGAATATGTCATTGCCACTTGAAGGAAGGTGCCATGCCACCATCATCAGCGCTGATTCTCTCCCCATGGTAATCTCTGATAAGGTCAAAGAAAAATGTATGCAAACTTAGTGACTTTTATCACCAATATGCTGAAAAGAGACAAGTTTGTAACTGCATGACTTTAACAACAGAGTAGGAACAGACAATCAGATATGACAGGGAATCCTTGGGAGGAATGGAGTCAAAATCAACAATAGCAATGGTCACTTACTACTGAAGATTCATGTGTCTCAGAAACTTCTCATCGCTAAAACTGTCTTCAGTTTACCTAAATGCAATAAAACTTCGTGGATGTATCCTTGCAGCAAACATTAGCATTTAATAGACTGTGTCACTGTAAAGAAACACACAAGAGGTGAGAGTGATGAAGGTGATGTGTGGTGCAGAGTGCTGGACTGATCATAGACTTAACCTTCCCAAAATTCAACAGAAGCCTAGACCGCAAGGCAAAATAATAATGAGAAGACTTAATGTCAATAGATTAGAGGGCTTCTCTGTTCATGAACAGTTTGTTGCTACAGTGGAGAGAAAGCTGAGACAATACATAGTTAGCAACAGTGGAGTAGAAAAAGAGGGGGAAGTTTTCAGAGATTTGAGTTTACCAGCAGATAGTTCATCCATCTCTAAGAAAGCAGTGTTTATCTCCATCACCTGTAAAATGCAAGCAAAGCTAAGAGAAATGCAAGATTTGGGGCTTGGTAAGAAGAAAGATGAAAATTAATTTTATGATATTTTTATCATAAAAACAATCCAAAGTGCATTTTTTATTCCATGAAGGCTATTTATGGTCCAAAGACCTACTGTACATCTCAATTAATGCTCATGGAGCCACATTGATTAGTGATAAGGATATGATCCTAGAAAAGTGGATTGAATAGACTGTCATCAATTAATGCTGAAGACATTGATGGTTTACTTCAGGTTGACATCAAGCCCTTTGTAACCAAACTTAGCACTGAAAAAGAGGTTTTGAATGCCATTAGGCTCCTCTCATGTGACAAAACATCTGGTCCTGATTCTATTCCTGCAGAGATTTACAAGGAAGGGGGTCCATTGCTCATATGAAAGGTGGCTGGAATCTTCTGGGTTATTTGTCAAAAGGAGGTTATTCCCCAGAAGTTCAAGGATACTTCCATTGTCCATCTTTATAAATGAAAAGGAAATAGGCTGTCCTTTGATAATAATGTGGGGGTCTCCTCAGTCATTGTTAACAATATACTTTCTTTTTCTAAAAAAGAGTAATTGGGGTTAAATAACTTGCTCAAGGTTACATGGCCAGTCATTATGTGTGGGTGCTCATTTTCTGAGGCCAGAACTAATCCCAGGTCCTCCCAACTCTGGAGCTGGCACTCTTACTCACTGTGCCACCTAGCCACCCCAATTTTAATGATATTCTTCCCAGACTCCTGCTTAATAGGCTAATCCTTCAACTGGCAGATGGTGTGGTCATCAACCTGAGAACCAGTATAGCTTCAGAAAAGCTTGAGGAAAGATCAATATGGTGTTTGAAACCTTATAACGCCAGGATAAATGCCAGGAACAGAACAGAGGTGGGTAAATAATGTTTGTTGATCTGACCAAGGTCTTTGATACTGTGAGTCATGAGGGCTTGTGGAACATCATGGCGAAATCTGGTTACCCAGAGAAGTTCATCAGTATTATATGTCAGTTTCATGATGGCATACTTACACAGGCTCTGGATAATGAACAATGCTCTCTAACTTTCCCAGTCACCAATGGAGTGAACCATGGTTGTATATTTGTTCATGAACTTTTTAACATGATGTTTTCTTTTTTTTTAAGCAATTGGGGTTAAGTAACTTGCTCAAGGTTACATGGCTAGTCATTATTTATGTATGGGTGCTCATTTTCTGAGGCCGGATTCGATCCTGGAGCATCCAAACTCTAAGGCCGGTGCTCTTACTCACTACGCTACCTAGCTGCCCCAAAAATCTAGGATCTTATTTTAATTTTTTAAATTAAACACAGCTAGCGGTTTTTTTTTGTTTGTTTGTTTTCTTTCCTTTTTTCTTTTCTTTTCTTTTCTTTTCTTTTCTTTTCTTTTCTTTTCTTTTCTTTTCTTTTCTTTTCTTTTCTTTTCTTTTCTTTTCTTTTTGTGGCATGTATGAGGTTGGATTTTAACTCAGGTCCTCCTGACTCCAGGGCTGGTGCTCTATTCACTGCACCACCTAGCTGCTAACATGATGTTTTCAGCAATGTTGTCAGACATATTCAAGGAGGATGAAAATATCTATCAGAGTGAGCTGCCACACTAATGGTAAATTATTTAACCTGGAAAGGCTACACATAATCGAAATGGAGGGTGAGTTGGTACATGACTTTTTGTTCACAGATGATTATGCATTAAATGTAACCTCTGAGTTGAGATGCAAGAGAGTATGGATTGATTCCCTATCACTTGTGCTAATGTGCTATGACAGTTAAATCCAAGAAAACAGGAGCCACGATGGCAAAATAGAAACAGCACGTCCAAGGCACTCCAGCCCACACCACCTCCAAACCATGTAAAAGGTGGACTCTGAACAATTTCTGGAGCTCCAGCACCCGCAGAAAGGCACAGAGAAGCTAACCTCCCTCTGAGGAAAGCCTGGCAGGCAGCAGGGAACAGCCAGCGCAGCTCTCGGGGAACCAACAGAACAGAGCTCGGGGAGCTGAGGCTAGGCCCTAGTGAGTAGTGGTTTAGCCCCAGGGCAGCCGAGCCAGCAGCCTGCTGGAGGGACCCCAAAACAACAGCAGCTGTGGAGATTCCAGAATCATCAACACAGATATGCCTAGGACAAAGTGAAAGGTTAGTGCCCTATGGACTTTGGGACCAGTATTTGGGGAACTCGTCAGCTTCTTCCCCTGGGGTGAGAAGCACCTGAGGAGATGCAGCACAGAGGCCATTTTGCAGCTTCAGTGGGAGCTTCAGTTCCTGGCCTGTGAACTGTAGGGAGATCCAGCAATAAGTCTTGGGGGGGGGTAATCGCTCTTACTTTAACCTCCCTGGATCTGGATTGCAGTCTTGGGTGGAGGTCTGGGGGTGGGGTATCCAGCTTGCCAGAGCATGTGGAGGCTTCACAGAGGCCACCCAACTAATACCTCTGGAAGTTGTGAAGACCCCAACATTTCAAATGGAAGCTCCCCTGTCTGGTGGCAGAGTCCTATTGTGGCAACAAGCCCAAAATTCAAGTAATTAAGTGGCAACATGCCAAGGCAAAGGAAACAAATTAAACAGAAAAATGCAACCTTAGACTCCTACTTTGGGGGCAAAGAGGATTGAAGCATGGAACAGGAGGAGGACTGTGAGGTCAGAACTCCTGCACCAAAAGCCCCAAATGAAAATACAAGCGGGTTACAGGCCATAGAGGACATTAATAAGGATTTTAAAAACGAAATAAGAGAAGTGAAGGAAAAATTGGGAAGAGAAATAAGAAGGATGCAGGAAAAGAATGAAATGAGAGTCAACACCCTGACTGAGGAAAATAACACCTTAAAAATAGACTAACTCAAATGGCAAAAGAGGCTCAAAAGGGCAATGAGGAGAAGAATGACTTAAAAAGTCGAATTTGCCAAATGGAAAAAGAATCTCAAAAGCTCACTGAGGAGAATCATTCCTTCAGAGTTAGACTGGAGCAAATGGAAGCTAATGACTTTATGAGAAATCAAGATGCTGCTAAACAGATCCAAATAAATGAAAGAATAGAAGGCAATGTGAAATATCTCATGGGAAAAAACACTGACCTGGAAAATAGATCCAGGAAAGAATATCTAAAAATTATTGGACTACCTAAAAGCCATGAAAAAGAACCAAAGAAAGAACCTAGAAATCATCCTTCAAGAAATTCTCAAGGAAAATTGCCCTGATGTTTTAGATCCAGAGGGCAAAATAGAGGTTGAAAGAATCCAGAGATCACCTCTTGAAAAAGACCCCAAAAAGAAAACTCCCAGGAATATTATAGCCAGGTTCCAGAATCCCCAGATCAACAAGAAAATACTCCAAGCAGCCAGGAAGAAACAATTTCAATATTGTGGAAACACAATCAGAATAGCACAGGACCTGGCAGCTTCTACATTGAGGGATCAAAGGGCATGGAATATGATATTCCAGAGGGCAAAAGATCTGGGATTGAAGCCAAGGGTCACCTACCCAGCAAAACTGAGTATTTTGTTTCAGGGGAAAAAATGGTCATTCAGTAGAATAGAGGAATTTCAAGCATTCTTGAGGAAAAAAAAACAGAGTTGAATAGAAAATTTGACATCCAGACACAAGAAGCAAGAGATGCTTGAGAAGGTAATCAGGGAAAAGAAATCAAAAGGAACTTATCAAAGTTGACCTATTTACATTCCTACATGGAAAAACAATAACTGTGACTGATGAAACCTTTCTCAGTATGAAAATAATGGAAGAAGGGTATATGGGCATATGAATACATATGTGACTGTGTGTATATATGTTTACAGGTATACATGGATAGAGGGCACAGATTGAATTTGGTGGGAAGGGATGATACTTAAGGGGTGAAATTAAGAGGTGAGAGAAGAAAGTGGCAAGAGGAGATGGGGAGAGACAGGGCAGGGTAAACTATCTCATGTAGAAGCAAGGGGAAGTGGTTGCAGGGGAGGGGAGGAACAGGAAGGCAAAAAGGCAAAACCATATTCTCATTGAATTTGACTCAGGGAGAGAATGACATACATAGTAAATGGGATATCTCACCCTTCTGGAGAGTAGGGGGAAGGGGGACAAGAGGGGGATGATGGAGGGGGGGGGGCATTAGGGGGGGAGGGGAGGTTGAAAGTACCCACTTTTGAAGAAGGACAGGATCAAAACAGGGAATGGATCAGGTGGGGGGTTGGATGGGTGAGAGGGAAATATAAGCAGTCTTTTACAATATATCTACTATGATAATGTTTTGCATAGTTATACATATACAACACATACTGAACTACTTATCTTCCCAGAGGGTGTGGGTGACAAGGGAGGAAGGGAATGGATCTGAAATTCGAGGTTTTAATTTAAATATTTCAAACATACATAATACTATTATTAATACTATTTTGCATGTAATCTGGAGATAAGATGTACAGGCATTGGGGCACAGAAACTCACCTTGCTCTAATGGAAAAGTTGAAGGGGGTATGGGAGAAGATATGGGAAAGAACAGATTGGATGAGGGGATATCTTGTGGGACTGCTATTCTAAGGTGGTGGGTAGGGGAAAAATGGGGAAAAATTGTAACTCAAAATCTGGGGGAAATGAATGGTGTAAACCAGAAGTTACTAAAGCATTTGTTAAAAAAAGACTAGACATAATATTTTGAGAAATTGTCAAGTGAAACTGTCATGATATTCTAGAACCAGAGGATAAAATAGAAATCGAAAGAATTCACTGATCACCTCCTGAAAGAGATACCTATATGAAAACTCCCGGCAATATTGTAGACAAATTACAGAGGTCCCAGGTAAAGGAGAAAATATTTCAAGCAGCCAGAAAGAAACAATTCACACATCATGAAGCCACAGTCAGGATAAGGCAAGATTTAGTAACTTTTACATTATGGAATCAGAGGGCTTGGAATATGATATTCCAGAAGGCAAACAAAGGAGCTAGGAATACAACTAAGAATAATCCACTGAGCAAAACTCAGCCTAATCCATGAAGGGAAAAATGGACATTCAATGAGACAGAAGAATTTTGTGCTGTCTTGAGAAAATACCAGAGCTAAATAGAAAATTTGACTTTCAAATACAAGACTAAGGAGAAGTATGAAAAGGTAAACAGGAAAGGGAAATCATAAGAGATTGATTAAAGTTAAAGTGTTTCTATTCCCACATGGAAAGGTGATATTTGTAACTCATAGAACCTTTCTCATTATTAATTAGTTAGAATGAATGTGTGTGTATATACATATATATATGTGTGTGTGTGTGTGTGTGTGTATGTATATACATATATATACATATATGTGTATATATGTATGTATATACATATATACACACACACATATATATATATATATATATATATATATATATATATATACAGAGAGAGAGAGACAGAGACAGAGAGAGAGACAGAGAGAGAGAGAGAGAGAGAGAGAGAGAGAGAGAGAAAGAGAGAGTTGAATATGAAGGGATGATATCTAAAAAATAAAATTAAAAGGTGAGGGAGAAATGTACTGGGAGAAAGAGGAAGGGGGGGGTCTTAAAACGGGTACAATTATCTCACATAAAAGAGGCAAGAAAAAGCTTTTACAATAGAGGGAAGAGAGGGGATGTGAAGGGGAGAAAGTGAACCTTTTTCTCATTAGAATTGGCTGAAAGTTGGAATAACATAGACACTCAAATGGGTATAGAAATCTGTATTACCCTACAGGAAAGTAGTGGGGGAAACAGATAAGAGAAGCAGGAGGTAATAGAAGGGTGAGCAGATTGGGGGAGAGGATAGTTAGAAGCAAAATAATTTTGAGGAAGGACTGGGTGAAACTAGAGAAAGAATAGCATAAATATCAATAGAATAAATGGAGGGAATTGTGGTTATTCTTTCACAACAAGACTATTATCAAAGTACTTTGCATGAGTACAAATGTATAACAATATCAAATTGCTTGACTTCTCAGTAAGGGGGTGGGGAGGGAGGAAGGGAGAGAATTTGGAACTCAAAGTTTTTAAAATGAATGTTATAATTGTTTTTTCATATAATTGGGCTAAAATAAAAATGAACTATTAAATAAAAAAATTAAAAATGAGAAAAATAACTGCTTCTTAAGTTGTTTGACTTTATCTCTCATATTTGTTGCTTTGTGTGTGCTATCCCCAGTGCCTGGAATGTATTTGATAATAATAATATCTTGTATTAATATAGCACATAAATGTTTGCAAAACACTTTGCAAGTAGTATCTCATTTATTCTCCTGAGAACTTTATGAGATTAGATATTTTGATGATCTCCATTTGACTGATGAGAATATTAAGGCAGAAATTGGTTAACAGACTTGCCCAGGGTTACATAACTAGTAGGTGTCTAAGGCCATATTTAAATGTAGCTTTTTCTGACTCCAGGTAAGATGCCATATGTACTGTTTCACCTAGCTGTCTACCAACATCACTCCTTAGTCTTAATTTACTCTATATTTCAGATGATTTCTCCTCCTAGAAAGCCTTTCCTGATGCTCTCCCCCTGCTCCAAATTTAATGCATTGCCCCTCTTCAAGTTGTAGGTACCCAGGAGAATTTAAGCTCTGTGACTAGGAATCATTTCATTTTTTTTTCTATCCCTGGCACTTAGGATGTGCCTTGCATATGTTAGCACTTAATAAATCTTAGCTGTGTTCAAGTGGATGTATTAGTAAATATGTTGGTCTGAGGTAAGAATAGTAAAGGAAGGGGATTTTATATTATCACCAGGAAGATACTTTTGAAATTCTTGGGTTACTAAAGTTGAAACTAAACCTGGTTTCTTGTGGGCATCAGGGTCTATATTACTCTCCCTTGTCTTTTGTGATGAGGTATTCATCCCTGATGTTTAAATCTTCAGCCTCTTTTAACTAACCTATGTTTACTATTTTCTAAATCTAATGTTTACAGCATTCTCTTCCCTGTGGGCTTCCCAGCATTCCCCTTTGTCAGTAAATATCTAAGTTTCAAATAAATGTCTAGATGGTAAACACTGTTTTGTGTTTGCCTTAAAAAGAATTTATAGTCTAAGAACAATTTTCTCTCCCTCCCTCTCCACTGCCTTTCCTTCCTTCCTTCCTTCCTTCCTTCCTTCCTTCCTTCCACTCTCTCTCTCTCTCTCTCTCTCTCTCTCTCTCTCTCTCTCTCTCTCTCTCTCTCTCTGTCTCTCTCTCTCTCCCCCTTTCTTTCTTTCTTTTAGCATTTCATCAAAGATGAAATACCTACCTCTGACTCTAACATCTACTAGATATGTGAATTTGGGCAAGTCACTTAACTTTTCAATGCCCCAGACTGTTGTCTAAATCTATACTACATATAATTTGCTTTTCTACACATAAATGCATGAATGAATAAACTGCACAGAAAATGAACCATGGTAAAAATGGTCACAAGCTGGAAGCCTCTTAGAACATTCAGGTACTCTATTGGTATGAGCCTCATGCTGACTGGTTTTTAGTGTGAGGTTACCATTTGCTGTAATCTAATTAAATGGGACAATAGGCTTCCAGAGATTGTTTAGATTACATCCTACTAAAGTCATTCTAGGTAATTTCACCTAAACAGGTTTATAATCAATGATATTAATAGTGGCTATTTAAAAATATTATCTTAAATTGACAGCAATTTAAAATTTTCAAAGAATTTCATTTAAACCTACCTGGAGTCAAAGGAAGGAATTAGTCTTTTCCTTCTTTTCCCTTCCTCTAGATTGTTCCCTTTGCAATTTGTTTTATGGAACAAGGAGATGTTTTCTTGGGATATCTGTGTCTACTCTGTAATCTCAGCTTTGCAAATTTCTACATATATGTCTTTGGGTGAGTAATTTTCTTTTCCTAAGCCTTAATTTCCTCATATGTAAAATGAGGAGACTGGTGATGTTTAAGCTAGCTTTTCAGCTCTAAATGTATGATCTTATATTTAATAAGAGAAGGGGCAAAAGAGAAGGGTATGTGTAAAGAATTTAATTCAAGTATTTACTATTTACTTATTATGTGCCTGCCAAGAACTATGTCAGACATTAGAGATACAAAGGCAAAACCCCAAACAGTCCTGTAATTACAGAGCTCATATTCTGTTGGAGAATGTTCATGTTTATTTGATTATCTGATGTTTTACAAAGAGCTTTCCATACAACCACCTCCTCTGATAGGTACTGCAGATACTATTAGCTTCTGATTACAGATTCAAAAAGTGAAGCTTAGAGATGTTCAATGACGGGTTCCTGGTCACAGCTATTGTTTAGATACTAGGGCTATTATCTTCCCTTAGTTGTACAAACTAAGGCACAGATAGAGTAAGCCACTTACTTGGGGTGATATAACTAGCATCTATCATAAGCAGGAATCACAGCCAGGCTTCTCCTGATATTAGGTCTAGTTCATAGAGCTGCCCAAATGGGGATTCACCTTCTATAACTGGGTAGAGGGTACCGTCTTTCCAGAGTTCTCCTAGAGTTATATTCCCTGCCTCTACTACAGTGTTTTCCTAACGTTTTCCTCTCCCCCATCCAATTCCCTTCACATCCACTTGTTTCTTCCATGTACCAGGGGTACAATCAGTTCTACTTCCCACTCTCTTTTACCTCATGTTGCTGATCATAGAATCAGAGAGGATCTTGGGGATTATCTCAGCTGTTCTCCAATTTTCCACTTGAAGAATCTGAGGCTCGGAGAGGAAGTAGGGAAACAAACATTTATAAAGTACTGTGTGCCAGGTACTATGCTCTGTGCTTTTCAAATATTATTTTACTTGATCCTCACACTAACTCTGGGAAGTACTTGCTATTATGATCACCATTTTCTAGCAGAGAATACTAAGAGAGACAGGGATTAAGTGACTTGCCCAATGTCACACAGCTAGTAAATGTCTGGGTCCAGATTTAAACTCAGGAAGATGGGTCTTGCTGCTTCCAAGGCTGAGCATGGGTGTGTGACTGCCGCACAGGCTATAGCTTTTTGGAGCCATAGGTGAGAGAAGGGTAACAGGTGGATACCAAAGATGGGTAAGCAACAGAGGCAGGGAGGAAGAGCTTTCCAGACACTGGAACTGTACTGAGAATGCTGTCAGTGAGCCTACAAAGGATGAGTGTACATAGCATCACCTTAATTCAACTATAAAAATGTTTACATTTATGTTTACAATGACCTATATAATCTTAACCATAAATAATGATAGCAAGATAATGACTTGTCCTTGGACTGTTTCTACCTGAAACCTATTGCAAAATAATAATAATTGTAATAACAGTTTATTCATGCAGCACTTCAAGGCTTGTAAAGTAATTTGCATACATTATCTTATTGGAGTTCCATGATAATGTTGAGGTAAATACTATAGGCATTATTATATAATTTTGCAGATGAAGAAATAAAGAAACAAAGATAAAGAAATAAAGGCTTAAAGTTAAGGGGTTAAGGGATTTACCCAGTGTCATAATGGTAGTAAAGCAGGATTCATATCAAAGTCTTTAAGATTCAGCTTCAGTCCTCTATTATTTTTTACTGCTGAGAGAAATGACTATTTCTCTCTTATGTTAACAACCAATTATTAATTGAGAGTAAGATTTTTTTCTTTATATTTCCTCATTCAGAAATAAACCCATGTTGATTAATACAACCAGTTTCTGAACTACATTACTGACTTTGCCCCCCAAATTTACCACACTTAGATCATCTAATCTATGTGGAATTGTTACTCTACTCCACAAGAAAACCTTAGAAAAGTCTAAGCTAGGTGATTTCAGGCCCATTGTGTTCTATTCAGGGAAGCTTTCGTGGGAGGTAGATCCCTTTTTCTAAAAGTCAATCTCCCAGTCCCTCAATATACTAGGTTCACCTATCATAATATTCATTCTCTCATTAATTGGTAAACAATCAGAGTCAACTGACATGTGTTGGGAACACCTACTTTTTCAAAGGCATATAATTGTTGAGAGGTCTCCATGATTAGTCTTTGGCTTATGTGAGACAAACAAATGACCATCCTTTTATTAATTATTTTCTAGTCATAATTAATAAAAGTGTTAATTACCTAGAAATGAAGTTTCTTGAACTTTTCATTCGTCACCCTACTATTCTTCAACAGAAGAATATGTGGTAATAAAATTTTCACAGAGACCAAGGAACAGCAGTGAAGGGAAACTATTATGATAATACTTCTGGAACGTGAACTTACTGGAAAAGAAGGAAGGAAAAAAAAAGAAATGTAGATGCTAAAGTTTGGCTTAGAGTGCCACATTTTCCCTCCTCTTCTAGCCTAAGGCGGTTTCTTTCTTTGGTGCTACTTTTTAATACTTCCCAAATTTTCCTTTCAGAGACTCATCAAACCCCTGCTATCATGGCTGCTCCTCCTTTCTTATATTTTCTGGTCCTTTTAAAACAGTCTAAGTTTTTTTAATATTCATGCTTCTGCTTGCTGACAGTCAGGTTTTAGGGAGCTTTGAGTAGTATCCATCTCTCTTTCAGGACCTGTCTCAGCTATTGGCTTTGGAATCTCCATTTCAAAATACTCAGATTGCCTGGGCACACTTTTGGTGAGCTCATAATTTTTAGATCACAATATTTTTTGGAGTGTGCCTAAAATTCTAAAATCATGTTTTCCCTCCATTTTCTATAGAATGCAAATTTTCATTTTTCTCTGCTGCATGAAGACCCATTGTTTTTGAGAAGTCTACATCAGATTCTGGGAACACATGAGAATTCTCCTGTCCTTATGACTTCTAAAGCCAAGCATAGCATTGTTTTATCTGTGGTATATAGCTCAGTGAGGATGTCACACCTTTGCATAGTGCTTCATTTACTTTCACATTCATAATAAAAATAATGACAATGATTCTTCACAGGGAAGCATTTTGGAGGTGATGATGTATAATGAAAGGAGAAGTAGGGGATGTCATACAACTAAAGGCTTGCACTTTATGTAACTCTCTAAGTTTTAATTTCTTCATACTAAAATGAATTGACTAAACTAGATGATTTTTAAGGTACCTTCTAGATTGAAATCCTATGATTCTTTTTTTTACTCCCCTCTGATTGTTTTTTTTCAAATGTTTGATTAACATCTGGTTTACATTATTCATTTCTGTCAATTTTGAGTTACAATTTTTCCCCATTTTCCTCTACCCACCATCCCAGAATAGCAGTCCCACAGGATATCCCCTCATCCAATTTGCTCTCTCCCATCTCTTCTCCCATACTCCCTTCAACTTTGCCATTAGGGCAAGGTGAATCCCTGTGCCCCAGTGCCTGCACATCTTATCTCCCAATATGTAATTTGGGAGATAATATAATAATTATATTATATAATAATAATAATATAATAAACAAAATAATTTTATATGTAAAATTGAATTAATAATATTATTTATACATTTTTAAAACATTTGATTTTAAAACTTTGAATTCCAGATTCATTCCCTTCCTCCCTTGTCACCCACCCTTACTGGGAAGATAAGCAACTCAGTATATGTTGTATATATATAGCTATGCAAAACATTACCATCATAGATACATTATAAAAGACTAACTATATTTCCTTACTTCCTATCCCACCTCCCACCTGGTCCACTCCCAACTTTGATCCTGTCCCTTTTCAAAAGTATGTGCTTCCAACTTCCCTCCCCCCCAGCCTGCCTTCCCTTCCATCATTCCCCCCCTCACCCTTCCCCCTACTCTCCTGTAGGGTGAAATATACCATTTAATATGTATGTCATTCTCTCCCTGAGCCAAATTCAATGAGAGTAAGATTTTGCCTTTTTGCCTTCCTGTTCTTCCCTTACCCAGCAAGAACTTTCTCTTGCCTCTTCTGCATGAGATAGTTTACCACATTCTGTCTCTCTCAATCTCCTCTCATTATGTTCCTCTCTCAGCTCTCAATTTCACCCATTAAATTCAACCTGTGCCGTCTATCTATGTATAGCTGTAAACATACACACACATATATATTCATTTGCCCATATACCCTTCTCCAGCTATTTTCACACTGAGAAAGGTTTCATCAGTTACAGTTATAGTTTTTTCCATGTAGGAATGTAACTAGTTTAATTTTGATAAGTTCTTTATGATTTATTTTCCCTGCTTACTTTCTCAAGCATCTCTTGCTTCTTATATCTGAATGTCAAATTTTCTATTCAACTCTGTTTTTTTTTTTTTTCTGCAAGAACGCTTGAATGTTGGGGCGGCTAGGTGGCGCAGTGAGTAGAGCATCTACCCTGGAGTCAGAAGGACCTGAGTTCGAATCCGGCCTCTGACACTTAATGCACACACAAATAAAAACCTAGCTGTGTGGCCTTGGGCAAGTTACTTAACCCCAATTGCCCTCCAAAAAAAAAAAAAAAAGAAAAAAAAAGAATGCTTGAAAGTCCTCTATTACACTGAAAGACCATATTTTCCCCTGAAACAATATACTCAATTTTGCTGGGTAGGTGATTCTTGGTTTCAAGCCCAGCTCTTTTGCCATCTGGAATATCATATTACATGCCCTTTGATCCCTCAGTGTAGAAGCTGCCAGGTCCTGTGCTATTCTGATTGTGTTTCCACAATACTGAAATTGTTTCTTCCTGGCTGCTTGGAGTATTTTCTCCTTGATCTGGGAATTCTGGAACCTGGCTATAATATTCCTAAAAGTTTTCTTTTTGGGGTCTTTTTCAGGAGGTGATCTCTGGATTCTTTCAACCTCTATTTTGCCCTCTGGATCTAAAACATCAGGGCAATTTTCCTTGAGAATTCCTTGAAGGATGATTTCTAGATTCTTTCTTTGATCATGGCTTTAAGGTAGTCCAATAATTTTTAGATATTCTTTCCTGGATCTATTTTCCAGGTCAGTGGTTTTTCCCATGAGATATTTCACATTGCCTTCTATTCTTTCATTTCTTTGGATCTGCTTAATAGCATCTTGATTTCTCATAAAGTCACTAGCTTCCATTTGCTCCAGTATTATTCTGAAGGAATGACTCTCCTCAGTGAGCTTTTGAGATTCTTTTTCCATCTGGCAAATTCAGCTTTTAAGACATTCTTCTCCTCATTGCCTTTTTGAGCCTCTTTTGTCATTTGGGTTATTCTATTTTTAAGGTGTTAGTTTCCTCAGTCAGGCTGTTGATACTCATTTCATACTTTTCTTGTATCTTTCTCATTTCTCTTCCCAATTTTCCCCTACTTCTCTTATCTGCTTCTTAAAGTCATCCATGGCCTGTAGCTAGCTTGTGTGTTTTTTTTTTTCCTAGCTATAAGACAAAACTTTTATTCAGTACAAAGAATTATATAAGAAAGGATAATCAGATAATAAAAATGGTGAGAAGTTAATATTTCTTTTTTTTTAAACAAATGCTTTATTAACTTCTGTTTTACATCATTCATTTCCAGCAGATTTTGAGTTACAATCATTTTCCCCCTGTTATTCCCCTACCCAGCCTCCCAGAATAGCAGTCCCACAAGATATTGCTTCCTCCAATCTGCTCTCTCCCATACCTTCTCCCATGCCCTCTTCAACTTTTCCATTAGAGGAAGGTGAATCTTTGTGTCTCAATGCCTGCACATCTTGTCTCCCAATTATAAGCAAAAGAATATTAATAATAGTATTTATATATATTTGAAACATTTAATGTTAAGATCTCGAATTTGAGATCCATTTCCTTCCTCCCTTGTCACCCATTCCCTCTGGGGAGATAAGTAATTCAGTATATGTTGTGCATGTCTAGCTGTGTAAAATATTATCATAGTTGATATATTGTACAGGGCTGCTTATAATTCCCTCCCACTCATCCCACCCCCCACCTGGTCCATTCCCTACATGATCCTGTCCCTCATCTATAGTGGGTACTTCCAATCACCCCTCCCCCCAAGGATGCCCTCCCATTCATCATCCCTCCTCTCATCCCCCTTACCTCTATTCTGCTGCAGGTTGAGATATCCCATTTAGTATGTATGTCATTCTCTCCCTGAACCAAATTCAATGAGAATGTGGTTTTGCCTTTTTTTGCCTTCCTATTGTCCTCCTCCCTTGCAATCACTTCCCCTTGCTTCTTCTACATGAGATAGTTTACCCTATCCTGTCTCTCCCCATCTCCTCTTGCCACTTTCCTCTCTCACCTCATAATTTCATCCCTTGAGTATTCTCCCTTCCCAACAAATTCAACCTATACCCTCTATCCATATATAACTGTAACCATATACACACACATTCACATATGTATTCATATGACCACACACCCTTCTTCCATTATTTTCATAGTGAGAAAGATATCATCAGTCACAGTTATTGCTTTTCCATATAGGGATGTAAATGGTTCAACTTTGATAAGTTCCTTTTGATTTCTTTTCACTGATTACCTTCTCAGTCATCTCTTGCTTCTTGTGTCTGGATTTCAAATTTTCTATTCAATTCTGGTTTTTTCCTCAAGAATGCTTGAAAGTCCTCTATTCCACTGAATGACCATATTTTCCCCTGAAACAAAATACTCAGTTTTGCTGGGTAGGTGACCCTTGGGTTCATTCCCAGTTCTTTTGCCCTCTGGAATATCATATTCCATGCCCTTTGATCCCTCAGTGTAGAAGCTGCCAGGTCCTGGGCTATTCTGATTGTGTTTCCACAATATTGAAATTGTTTCTTCCTGGCTGCTTAGAGTATTTTCTCCTTGATCTGGGGATTCTGGAACCTGGCTATAATATTCCTGGGAGTTTTCTTTTTGGGATCTTTTTCAGGAGGTGATCTGTGGATTCTTTCAACCTCTATTTTGCCCTCTGGATCTAAAACATCAGGGCAATTTTCCTTGAGAATTTCTTGAAGGGTGATTTCTAGGTTCTTTCTTTGATCATGGCTTTCAGATCGTCCAATAATTTTTAAATTGTCTCTCCTGAATCTATTTTCCAGGTCAGTGGTTTTTCCCATGAGATATTTCACATTGCCTTCTAATCTTTCATTTGTTTGGACCTGCTTAACAGCATCTTGATTTCTCATAAAGTCATTAGCTTCCCTTTGCTCCAGTCTTATTCTGAAGGAATGAAACTCCTCAGTGAACTTTTGAGATGCTTTTTCCATCTGGCAAATTCGACTTTTTAAGGCATTCTTCTCCTCATTGCCCTTTTGGGCCTCCTTTGCCATTTGAGTTAGTCTGTTTTTTAAGGTGTTGTTTTCCTCAGTCAGGCTGTTGACCCTCATTTCATACTTTTCCTGCATCCTTCTCATTTCTTTTTCCAATTTTTCCTCCACCTCTCTTATTTGATTTTTAAAGTCCTTCTTAAGGTCCTCTATGGCCTGCAACCTGCTCATGTTTTCCCCTGGGGCTTTTGGAGCAGGACTTCTTACCTCACAGTCCTTTTCCAGCTCTATGCCCCCAAAATAGGAGTCTAGGGTTGCATTTTTCTGTTTCCTTTGCCTTGACATGTTGCCACTTAATTACTTGACTTTTGGGCTTGTTGCCACACTATGGCTTTAAGGCCAGATAGAGGAAATTTCGTCCCGAAGGTGTGGGGGGAAACTTCTGTTTCTGGCAAGCTGTAAACCCACCCATTACTTCCACCCTAGATCACAATCCAGATCCAGGGAGGTTATAGCAAGAGCGATTACCCCCCAAGACTGATCACTGGATCTCCCTACAGTTAGCATGCAGGCCAGGAGCTGGAGCTGCCTCTTAATACTACAAAATGGCATGTCTCCTCAGTGGCTCCTAGCCCCTAGGGGAGGGAGCCGACACATTCCCCAAATATTGGTCCCAAAGTCCATAGGACTCTAACCTCTTACTTTGTCCTAGGCATGTCTATGTTGATAATTCTGGAGTCTCCACAGCTGCTGGTGTTCTGGGGTTCCTCCAGCTGGCTGCTGGCCCTGTTGCCTGGGCTCGGCTTGCAGTGCTTTCCGTGCTGCCCGCTGCAGGCTCCCAGAAGACTGCACTGCTCCTTCCTGCAGGGCTGTTGGGCTGTCCTCAGTGGGAGGTTAGCTTCTCTGGATTGTTCTGTGGGTGTTGGGGCTCCAGAAGTTGTTCAGAGTCCCCTTTTACATAGTTTGGAAATGATCTGGGGGGAGTGTGGCTTGGATGAGCTGTTTCTTCTCCGCCATCTTGGCTCTGCCCCAAGTCAAAGTAGCTTGTATTTTCATTTGGGGCTTTTGGTGCAGGAGTTCTGACCTCACAGTCCTCCTCCTGTTACATGCTTTGATCCTCTTTGCTCCCAAAATAGGAGTCTAATGTTGCATTTTCTGTTTATTTTGTTTCCTTTGCCTAGGCATGTTGCCACTCAATTACTTGACTTTTGGGCTTTTTTCCCCAGTAGGACTCTGCCACCAGACAGGGGAGCTTCTGTTCCAAAGTTGGGGTCTTCACAATTTCAGCTTCTGACAAGTTGGATGCCCCCTGCCCCCCAGATCACAATCCAGATCCAAGCAGATTAAAGCAAGGCATGTCTGGTTTGATAATTCTGGAATTGCCACAGCTGCTGGTGTTCTGGGGTCCCTCCAGCTGGCTGCTGGCCCAGCCACCCTGGGGCTAAAACCGAGGCTCACTTGGGCCTGGCCTCCACTCCCAGAGTGCTGTGCTGGCCACTCCCTGCAGGGCTGCTGGTCTGTCCTCAGTGGGTGGTCAGTTTCTTTGTGTCGTTCTGTGGGTGCTGGGGCTCCAGAAGCTGTTCAGAGTCCCCTTTTATATGGTTTAGAAGTGATCTGGGGGGAGAGCACCTTGGACTTGCTGTTTCTACTCTGCCATCTTGGCTCCACCCCTCTAATCTTTTTTTTTTTTAAATCATGGCTTTCATGTAGTCCAATAATTTTTAAATTCTCTCTACTGAGTCTGTTTCCCAGGAGAGTTAGTTTTTTCCAACGAAATATTTCAAATTGTCTTCTATATTTTCATTCTTTTTGTTTTAAGATTTCTTGATTTCTCACAAAGTCATTAGCTTCTATTTCCTCCATTCTAATTTTTAAGTAATTATTTTCTTCAATGAGTTTTTGGGCATCCTTTTTCATCATTTGACCAATTCTGTTTTTAAAGGCATTATTCTCCTTGTTGACTTTGGATCTCTTTTACCATTTGGTCTATTTTATTTTTTGGGGGGGGGAGGGGTTATTTTCTTCAGTATTTTGGGATCTCTTTTACCAAGCCATTTACTCATTTTTAATGATTTTCTTATTATCATTCTCATTTCTCTTCCCAATTTTCCCTCTATTCCTCTTGCTTGATTTTCAAAATCCTTTTTGAGCTCTTCCATGGCCTGAGATCAATCCATGGTTTTGTTTTTTTTTTTTTTTGGAGCCTTTGTATGTAGGGATTTTGACTTTGTTGTCTTCTTCTGAATGTGTGCTTTGATCTTCCTTGTCACAATAGTAAGTTTCTATATTCAGTTTTTTTCCTCTGTTTGATCATTTTTCCCAGAGTATTACTTGACTTTTTAACTCTTTGTTAATGTAGGGCTCTGCTTGCAGTGCAGAGGGTGAACTGTCCCAAGCTTCAAGGGTTTTGTGCAGCTGTTTTCAGAGATACTTTTAAAGACTTGTAAGTTTTTAGTTCTTCCAAGGTGGTATGATCTAAAGAGAAGTATTTTCAATATGGTATCTTCTTCTGGCCTATACTCTGGTCTTTGAGCAACTACAGACATTTTTTCTGCCCTCAAACTATGAGAAGGGTTCCCCTTCCACTGCTGTGGGAATCTTTACTATGCTAGTGCTCCTCTTGCCCCAGGACTGCCACACAGGACTGTGACCTTACTCTGCATGTGGACAAAGCAACAGGACAAAGAGTCCTGACTCAGTGCTAACAAAGAGAACTCTAAAATTCCCCCTGGAATCTCCTTCTGACCCTCTTATAGTCTGTGGGCTGAGAGCTCTGGAAGCAACCACTGCCGTTGCCACTGCCATTTCAGTCACTCCTGAGGTCTACTTCTGGTTTGATTGGGCTGGTTTAGTGTGGGCATGGCCTGCACTAAAACTTTGCTCCTCTCTCAGCCTGGTGCAACAGATCTTTCCTGTTGACCTTCCAGGTTGTCTTGAGCTGAAAATTTTTTTCAATCTTTCTGTGTGTTCTTTACAATTTGTTTGGAGTCATTTTAAAATATTTTGAGGGTTTGGGAGGAAAGCACAAGAGAGTCTCTGACTTTACTTTGTTATATTGGCTCTGCCCTGCATAAGCACTTGTTACACACCAACTTTATAAAGTTGAATCTGTGTGGAAGATAAGACTGAAGAGGGAGAGACTTGGAGTATAGAGAACAATTAGAAATGCATTGTAATAATTCAGGAAAGAGGTGATGAAATCCTGAACTGGGGAGAAGGCTAGGTGAGTGGAGAGAATGGGACAGATGGAAGAGATGAAATGACAAATCTGGGGAACAACTTCTAGTCAGTAGCTTAACAGCAGATTGTGAAGGAAATGGTTGACAGAGGTTTTGATTTTTATTCTAAAGACAATAGACATTTTCGACAGAGAGAAGAAAGAAAAAAAAGAGAAGAAAGAGAAAGAAAGAGAAGAAAGAAGAAAGAGAAGAAAGAGTCAGGATAATACCCAAGTAATTAGAGCAAAGTCCTTCCCTCCACAAATTTCTGCTTGGTAGGGAAATGTATGGTATTTTTCAATTATTCCTGCTCCAATTTATTTTCTGTCCTAATATGAGATGTGCTCAAGTATACTAACATTTTGAAAAATGGTAATATTTAAATTAATATTAATATTTTATTATATACTTTAGGAACCATAACATAGAGCAAGGATGGAAAGTATCCTAACAAAAATTCATACAGTGTCACCCTAGGATAACTAGAGGAAGACTGACACTACCCCTCCCCCCCAAAAGAAAGGAATGGGATTAATAGACATTCTAATAGCATACAATAAAACGTGAGTCAGTAAACAGTCATCAATGGAAAGATGGTGGAATAAAATCAGAAATTAATTGGATTTCTTAAAATTCCTGCACAAGCAATTCAAAATAATGCCTCAAAGTTAACTTTAAATGGCAGAGATAATTAAAAATCAAAATAAAGTGGTTGTTGGCCTAAGACCTAGTTTGCTGTGGTTGTGGTTTTACCTGACTGAAGCAGAGCTACCTCTGGGAAAATACTAAGGAGTGAACAAACAAGTCCTGGGGGTTATGGGTGGCAGTCTCAGCTTCAGAAACTTTTCCTCACAGACAGTGTTGTGGTCAGACAGCTGATCAGGGAAAGATCAAATGGTCCTCCACCAGTGCTGAATACCAGGTCCAGGTGTGCTGACCTGACATGGTCCCAGGCAATGGCTATGTTGTTCAATGACTTAGTATAAAATGAGATATTTGTAAAAAAAGTTATTAGTAGGGGTGGCTAGGTGGTGCAGAGAATAGAGCACCAGCCCTGGAGTCAGGAGGACCTGAGTTCTACTCTGGCCTCAGACATTTAACACAAAATTAGCCATGTGACCTTGGGCAAGCCACTTAACCCCAATTGCCCTTACCTTACCCCTTCCAAAAAAAAAAAAAAAAGAAAAAGAAAATTATGAAAAGGAAGTCAAGCAATTGGAGAAAAATCAGTACAAAAATTTATGGAAGAAAATAACTCCTTAAAAACAAATTGGGTAAAAAGAGAGAGCAAGGGGGAGCTAATTTCTTCATAAGACAACAAGAAACAATAAAACAAATCAAAAGAATGAAAATAGAAGATGATATGAAGTATCTCATCAGAAAAACAACTGAGCTGGAGAACAGATTGAGGAATGATAATATAAGAATTGTAGGACTACCTGAAAGTTATACTCAAAAACCAGTCTAGACACTATATTTCAAGAGATTATTAAGAAAACTTGGCCTGAAGTTTTAGAACAAGAAGATAAAATGGCAATAAAAGCAAATTCATTGATCGACATCTGGAAGAGATCCAGAGATGAAAACTCACAGGAACATTATAGCTAAGTTTAGAAGGTCAAGGGAAAAAAACACTAAAACAACTAGAAGAAAAAATTAAATACTGTTGAGCTACAGGCAGGATAAAACTAGATTTAGCAGCTTGTACATTGAAAGACTGAAAGGCATGGAACAATATATTCCAAAAAGCAAAGGAGTGGGCTTGCAAGAAAGAATAATTTACCCAGCAAAGCTGTGTTAAATGGAAATGTAATGAAGTAAAGAATTTTTAGGTATTTGTAAAGAAAAGACCAGACCTCAATGGAAAATCTGAACTACTAGACTTAGAAAAAACATAAGAAAGTAAACATTTAAGACCAATTATAATGGACTTAATAAGATCAAAATGTTTACTTCTTATATGGGGAAATGTTATCTGTAACTCTTACAAATTTTTATCATTACTTAAGTAGTTTAAAAGAGCATTCATAGAAAGAAGACATGGGTGGGGGTGGAGGGAGTGGACTCAAGATGGTGGAGTAGTAACAGTACTTCCACAGCACTCTGCCTCACACCACTTCCAAATTCATGTAAAAGGGGACTCTGAACAAGCTCTGGAACTCCAGAACCCACAAAATGACACAGAGAAGCTAACCTCCCACTGAGGACAGGCTGGCAGCCCAGCAGGGAGTGGCCAGCACAGCACTCTGGGAGCCAAGACCAGGCTAGTGTGAGTCGGACATTTTAGCCCCAGGGTGGCCAGACCAGCAGCCGGCTGGAGGACCCCAGGACATCAGCAGCTGTGGCTTTTCCAGAATTACCAAAACATAGATGCCTTTGACAAAGTGAGAGGTTAGTGCAATATGGACTTTGGGACTCTTTAGTGGGGAGAGTGTGTTGACCTCATTCCCTGGGGGCAAGAAGCCACTGAGACACTTCAGCACAACCTCAGACAAACATGTATAGCATATACTGAATTATCTTCCCAGTAAGGGTGGGTGACAAGGGAGGAAGGGAATGAATCTGAAATTCAAAGTTTTAAAATCAAATGTTTAAAAATATATAAATAATATTATTAGTACTATTTTACATATAATTGGGAAATAACATATACAGGCGTTGGGGCACAGAGATTCACTTTGCTCTACTGAAAAAGTCGAAGGGGGCATGGGAAAAGATACGGGAGAGAACAGATTCGATGAGGGGATATCCTAGAGGACTGCTATTCTGGGGTGGGGGAAGGGAAAAATGGGGGAAAATGTTAACTCAAAATCTGGTAGAAATGGATGATGTAAACCAGAAGTTAATAAAGCATTTGGGAAAAAAATATAAAAAATTAATTAAAAAAAGAAGACATGGGGTTGAATTGAGTATGATGGGATGCTTTAAAAAATAAAAGTGCATAGGGAGAGATAAAATGGAGTAATCATTTCATGCAAATGAGGCAAGAATGGAAGAACTGGTACTGTGGAGACAGAAGGGTACAGAGGGTTTGTAGAACTAGAAACTTATTCTTATCAGAACTGGGTTAAAGAGGGAATAACATGCATCTATCATGACAGAAATCTTCTTAATTTACAGAGAAAAGTATGTGTGGATAGAATAAGGGAGGAACTTCTAGAAGAGTGAGCAAACTAAGAAATAGGAAAGTAAGAATAGAGGATGAGGGAGGGAACATTAGAAGGGTGTGTAGCTTAAGAAATAGGAGAGTAATGTGATAGGATAATGGAAACAAACAAAAAACCCAAACACACAAACCCACACCAACCCACCAAACCCACCCCCACCACCCCCCACCCCCCAACAAAAAACCCCAAACACCACAAACCCCCAACCACCCACCACACCCACACCCCACCACCCCCCTGGAAGGATTCTTAGAAGGGGTGAGGAATAGAAAGACAATGCTTAGAAATTAATTAGAAATTTGACTAGGAAGTCCTCTATTCCACTGAATGACCATATGTTCCCCTGAAGCAAGATACTCAGTTTTGCTGGGTAGGTTGTTCTTGGTTTTAATCCCAGGTCTTTTTTGTTTATTTTGTTTCCTTTGCCTAGGCATGTTGCCACTTAATTACTCCACTTTTGGGCTCATTGCCACAGTAGGACTCTGCCACCAGAAAGTGGAGCTTCTGTCCCAAACATTGGGATCTTCATAACTTCCAGAGGTATTAGTTGGGTGGTCTCTGTGAAGCCTCCACATGCTCTGGCAAGCTGGATACCCACCCCTTGACCTCCCCTCCAGACAACAATCCAGATCCAGGGAGGTTAAAGCAAGAGTGATTACCCCCCATGACTGATCACTGGATCTCCCTACAGTTTGCAGACCAGGAGCTGAATCTGCCACTGAAGCTGCAAAATGGCATCTCTGCTCTGTCTCTTCAGCTGCTTTTCACCCCCAGGGGAAGAAGCCGAAGAGTTCCCCAAATACTGGTCACAAAGTCCATAGGGCACTAACCTTTCACTTTGTCCTAGGCATATCTGTGTTGATAATTCTGGAATCACCACAGCTGCTGGTGTTCTGTTGTCCCTCCAATAGGCTGCTGGCCCAGCCACCCTGGGGCTAAAACTGCAACTCAGGAGGGCCTGGGCTCAGCTCCCAGAGCGCTGCACTGTGGGCTCCCAGTGTGCTGTGCTGGCTGTTCCCTGCCTGGTTGCTGGGCTGTCCTCAGTGGGAGGTTAGCTTCTCCATGTCATTCTGTGGGTGCTGGAGCTCCAAAGGTTGTTTAGAGTCCACTTTTTACATGGTTTGGAAGTGTTGTGGGCTGGAGTACCTGGGAAGTGCTGTTTCTACTCTGCCGTCTTGGCTCCACCACTCCTTGGATCATTGTATTGCTGAGAAGGGCTAAGTTTATCATAGCTGATCATTACACAGTGTTGCTATTACTGTGTATAATGTTCTCCTGGTTCTGCTCTCTTCACTCAGCATCAGTTCATTTAGGACTTTCTAGGTTTTTCTGAAATTCACCTGCTCATCATTTCTTACAGTACACTTGTATTCCATTACATTCATATATCACAATTTGTTCAGCTATTCCCGAATTAGTTGGCATACACTCAATTTCCAATTCTTGTCCACCACAAAAAGCACCTCTATAAATATTTTTGTACATGTGGGTCCTTTTACCTGTTTTATGATATCTTTGGGATACAGACCTAATTTTGCTTTTCATTAAGTCTGTTTCCAATGGTGATGAAAGGAAAATAACATATATGTTATAAAATATTTATAGCATTTCTCTTTGTGGTGGCAAAGAACTATAAATTGAGGGGATCACAATCTATTGGGGAACAGCTAAACAAGTTGAGGTATATGATTGTGTAGAAATAGTACTGTGCTATAAGAAATGATGAACTGATTAATTTTAAAAGGAAAGACTTAGTACAGAACTCACAAAATGACACAGAGAAGCTAACTTCCCGCTAAGGACAGCCCAGGAGGTTGGCAGGCAGCTGCCAGAGCAGTGCTCTGGGAGCTGACCCCAGCCCTGTGAGAGCTGAAGGTTTTAGCCTGGGGGGGGGGGGGCGGGACTTCAGATCACCAGCAACTGCGATGGTTTCCAGAATTATCAATCCATAGATGGTAAGGACAAAGTGAGAAGTCAGTGCAATGTGGACTTTGGGACCTGGTAGTTCGGGAGTATAGTCTGCCTTTACACCCTAGAAGGAGAAGGTGCTGAGGTGCCATGGATGTGCAGCTGCCACCATGTGGCAGCTTTAGCTCCTCACCTGAAGATTGTAGGGGAACCAAGAGACCAGTCTGAGGGATAATCACTCTTGCTTTATCCTGCGTGGATCTGGATTGCAGTCTATGGTGGAGGACCTGGGGTGTGTGACCAGCTTGCCAGAGCATGTGGAGGCTTCAGAGAGGGCACCCAACTAACACCTTCAGGGGTTCACAAAACCCCAGCAATTGAGATGAAGCTCCTCTGTCTGGTAGCAGAGTCCTACTGTGGCAAAAAGCCCAAAAGTCAAATAATTGAGTGGCAACATGACCAGGCAAGGGAAGCAAAGCAAACAAAAGAATCCAATATTAGACTCCTATTTTGGGGACAAAAGGATCAAAGCATGGAACAGAAGGAATACAGTGAAGTCAGAACTCCTAAACCAAAAGCTTCAAAGAAAAATACAAGCTGGTTACAGGCCATAGAGAACCTTAAGAAACAGATAAGAGAAGTGGAGGAAAAATTGGGAAAAGAAATGAGAGTCAACAGCCTGACTGAGGAAAATAACACCTTAAAAATAGACTAACTCAAATGGGAAAAGAGGCTCAAAAAGTCAATGAGGAGAAGAATGCCTTAAAAAGCCAAATTTGCCAGGAAAAAGAATCTCAAACGCTCGCTGAAAAGAATCATTCCTTCAGAATTAGATTGGAGCAAAGGGAAGCTAGTGACTTTATGGGAAATCAAGATGCTGTTAAACAGATCCAAACAAATGAAAGAATAGAAGGCAATGTGAAATATCTCATTGGAAAAGCCACTGACCTGGAAAATAGATCCAGGAAAGACAATTAAAAAAGCCATGATAAAAAAATAACCTAGAAATCATCCTTCAAGAAATTCTCGGGGACTCACTTTGAGAAGTGTTATGTGATTTGACCAGATCAGACTCTGAGCAGCTGTTGAGAGCCCCCGGCTTTGAAAGACCCAGATGCTGATGCTTCCCTCTCTGGAAACTGTGATTTGGTATGGTTGTAATTGTTGGACAGTTGGAGGCCTCTCTGCTTGAAATGCTTCTGTCTGTATACTCTGAAGTTCGGGTACTGACTTTTTCCTCTGAACTAGGTAATTGATATGTTTGATTGATTAAAGTAAGATTTTTGTTACCCCCAAAAAATTCTCAAGGAAAATTTCCCTGAGGTTTTAGAACCAGAAGGCAAAATAAAGGTTGAAAGACTCCATTGATCACCTCCTGAAAAAGATACCAAAAAAGAAAACTCCTAGGAATATTATAGCCAGGTTCTGTAATTCCCAGATCAAGGAGAAAATATTACAAGCAGCCAGGAAGAAACAATTTGAATATTGTGGAAACACAATCAGGATAACATAAGACCTAGCAGCTACTACACTAAGGGATAAAAGGGCTTGGGAATATGATGTTCCAGAGGGCAAAGGAGCTAGGACTAAAACCAAGAATCACCTACCTAGTAAAACTGAGTATCATGTTCCAGGGGAAAATATGGTCATTCAGTGGAATAGAGGACTTTCAAGCATTCTTGACGAAAAAACCAGAGTTGAATAGAAAAATTTGACATTCAGATACAAGAAGCAAGAGGAATATCAGAAGGTAAACAGGGAAAAGAAATGATAAAGAACTTACCAAAATTGAACCATTTACATCCCTATGTGGAAAAATGATAATTATAACTTACAAAACTTTTCTCAGTATGAGAATGATAGAAGCAAATAGAAATGTGTGTATACACACACATACATACACACACATGCGCACATATATGTGTATATACACATATATGTGTGCATGTGTGTGTGTGTCTATATAGGAGGGTATATGGGCATATGAATACATATGTGAATATGTGTATATATGTGTACAGATACACATAAATAGAGGGCACAGGACCAATTTAATGGGAAGGATGATACTTAAAAAGTGAAATTAACAGATGAGAGAACATAATAAGAGGAGATGGAGAGAGACAGAATGCGGTAAACTATCATACAGAAGATGTAAGGGAAAATGGTTACAATGGAAGGGAAGAACAGGAAGGCAAAAGGGAATGGGTAAACCTTATTCTCAGTGAATTTGGCTTAGGGAGGGAATGACATACAAACTAAATAGGGTATCTCATTAGGGGGAAGAGGATGAGAGGAAGGATGATGGAAGGGAGGGCAGGCTTGCGGGGAGGAAAGTTGGAAGCACCCACTTTTGAAAAGGACAGGATAAAAGTAGAGAATAGAACAAGTGGGAGGTGGCATAGGATGGAGAGAAATATAGTCAGTCCTTTACAATATATCTATGGAAATGTTTTGTATAGCTACACATGTACAACCTATATAGAATTGCTTATCTTCCCAGTAAGGGTGGGTGACAAGGGAGGAAGGGAATAAATCTGGAATTCAAAGTTTTAAAATAAAATGTTTAAAATATATAAATACTATTATTAATACTATTTTACATATAATTGGGAAATAAGCTATACAGGCATTGGGGCACAGAGAGATTCACCTTGCCCTACTGGAAAGGTTGAAGGGGGTAAGGAAGAGGATGTGGGAGAGAGCAGATTAGATGAGGGGATATCCTGTGGGACTGCTATTTTGGGGTGGTGGGTAGGGGAAAATGGGGAAAATTGTAACTCAAAATCTGGCAGAAATGAATGATGTAAACCAGTAGTTAATAAAGCATTTGAAAAAAAATTAAATAAAAAAAGGAAAGACTTAAATAAGAAGTGATGTGAGCAGAACTAAGAGAACATTGTATACAGTATCAGCAATATTCTTCAAAGAAAAATTGCATACAATCAACTTATTCTGAGTACAATACATTCTCAAATCAGCTATAAAGGACCTATGAAGGAAGATGCTCTCCACCTCTAGAGAAAGTACTGATAAATAAAAGTATGCATACTATGGTTTTATGTATATCTACAAATGTGTATTGAATGGTTGCCTTCTCTACTGTTGGGTAGGGAGGAAGGGAAGGAGGGAAGGAGACAGTTTGGAACTTAACCCAAAAAGTCTTTTTTTTAAACTAAGAAAAAATTATAAGGAAAAAAATGATCAAGTGCCAGCTATATGCTAGGCATAGTTCTAAGTGCTAGAGATACATAAAAAGGCAAAATCAGTCCCTGCTCTAAAGGAATTTATTATTACTATTATTGCTGCTGCTGCTAGACAGACCACACACAACAGTTAAGTGCACAAATTTTATATAACAAATTGATTCATTTGCTTAATTCTCCTGGGTTTCTGCCCTGGAAAGACATTTTAATTAAAAAGGAATTCTTACTTGTAAAATAGAAGTATTGCTTTAAAAAAATAATGAAATCTACACATGGAATAACTAGTTTATATTATTGGAGAGTGGTGGTTTTTTCCATTTTTCCCCTTTTTCCCAAGCTAAACATGTTTACATTTCATTCAGCCTCCTACATCCCAGGAAAGCATTTCAAGAAAATTAAAAAACATTGCCAAAATATATAGCCATCACCAACCTCTCATCATAAACCTTAATTGGAAAACAGATATTAAGTATGTATCTTTATTACATTTGAAAGACATGAATAATGTATGACTGGACAGTGGTAGTGCTAAGAATGTTGCATTAGGATTCAGATGCAATAGAAAATGCATTGTACTATCAATTAATGTCCAGATTCTTTGCAGGGAGGATAACCATGGGACCTCAGCTGGTGATTTACAAACTCAAGCCTCCTTCATCACAAGCTGAGAAAAAACCAGTGGGAGAACAGTAGCCAAAGCAGTTGCCAAGACAACTTATCCTCAAATTGAATATTACAGCATAAAGAAAGAAGCCTATGAGAAATGAAATTAGCTAATGCCTCATCCTGCTCAGTCCAGGATGGAGTAATTGACTGTCATCTGAAAGTCTCTAAAGAATGAGCCACATAAGGATTCCTGTATATACATAGGTTGATAGATATATTCAAGCTTCCAGACAACAGTTATATTCACAAACACATGCATTCACACACATGTGTGCACACACATGCATACACACACACAAACACAGGCACAGATACAAACACTCATGAAATATTCATCTACAAATAGACATAAACATTGACAAATAGAGACACATAAAACAAACATTTAGATATAGACATATTTAGACATATACAAACTTTAATACATTGGCATTTCCCCCAGGTGGTATCCCCAAGATTTCTCCATAATGCCCCAAGAAGCTCGTTGGCCTGCATGCTAATTTGAGCTCTGCAACTTACCTCTCATAAGTACTTTGGATAGAGTTTCTTCACAGGACATGTGAGTGCAGAGTGAACCAGAGAGGTGACAGGCAGACTGGCATTCTTTAGGGCTGTATTACTGTTGCTTTCACTTCAAATGGTCTTAAACCCAATGAGAGATATGTATGGAGTGAAGCGATAATTGTATAACTCTTTACTCCAGGAAAAATGGTAACAGAGGAAGAAATGTCCTCTCCATCTGTGCTACCCCTTCTCCCCTGCCCATGAGAGGAGATATTAAATCCAGAAATATGCTGGTTTTTTTAAGTTTGTTTATATGCCTGTGTGATTAGTACTTATGTTTGCTTGGATGAACATTGACTGATCATGCTGTGGTGGTTGTTGTTGTTGTTGTTGTTGTTGTTGTTGTTGTTGTTGTTGTTGAATCATTTCAGTCATGCCAGACTCTTCATGGCCCCATTTCAGGTTTTCTTTTTTATTTTTTTCTTTATTAATTTGTTTGTTTACTTTTAGTTTACAAGATTCAGTTCCAAAATTCCTTGAGCTTCAAATCCTCTCACCCTCCTTCCCCCCCCAACCATGGCGGCATATAATCAAGTATAGGATCTGCAAATATTTTCACATTAGACATTAGTTAGGTTATAAAGCAGGATTGTATCAGATGGAATGAACAATGGGAAAGAGGAAACAAAATAAAACCAGAAAAAGAAAGAGAGCAGGTATTTTGCTTCAATCTGCATTCAAACTCTGTTCTTTCTAGTTCTATCTCGGAATATAGACATCTCTCTCGATCATGAGTCTTTTGGAGTTGACTTAGCTTAACCCGGCATTGCTGAGAACAGTCCAGTCTATTAAAGTTGGTCATCACACATACATTGTGTCTGTAATTGTGCACAAATTTCTCCTGGTTCTGCTCTTCTCACTCAGCATCAGCTCGTATAAGCCTCTCCAGGTAAATACGAAATCCATCTGCTCCTCATTTCCTATAGCACAATAGTATTCCATGACATTTATATACCACAACTTGTTTAACCATTCCCCAATTGATGGTCATCCTCTTAATTTCTAATTCTTTGCCACAAAAAGAGCTGCTACAAATATTTTTGTACATGTGGCTCTTCCTCCCACTTCTATGCTCTCTTTGAGATACAACCCACAGAAGTGTTATTACTGGGTCAAAGGGTATGAAATTACTTATTGCCTTTTGGTTATAGTTACAGATTGCTCACCAGAATGGTTGAATCAGTTCACAACTCCACCAGCAATGCATTGGTGTTCCAATTTTCCCATGTCCTCTCCAGCATTTGTCATTTTCCATTTGGGGATTTCTTGGCAAAGATGCTGGAGTGGTTTTCCATTTTCTTCTCTAGCTCATTTTACAGAGAGAAAACTAGGAGGCAAAGGGAGTTAAGTTACTTCCCTAAGGTCATGCAGCTAGATAACAGTCCAAATCCAGATTTGAACTCAGGAAGATAAGTCTTTTGCAGCTAGCTAACAGTCCAAATCCAGATTTGAACTCAGGAAGATAAGTCTTTCTGATTCCAGGCCAGGTACTCTGTTCACTCTACGACCTAGCTGCCTAATATATCTTAGCAACTTCTAATTGGTGTCGTTCATTATTATTATTGTGGATGGAAAGCCATTAACAAAAGAAGGGGGAAATAAGACATGCAACAGAGAGAAATAGAGACATAAAGTGACAGAGCGAAGAGAGTGACAGAGGAGAGAGAGAGACAGGGAGACAGAGAGAGACAGAAAAAGAGAGAGAGGCAAAGAGACAGAGAGCCTCTATCTGACTTTAAGGGATCTAGTTGAGGGCTCTAGAATAATATGAGACAGAATCTTATTAGTTTTACATTTTATAAAGCATAACTTTCTAAAGTGAGACTAGTATGAATCTTAGCTTTTTCTTATAGGCAGATTATTTTAATTTGGGGGGTAGGGAGAAGAGTGGCCATTCTGCTCATGGGTCCCTTTTCCTTTTGCTTATTTTTAAGTTTTAAAAGATTGTCCCTGTGGGGTGGAGCTGAGGATAGCTGAAAGAGTTTGATGATCCCTGATGGGAGAAGAAGAATAGCAGCTGGAAAATATTGACAATACACACATTCCACTACTGGGAGCTAGAGAAGCAAGAGTAACAGTCTTAACCCTCATTTCTCAAGTTAAATATGTGACTTTCCCACCTTGCAAAAACAATGTCCCTCACAGACAGTTAAATATACCAATAAAAAGTGAATTTTCCCTCATCTGAATTCTAATTATCAAAATGATTAGTTATTCAAAATCAATGGCAATAAGTCTCAAGGAACTTCTCCAAAACTGATTTGCACCCATCAGAGAAAAGATTGCAGAGCAGGGATGCTAAACCTAGAGTCCATGTAACCTTTTCAGGGGACCTATGAAGGGGAAAATACATCTTTATTTTACTAGCCTGTAATTAAAATGTTATACTTTCTTCAATTTTTAAAAACATTATTCTGAAAGGGCATCTACAGGAATCATCAAACTACTAAAGGGGTGTATGACACAAACACAGGTTAAGAAACCCTGCTAGAGAGGTCATTTTTGCAAAGAACTGTGTTGAGAAACATCCCCAAAGGTAGTGCATGTTTGCAACCTCATTTGCCCCATTTTTATTGCAAATGAAATTAAATTGAGTATCAATGTAAAATTAAGGAAGGGGAAAAAAGAGGACCTGAATAGGTATACATTGAAGGAATGTTCTATGATTGAATGTATTGAATAATGAGAATAGCAAGTGAAAAATATCTCTATTTGGCTTTTGTGAAGGACACCTAAATTCGACTCAGATGATGCCCTCCCCACCCCCCCACCCCCATGTAGCAACACTTCTGGGACCAATCCCCTGGTGGTTTAGGATCCCTAGATGATAAGTTAACTATTATCACCACTCTTTTGAAGTTTTAGGAGTAACACTGAACAGAATAGGGTTCATAGTATTACTACATATAATCCTCCCCTGGTGTGCTCCCCACTAATAACCAACCAGTTCACTCTATTCTATTTAGAAAAGGGATTGATTGGGAAGGTATAGTAAAAAACTGTTGTTGCAAAGCATTCCCCTCTCCCACCCCCACTCCCCCAAAATAGCCTAGGGTTCACATTATCACAAATACACACCAAGTCCATGGAAAAAATAGTCACCCACCCCTTCATTGCTTTCTTTGCCTTTGTAAGTTTGAGGAGGGAGGGCTACTTAGAGTTGATCCTGAGATTCATTCAGGTCATAGTTGATATAAGAATATGGTTACCTCTTTCTTTTTTGGTTCTTTTTTTTCCAATATTATATGAATAATTTTTCTGAGATGTATGTTCAGGTTACCTTGTTAGTTTGAGACATATACAAGTTTTATTGGTGCTTGGAGAAAAAAGGAGGATGTGTAGTCCAACAGAGGCAATGGACAATGACAGTACCTGCAGCAAGAGCGAAGACACATTGATGAAAAATGGATGAGAAGGAACAGATACCAGGTGGTAGATGGTTTCATGCAGGAATACCCCTCAAGAAAGGCCAGCTATTGGTTCAACCATGGCAGAAACACTTGGGGACTAGATGGGCCCCCAGTCAGGAGGAAAATATATCTAAGGAGAATTTGGTAAGGATATTATGAAAGAAAAAAAAAAAGGATTTTCTTTCTATACCAGGAGTCAGGAGATACCTTTTCCATATATGTTTACTACACAGATGTTTCACTGTGTGAGTCCACTTTCTTCACAGACTTAGCAAATATTTAAGGTACAGTAATACAGGTTCAGGGGGAGGGCAAGGGGCAGGCTTTATAATAATTGTTTCTTATTTTATCTTCTCAGTAAATCCCTTTTATAAATGCTGATGGAATCAACTGGTTGATTGTTAATAGAGATCAAACCACTGGGGGCTTGTAAGTTAAATATTTGAAACTCTAACCTCTTCAGGATTCCCACCAGAACCTTGAAAAAAGGTAACAATCAACTAAATTTCTGAGGACCCCAGTACAAGAGAAAATCACCAGTACATTTTCACAGTATTAACAGAAGTTGCACATTTATTTCTTCAACTTCTGAAGGCTATATATGAAGACATCAAAACTTCTGATAACCAATTCAGAATGCAAATCCATAAAATGAAACCAATAAATAACAGAGATACTGAGAAGTCACCTACTTCTCCCAGAGCCAGCTTCCTCCCTGAGAAACCTGCCCAAACTATGGGACTCAAAGTAATTGCTTCCATTTTCTGTGCTATATAAATGTCACCGACTTTTCTGCTTGATTCTTCTGCCTCAGTGACTGCTTTCTCAGAAGATGTGATACTTATTTAGTTGTTCACTTTCTTTGTGACCAAAAATAGTTATAAAAATGGTTTGTTCATAAACTATTTGGACATTGTGCATTTATGTTATAATTATAATAATAATAACAATATCAAATATGGTGCAATGGATAGAGCACTCGGTCTAGAGTCAGGAAGACCTGAGTTCAAATCTGCCTCAGATACTTATTATTTCTGTACCCTGGGCAAGTTATTTAATCTGTCTGCCTCAGTTTCCTTAACTGTAAAATGGGGATCATAACAGCACCTACCTCTCAGGGCTGTTGTGAAAATCAAGTAAGATAATAATTGTAAAGCACTTAGCACATGCCTAGCACAGAGTCCACATTATATAAATGCTTATTCCATCCCATTACCTCTACCAAAATCATCATAAACTACCTCATTATGAGAAAAAAGTAACCCTAAGTTCTCAAAACTGTCACCTGGACAGAACTCTTTGTGGCAGGTGTAATGGCAAGCAAAGATATACTTAGTGCCTTGTTTCAGCTACTTAAGTATTTATCACCTTGTTTGAATCCCTTGTGATTTGAAGGTGGAAGGAACTTGCTCATGCAACAGAAAGGGGCAGAACAGGAAAGAGAAACACCATATATAAGGAGGAGCACAGCTGCGACAGAGCAGAACTGAGAAGGGGAATGGTTATGGAGGTCGGCACTCTGTCTGTTCTGTTGTGTTTGTGATGCTTTGTACAGAAGCCCTGGGACCTTACTAGAAGCCCTGAAAGAGGATTTTCTTGTTGTCTATATACAGAAGTACTGGAGGAGGGTTTCAGAGGTCCTGGGACTTGGGGGCGGCTAGGTGGCACAGTGAGTAGAGTGCTGGTCCTGGAGTCAGAAGGACCTGAGTTTGGTTCCAGCCTCTGACACTTACCACACACACACCACACACACACACACACACACACACACACACACACACACACACACACACACATACACACAAACCTAGCTGTGTGACCTTGAGCAAGTTACTTAACCCCAATTGCCCTCCAAAAAAAAAACCAAACAAACAAACAAACAAAAAAACAGAGGTTCTGGGACTATACTGATGATTGTGTTCAGTTCTCAGACCTTGTTTGTGGGTCTATGTTGATTTCACAGGCAGATAGTGAACTGATGATGGTCCTGGCCATGTGTATGAATGTTGTTTTGTCTCTGTTAAGCTTTATCTTCCCAGAAACATAAAGAGCAGAGGATTTGAGGTGGACTTGGTCATGGTGAGCTTCAATATGGAGTGGGAACTGGATAAGGAATTGTATGAGAAGCTGGATGAAGAGCTGGACAAGGAGCTGGATGAGGAGTTGAGAGCTGCCTGCCTGGGAATCCAGGGAGCAGGATCCATGGAAGAAGAACCATGGAATTTGGGAGCCGGCCTCAAGCCAAGATGAAAAGACCTCTCCTTGGGTACTTAGTGCTTACTGACAAGATCATGATTTTATGTGATCTAGGGGTAGGGGAACTTTGTACTCTGTACCTTGTATCCCTTAAGGGTGATTGAGTTAAGGATGATTGTAAACTAATCTCCAATCAGAAAGAAAGATTTGTTGACTGAGAGATCAAGACAATGTTATCTAGGAGTGGGAAAACTTAGACCTTTGTACTTTGTGTCCCTTAAGGAGGATTGCTTCTTAACGATGATTGGATTAAGGACTTACTCAAAGATATCTTTTATTTAAAACTATGTGGCCGCTTTAGTGTTAAGTTGTTATGTAATATCATTGTAAATGTTGTACTTTGGTTTCTGTGAATGTTTTACTTTAGTCTATTGCTGAATGAATACAGAGTTCACTATACTATGTGATCAGGACCTTAGAGCTATTCACAGAAGCAGTCCTCTGGAAGCTGCTCATGGTTGGCTTTACAACAGGTTCTACAATACCTTCTATTCCACTGCAGATAAATAACTATGGACTAGTCAAGCGAAGTTTAACTTAATGAAATTCACAAAGGATCATCACCAGGAGACTGGCATCAGGAAATGACTACTTTGGTCACAAAAACTCATGAAACTATCTACTACAGCATGAAGGGGTTTTAGTCTATGCCACTGGAAGGAATACCTAAAATGAGAAAATCTCAGATCCTTTGAAAAGGGCAAACAATAAGCAGTATGGAAAAGGGAAAGAGTCCAGGCTTTGATTCAGAGGCCATCAATTCAAATCTTTTCTTTTTTTTTTTAAAGCAATTAGGGTTAAGTAACTTGTTCAAGGTTACACAGCTAGTCATTATTTATGTGTGGGTGCTCATTTTCTGAGGCCGGATTCGATCTCGGGTCATCCCAACTCCGAGGCTGGCACTCTTACTGCGCCACCTAGCTGCCCCAATTCAAATCTTTTCTATGCCCACTCCTTCTGTGTGACCTTGGACAAGTCAGGTACTCCTCTAGTTCCTCATCTGTAAAATGAAGGGACAGAAGACAGAAGTAGCATGGAGATAATAGCATCTACCTTTCACAGATGTTGTGAGGATAAAATGAGATATTTATGAAGTACTTAGTAAAGTGTCTGACATATAGTAGGTGCTATTATTGGTCCCATTTTACAATGAATAAATTTTCATTACAGTATAAAATTTACAATGAAGAATCTGTTATATAGAGATGAAGTAACTTGTCTACAGTCATAGAAAAAGGAAGTGTTTAAGACTTCAGGACTTCAAGATAGTAGGCATATCTTTCTACCTATTACTCTACCTAACTGCCTGTAGGGACTAGACTAGATATTCTCTAAGGTTCCTTCCAGCTGAGAAACTAGGATCTTACAAACAATAATAAAGTTTTTAGTAATGATAAGCTATTACCAAAATACTTTCAAATTTAATTTGTTGAACTATCAAAAGTATGATCATGATTATTCTCATATTTAGATGAGAAAACCCAGGCTGAAGGAGGAAAAATATTACTCAAAGTACCAATGATCAGTGACCAAAGTCAGGTATACTGACTCCTAAGGTATTATATACAATAACAATTTCTCCCAATTCTCACACTATCTCATGTGTCAATTACTTCCTGGCTGTAAGTTTAGAATTATTAGCAGATGCTGGAAAGATGGAGACTAAGTCAGAAAATTCCAAGCTCTACTGATTTCTTCCAAAAACAAGACCACATAGCACCTTAGGATGAACTTGGAGCAGCTAAACTAAACAAGATGTGAGGGAGAGCAGTGGTCCTCTCAGAACAACTGGAGAAGACCCAAGGTAAAACTCCAGGAACTGAGGTTAAGTCTGAGTTAAGTACAAAAACCTTCAGGTTATCTCTGCTGAAACAACAAACAACAAGCCTGAGGGGTAGCTGGGTTAGGACATAACCTCAGCCTTAGTCACAGGAATTCTCACCTCACACACAGTGTTGAGGGTCAAATATCTGAGCAGGGCAAGATTGGAGATCCTTCTGCTGCCAAGGGATTCCAGGCTGAGTTGTGATTCCAAGTAGTCCAAGGTTGAGGCTGAAGGCAAGAAGGAACTACAACATATCCAGTGAGTACAGAAGCAGTGCAGTGGGGATGCTGCTGACTGTGGGCATTTATAGAAGAGCTGAGTCCCTGTTTTAGGTTTTAGATCATAGGGAATAATTGAAGGTTACAGCCATTGGAGTGTCCTCAGACAGCAATAGTATTTCCAGCATAGTGTGATTGGTGGTCCTACATGTGGATTGGAAGGAGAAAGGAGTGCCAAGGCTGGATCCTCGACAAAGCTCAAAAAATAAAGTAAGAAGGGTCTGAGGCCAGAGGGACCATCATCCAGACACCAGGACTAGAGGAGATTATAATAATAAGCTGCTAAAAAAAAGTTATAAATGAAAATGATTAAGCAAAGGAGAAAGAATGCAACTATCAACAGCAATTATGGGGATAGAGAAGACCTAGTTTCTTTTTTCAGGGGAGGATATTGAAGCTCAAAAAAAGCTTCTCCTAATACAAAGAGAAACTTCAGCTAGTCACATGCCCAAAAAGAGTCCATGGAAGACATTTAAAAGGAATTTAAAAACCAAATAAAAGAGATTGAGGAAAAATTCAGAAAAAAAAGAACATTCCAGGAAAATCAAGAAAAGTATGAGAAAAAAAAATGAACCAACTAGAAAAAGTGATCAAGAATCTTAAGTGAAAAAAAAAAACCCAAATCCTTGAAAATTACATTTGGGCAAGGGGGAGCAAATGACATTATAAGATGCCAAGATATAATAAAACAAAATAAAAAGAATGAAAAAATACAAGAAAATTTGAAATTTCTCATAAGAAAAACAACTGATCTGGAGAACAGATCAAGAAGAGAAAATATAGGGGTGGGGCCAAGATGGCAGTGTAAAAGCAGGAAAACTCTGAGCTCCCCCAATAACCACCTCAAATACTTATAAAATATGACTCTAAACAAACTTAAAAGCTACAGAGCCCACAAAGTGACAGAGAGAAACAAATTTCCTGCCGAAGGCAGCCCAGCAAGCCAGGAGGAAGGGTCCATCACAGCATGCTGGGAACTGAGCCAAGCCCTGCATAAGCCAGCGGTTTTAGCCCCAAGGTTGATTCTGACCAGCAGTGGCTGGAGGGACTTTGAGAGAGTGGATCACCAACAGCTGTGGCAGTTGCCAGAATTATCAACCCATAAATGCCAAAGGCAAAGTAAAAGGTCAGTGTGGACTTTGCAGGAACTGGGGGACCAAGAGTGTGAACCAGCCTCTGCCTCTGGGGGTAGAAGGTGAGAAGTGGCAGAGGTGCTGCGGGAGTACAGCGGTTGCTGTGTGGCTACTTCAGAGCTCCTGGACTGCAGATAACAAGGGGAACAAGTGACCATTCAGAGGGGTAATCACTCTTGTTTTAACCTGCTTGGATCTGGATAACTATCTTGGGTGGAGGTATTAGGGTGTGCCACTATTGAGCCAGAGCTTGTGGAGGCTTCAGAAAGGGCATGAAACTCTAGCAGCTGCAAAAAAACCAGCAATTTGGGACAAAGCTCTCCTCTCTGCAAACAGAGAGTTCTACTATGGCAAAGAGCTCAAAAGTCAAGTAAATAAGGGGCAACATGAGCAAGCAAAGGAAGCAAAGCAAAAACAGCAGTCAAACCATAGATTCCTTTTTTGGAAACAAAAGGAGAAAAACATGGAATGGGAGGAAGACAGCAAAGTCAGAACTCCTGCACCAAAAGATTTCAAGAAAAATATGAATTGGTTACAGGTCATGGAGGAGCTCAAGAAGGAATTTGAAAACAAAGTAAGAGAAATGGAGGGAAAATTGGGAAGAGAAATGAGAATGGTTGTAGAAAATCATGAAAAGAGCATCAACAACCTAACTGAAGTAAATAACACCATAAAAAAATAGATTAATTCAGGGGTGGCTAGGTGGCATAGTGAGTAGAGTGCCGGCCCTGGAGTCAGAAGGACCTGAGTTCAGATCTGGCATCAGACATTTAACAAACAAAAACAAAAACCTAGCTGTGTGACCTTGGGCAAGTTACTTAACCCCAATTGCCCTCCAAAAAGCAAAAAAAAAAAAAAATAGATTAATTCAAATGGAAAAAGAGGCCCAAAAAGCCAATGAGGAGAAAAATGCCTTGAAAAGCCAAATTTGCCACGTGGAAAACAATTTCAAAAGCTCACTGAAGAGAATAATTCCTTCAGAATTAGATTGGAGTAAAGGGAAGCTAGTGACTTTATGAGAAATCAAGATACTATCAAACAGATTAAAACAAATGAAAAATAGAAGGCAATTTGAAATATCTCATTGGAAAAACCACTAACCTGGGAAATAGATCCAGGAGAGATAATTTAAAAAATACTGGACTACCTGAAAGGCATAATCAAAAAAAATAGAACCTAGAAATCATCCTTCAAGAAATTTTCAAGGAAAATTGCCCTGATGTTTTAGAACCAGAGGGCAAAATAGAGGTTGAAAGAATCCACAGATCACCTCTTGACAAAGATCCCAAAAAGAAAACTCCTAGCCAGGTTCTGGAATTCCCAGATCAAGGAGAAAATATTTCAAGCAACCAAAAAGAAACAATTTGAATATTGTGTTAATACAATCAGGATAACACAAGATCTAGCAGCTTCTACATTAAGAGATAGAAGGGCTTGGAAATATGATATTCCAGAGGTCAAAGGAGGTAGGATTAAAACCAAGAATTATCTACCCAGAAAAACTGAGTATAATGTTTCAGGGGAAAATATGGTCATTCATTATGGACATAGAGGACTTTCAAGCATTCTTGATGAAAAAAAACCAGAGCTGAATAGAAAATTTGACATTCAAATACAAGAAGCAAGAGAAGCATGAGAAGGTAAACAGGGAAAAGAAATCATAAAGAACTTATCAAAGTTGAACTATTTACATTCCTACATGAAAAAATGATCATTGTGACTTATGAAACTTTTCTCGTTATTAGGATAGTTGAAGGGAATATAAATGTATACATACATACATACATACATACATACATATGTCTATATAGGAGGGTGTATGGGCATATGAGTACATATGTGAGTGTGTGTATATATTTGTACAGGTGTACATAGACAGAAGGCACAGGATCAATTGAATAGGAAGGTATGACATTTAAAAATTAAAATTAACAGGTGAGAGTGGAATATAATGAGAGGAGATAGGGAGAGACAGGATAGGGAAAATCATCTCATATAAAAGAGGCAAGGGAAAACTGTTACAGAGGAGAAGAATAGGAAGGCAAAGGGAATGGGCCAACCTTACTCTCATTGAGTTTGGCTTAAGAGGGGAGTAAAATACACACTAAATTGGGTCTTACCCTACAGGAAAGTGAGGGGGGGCAGGTAAAAAGAGGGGGATGATAGAAGGGAGGGTAGATTTGGAAGGAGAGGGTAGTTAGAAGCAAACACTTTTGAAAATGCACAATGTCAAAGTAGAGAATAGAACAAGTGGGGGCAAGATATGATGGAGGGAAATATAGTCAGTCCTTCACAATATATCTACTGTGGAAATGTTTTGTGTAACTACACAGTATAACCTATATTGAATTGCTTATTTTCCCAGTAAGGATGGGTTATGAGTGAAGAAGGGAAAGAATCTGGAATTCAAAATTTTCAAATCAAACGTTTAAAAATTATTTTTTTAACATGCACTGGAAAATAAAATATACAGGCTCTGGAGTATGGAGATCCATCTTGCCCTACTGGAAAGTTGGAGGGGAAATGGGGGATGATATAGGAGAGAGCAGATTGGGGGAGGGGATATTCAGTGGGATAGCTGTTCTGAAGTGGTGGGTAGGGGAAAGACAGGGAGAAAATTTGTAACTCAAAAAAAAATTTTTGGAGGGCAATTGGGTTTAAGTAACTTGCCCAAGGTCACATGGTTTTTGTTTGTGTGTGCATTGTCTAAGGCCAGATCCAAACTCAGGTCCTTCTGACTCCAGGGCCGAAGCTCTACTCAGTGTGCTACCTAGCCACCCCTGTAACTCAAAATTTTGTGGAAATGAATGATGTAAACTAAAAATGAACATAAATTTAAAAAAATTGTTGTAACCCAAAAGAGTGAGGTTGAGACTAGATATAAAGTTTGAAGCAAAGATTTATTTCAGCTGGTGACTATAAGGGGCATATACCCAAATCAAGCAACCCCAAGATGAATAATCCTAGGGTTTATATAGACAAAAGCCACAACATAACTATTACCAAGCTGAAACCACAACTTGACAGTTATTGAAAGTAAGCAGAGAAAATAATAAACCAAAAGGTAGCAATCAGTTTCTTGCTTAACAACCCATTTGTTGCCCAACTGGAAAGTCCCCAAGTTTATTCTGAGAACTGGGAGAGGAGGGAAGCTATGGGCTCTAATTTGTGGGTTTGGACAGGTTGGGCTTTGTTGGCAGGCTCAGGCACTTCTCCTAGGCACTTTCTTTGGCCAAGTCTTCTAGGCAAACTAGATGAGGAGGGATGGGAGATGTTCACAAAATGGTGGTTACAACAATCCCCACTTCTTTTTGTTGAGAGTTAAACCCTTAATTCACAATTGCTGATATTGTACAGAAAGCAACTCATGCAGGGCCTGATACCTAGGTTCCCTTACAAGGAAAATCTTGACTGAGTTAATATAGGACTGAGAGGTGGCAAAACAAATGCCAGGCCAAGAAGCAGTAACAGTCCAGCTAAGGCACAGATCAGTGTGGTCAACCATGGGGATATCTGAAACAGACTCTGGTACCAATTTTCAGCATTTTCACTCTTTTGCTGACTGGCCTCCAGGTTCAGCACAGAGGCCTCCTTGTTCCAGACAAGTACCATAGCCCTGGATATCCCCTAGAGTTAAATTGGGTTGATCCCAGTCTCACACCTCTGCCTGGAACATCCAGAGTACTTGGTTCCCCCTTTCTAATAATCCGGGTGTTTACCCTTAGGGGCCCTGGGGTTTGACATGGAGAAAGGACACAATAACATTATGAGGAAACACATGAAAAACTTAACTTGAGAAAATCTAGTCCTGGGTCCATCTTCCATTTATAGTGGTGGAGCCAGGAAGGGATAGAGTTCATTTTGAGTAAGGATGATGGTATAGGGTACCTTCCAGGTGGGTTCAAGTCCAGATGACTGAATTCCCAGGTGCAAGGGGTATACAGGATCTGAAGTAACTTAATTAAGGACGAATTAGTAGCCTCAGCTCATAACTTTTCTCAAATCTACAAAAACCAGGAGATATCAATAACCTGCCATGGGAGGCTTACTTCTGTGAAGCCCACCTCCCACCTATACCCTGGTTGTTGCCCCCTGAGTCTGATTCTGATGGGGGCTGCCTTTCTTTGTTTTGCATTTACTTGCGCACAGATTGTGCAACTTGTGACAGTACTCAAGAGAATATTATCTAGCTGGGGAATGAAGACCTGTGTCTCAGGAGTAAGCTCATTTTACTGGCTCCCAAATGAGTGATTTGATGGAGATACTTGACCTACTCTGTTTCCACTGCTTCTGGAACAAAAATTCTCCTATCTAGGTAGGTCCGACAGCCTGACTGGTCCTTACTCTTTTTTTTTTTTGTTCAAAGAAGGAATCATCCAAGTGGGAATAATTTGTAATGGGTTGGGTGGAAGGAGGTGCTGGGTCAGATAGGGGAGGGAGGTTGCTTGGAGAGTGGCCTCATCAGCTGCTCGATTTCCAACAACTTTAGGGGACATCCTGCTTTGGTATCTGGGGCAATGGATGATGTCTACAAGGGAGGGGGGATGGGGTAGCTTTATTAGGATTCCATTATTTCCCCTCAAACAGTTGGCACCCATATTCATTTGGGTGAAGGGATGGAGGCCTCAGCTTCCATAGTTTCTTCAGGCTGAAAAGGGGGTAGAGCTGTCCTTGTCTCAGTGGGTCCCAAGGAGGAAGTTGACTGAAACCAAGCATAGATCTCATTCAGGGGATGATAGGTGAGTACAGACTGGTATCCACTGTTTGCTGCCAACTGTAGGTGAACTGGCCTGCAATCTGAGAACATAGACCAATATTTTATACCATTTACCATGATAAGGTTAAAATGAATATGTGACCTAAATATAAAGGGAGATACTACAAGAAACTTTGAAGAACATGGACCATATTACCTATCAGATTCATGGATAGGTGAACAACTTATGAACAAACAAAAAAATAGGATTATAGTAATGTAAAATGGATAATATTGATTACATTAAATTAAAAAGGTCTTGTACAAATAAAACAAATGTAGTCAAGATCAAAAAGAAAGCAGAAGTCTGTGGAGAAAATTTTACGAACTTCCTCAGATAAAGGTCTCATTTCTCAAATATATAAAGAATTTTATATATTTATAATTTTATCAAATCTATAAGAAGGTGAGTCATTCCCCAATTGATATATGGTCAAAGGACATGAAAAGCAGTTTTCTAATGAGGAAATCAAAGCAATTTGTAGTAATATAAAAATGTTCTAAATCATTATTGATTAAATAAATGCATATTAAAGCAACCTTGACATATTTTAATTTTAAAACTATAAGATTGGTTAAAATGATAGAAGGGGCAAGTGACAAATGTTGAAGGGGATATGTAAAAATTGGGACCTTAATTCATTGTTGGTGGATCTGTGAGCTGATCCAACCATGTTGGAGAGAGATTTGGAATTATGCTCAAAGAATTATTAAACTGCCTATGCCCTTTAACATAGTAATATTACTATTAGGCCTGTTTCCCAAGATGATTAGGGAAAATGGAATAGAACCTATATGTTCTAAAATATTTATAGCAGATCTCTTTGTGGTGGAAAAAAACCTGAAAATTATATGGATACCTATCAATTGGGGAATGGCAAAACAAACTGTGGTATATGTTCATGATGGAATAGTACTCTGCTATAAGAAACAGTGAGCGCAATGATTTTAGAAAAGCATAGAGATACCGCGACAAAATAATGATGAGTTAAACAAGCAAAACCATGAAAACATTGCATAGAGTAACAGCAATATTGTTTTAAGAACAGCTTTGAGCAACCAACTCATTCTGACTATTATAAATACCCAAAATGACTGCAAAGAACTATGAAGAAAGATGCTGTTTGAATCCAGAAAAAGAACTTACACATAGATATACACACATACATATTATGTATATATATATATATATATATATATATATATATACACACACATATTATATATGTATACTTGTGTATACAAACACACATACAAATTTGCATCTAATAAGTAATAATACAGATGCAAATTTGCATCTGTAAGTTCCGGGAGAGGGAAAGAAAAAGAAAGTTACTTTGTTGCATATCTGAAAGAAATAGAAAGTCGTACATAGTGGATCTGCAATTTCAGGTGCAATCCTGTTTTTCTACTCCACTTTGTTAAGGAATTAAATTTGGAATAAAATAAATACATTTTAAAAATTAAATTTTAAAAATCCAACCCCCTCAGTCAGAAGCTGCCCTTCCTCAGAAACAAAACAAAACTTTCAAACCAGCAGGGCATACTTGGTTCAGTGAAGTAGTCATTTATTAAATGGTGACCTAATCTGGTTAATGCAGCTTTCAAAACATCCTAATTCACTCCCCAGGAGGTAATTATGAACTGGGAGAGGTTGTCCCATGTCCCTGACTGAATCCTACATTACAACCTTAAAAGAAAATGATTTGTTATGCACTCAATATTTTTCTGTGATTAGGGAGGGGGCAGGATGAGGGAGATGATGGTAAATTTATGAAGTGAACTCATTTATTTTCAGTATAATCAAATTCCTTCTGTTGTAGATGAATTAAAGGGATAGAAGAAGGGAGTGTCAAGAGAAATCTAGCTTACAGCCCCTTAGCATTTGCTCACCCCACTCAATATGTAGTTACTTAGAATTATACAAAACTATAAGTCTATTTGTACTCCTAAGCAGGGAAGTGTAGGGCCAGAAATGACTCTAGAGATTATCTCTAGAGCATATCTCATCCAACCCCCTCAGTTTCCTTATCTGAAAAATCAGAGGGTTGTACAAGATCATCTGGGAGGTCCCTTCCAGCTCTGACATTTTGTGATTCTATGAATAAACCCTGAGTGGGTGCAATCATCATGTCTTGTTCCTCAGAGGGTTTTCAGAGACTAAACAGTGTGCATAAACACATAAAAAGTAGGAATTAAAGATATATCCTTCCTCAATATAAATATGTTAATATAAAAATTTAAATATATATATTTCTTTCTCTTATTTCCTCCCATCATTCTCAAAATTCATCTGACATAGAAGGAATCCAATTGTACCAAAAATAAATGGAGTCTCATTATATAAATACTATATTTACACATGTTTTATATGTATAAAATAACATATTTACATATATATGTGATATATATATATATACACATGCATGTGTCAAAGATATCAGAGATAGAATTTAATGCCATGTGTTCTTGGTTCTAATACACACATATATGTATATTAGACTACATACATATATGTATGTATATATACTCTGTTAGATTATCCCCAATTCCTAGACACTGACAAATTGAACAAAAAAGTTCCCTGTCTATGTTTCACCTTGTGGTATTTCATGTGTTTGTTTCACGATAGCTTTCAAGGGCATTAACATAGTTTGATGACATTTGGTGAGACAGTTCCTTCTGAGTGTGTGTGTGTGTGTGTGTGTGTGTGTGTGTGTGTGTGTGTGTGTAAGATGGACAGACAGAGAGGAAGAGAGGAGAGGAAATATTATGACATTGTGATCTAAGAGTCAGAGAAGTAGCCTGAGAACTACAAAGAGTTGGTTTCAAGTTCCATCTCTGACACAATTTGCTCTATGACCATTGACATACTATTTAAACTCTTGGTACTCCCAGGCAAGTCTCTAAAAGTACAAATTGCATATTAGGTGTTAATCTGCTTAGTAAAAGGAGCTTCCTCACTTTGGGAAGCAATACCAATGAAAACCACAGGTGCATTGCAAGGCATTGGGGAGAAGGGGAAAGTATATGGAAGCATATATGTTTGCGTGTGTATGTTGTATATGTGCATATGTATGTATGAGAGAGAAAAAACAAATCCAGCAGATTCTAACAAACTCTCTCTCTCTCTCTCTCTCTCTCTCTCTCTCTCTCTCTCTCTCTCTCTCTTTCTCTCTCTCTCTGTATCTGGTGTGTCTATCTCTCTAGGTCTCTGTCTTTCTGTATATGCATGTGTGTATTTGTATATAGATTGATATATAGATACAGACATATCTCTATTTATGTATATTAATATACATATGCATGGATGTATACATTTCCTTCCACTCAAGTTCTACTCTGATGCTTCTTCATACTATATGGCATAGAGATGACTTCTGGTCATCAAAGCCTGGGCATGAGTACTGGTAAATACTACCAAGCTGGAAAGCTTTCAGGTCTGGAGTAGTAATGGCTGATTTATCTATCATCTAAGGACCAACCCAGCTAAGTCAAGAAAGGTTTATCACATGATTAGCTGTGGGAAAATTGCATTTTACCTGCCACTCTTAGTCACAAAGAGCACATACTAAGTCACTGAGGGGTTATGTTCTGCATTGGTAAAGGCAGCAGCACAAACACTGAAGAAATCACAGACCTCTAAGTATTGAAGAATTTAATGTAACAATTGCTAAGCAATTCCCTAACAAAAATACTGAATTTTACAGACTCAGTAATGATAAAATCCATTATCAGTTCTCAGTCCTACTGAATCTTTCCCTGCATCCTCTATCAGCTTTTCTAGTCACTCAGAGGAAAATATAGCAGCATGAAGAGCTAATATTCTATGTTTCCAGCTGCCAAGGGTCGATAAAGATGCAAGCCAAGACCCAGCACCCTCACACCCCATGCTACACAGAAATGCACTATTTTGTGCTTAAATTCTTGACCCTGAAAGTAAGAAGTGTGTTATGGTGGAAATAGAACTGAAGACTTCAATGCAACAATATATCTCTATAATCTGTATCTGTGAGCAAAATATTATTGCAATGCATTAAAAATCCTGAAAGGCATACCCATATGGAAAATTTTATTGTCCATTATTTTGTCTTAAGATGGCAGTCTAGCCTGCAAATAGAAATTGAGCCTACGGATTTCCTTTAGAAGTCGCCAAATGAATTAAAATATATCTATATCTTTGAAAGATACAGAACAACTGGACAAACACAAAATGCCACAGGGTCAGTTGCAAACAGAGACTTCCTTTGGCTCGGTCAATAAGATTTTCAGTATCTGGAAAGTAGCTTTATTTCTGCCACAGAAAACCTTCTGTGTGGGCGACCACCTTTGACAAAGGTTTCACACTGAACAGGATCTTGAGATTTCAAAGACTGAGAAGTGACAGGTAAGATGACGACCTCTTAAATAGCATTCAAAACCACAGTCATGATCGCAGAAAATGACAGAACAATGTCCTATATTAAGAGCACAGCTTTAATAACCTAAGGAGCCTTTCATATGCTATTTTTGAACTCTTGAGGTCTGACCTTGCTCTGGTTGTTGGGAGGTGGAGAGGGGCAGGGGGAGAGGGGCAGGGGAAGACGGTCAGGGGATGCAGATTAGATTTATATTATCTATTACATGATTAAGGTAATCTTAAAATTACAAAGGGTTTTAGATCTTCAATTTTGGGGTAGGGAGATTTACTCACAATGATTAAATCCAAGATCTTTGAAGGATATGGGTATACTTGTTAGAACAATACTCTAATGACATGTTGTTGTTGTTGTTATTATGATTATTATTAGTTCAGTTATTTCAGTCATGTCCAACCCTTCATAATCTTATTTGAGGTTTTCTTGGTAAAGATACTGGAGTGTTTTTGCCATTTTCTTCTACAGGTCATTTTACTAATGAGGAAACTGAGGCAGATGGGGGTAAGTGACTTGCTCAGGTCACACAGCTAGTAAGTGTCTGAGACTGGATTTGAACTCATATCTTCTTGACTATAGTCCCTGAACTCTGTCCACTGAGCCATTGAGTTTTCTGTTGTTGTTGTCATTGTTATGTAATATTATTATGTTATTTTGTTACGTTATATTATTTTTCTATATTGTTTTGTTATATTATTAACTTGTTAGAGCAATCCTTTAATGATCAATCTTTTAATGATATACAGCAAACACCTTCATAAAGGCTCTATTACTTCTCACTTAGATTATTATTATAGTAAGTTCTGAATTGATGTCTTTGTCGCTTCTCTCCCAACTTCAGTTTATAACACACAATTAATAAAGTGACTTTCCTTAAATGTAATTCTAAGTTTATGAACCTCCTCATTACATTCCAGTGCCTTGTTATTATCTATATCCCATCAGGTGTTATGTCTTGTTGTTTCTGCCTTCATGACATCTCTTGTATACTCCCAATCCTTCCTCTGACAATGCCAGCACCCTGAAAACAAGGGAATTTATAAGTCATCTCATCTAATTCATTCATTTTATAAATTAGAAATTGAGACTCCTCAAACTTAAGTGACTTACTTAAAATATAAGTCAATTATAGAACTAGGACTGAAACTCAAGTTCTTTGAATCCAAATTCATCTCCCTTTCCACTGAACCACAAGGAAGTATGACACCACATGTGAATGTCCTTGCATGCCTAGTAAGTAGTATGAACTTTACTTGGAAGGCAACAAGCAAAGAGCTAAAGAGTTCTGAGTGGACAAAAGACATGACCAGATCTATCTCCAACAAGATTAGATTGGAAGAAAGTTGCTGAATGGGTTGGGGTGTGCTTTAAAGAGAGGAAGCCTAAGAAACCTGTGAAAAGGTAATTGCAATAATACAAGCAAGTATTAATGAAAACCTGAGCTAGGGTAGTTGCCATGAGAAAAGACAGGAGGCAATGGATGCTTGTGTTGTAGTGAATCCAAAACTAATAGATCCTAGTAACTGATAGAAATGAAAGGTCAAGGCAAGGAAAGAGTAAAAGAAATCACAAAATTACAAAGATAGCAGTCTACATGATGGTATTGCTGCTGGCAAACATAGTGACATCAGAAGAAAGAGCAAGTTTTAAGAAATATAATGAATTTTAAAATGCTGAGTTTAAAGTCTGGGGAGGAATCCAGGTGTACATGCCATATAAATAGTTAAAGGTGGAAAACTGAAGTGCAGAGAGGCTATAACTAGAAATGTAAATGTGGAAATATTAACTGGTTGTTCATTGCTGAGAGAAGGTAAATAAAGAGGACAAAATAGGATCTGGTCAAGGGGTAGGGAATCTGCAGCCTCAAGGCCGCATGTGGCCTTCTAGGTCCTCAAGTGCAGTCCTTTGGCTGAATCCAAACTTCACAGAACAAATCCCCTTAATAAAAGGATTTGTTCTATAAAATTTGGACTCAGTCAAAAGGTTGCACCCATGGACCTAGAGAACCACATGTGACCTCAAGGCCGTAGGTTCCCCCCCCCGATCTAGAACAAACCAAAGAGGGATACCCCACCCCTTTACGGGAACTGGTAGATGCTAGCAAAGGAAACTGAGGAGTAGCTCTCAGTGAGGTAGCTGGAGAGCCAGGGAATTGTTATATCTCTAAAGACAAGAGAGGAAAGGATTATGCAGTAGAAAGACAAAACATCCAAAGAAATTTTAAAAAGACAAAGGCCACCCCCCCAATAAAAAAAGAAGAAATCATTTGAATTTGATGATTAGGAAGTTGCTGATGAGCTAGGAAAATAATTTCGGTCTCATACATGATTGTGAGAACAGTCCAGTTACTAGGTGCTAAGTAGAGAGAAGATATTTGAGGAAACTTGTAGTGTCTTATAGGCAAATGGGAAGGAAGAAATTAAAGATGCATGAGAAAGAGAGCATGATGGATGGATCAAGGCCTTGAAGAAAGCAGTAGGGAATGGGATCAAGGGTTCAGGTAGAAGGATCAGCTTTAATGAATCTCCTGTAACCTGAGGGAAAAGAGTACTGTGGTGCTATAAAAGTTTCAGGAGGACAGAGGGGTAGAAAGGGTATTATTTATAGTAAGAAAGTTGATTAGTAGTTCTGGTCTAACATAGCCAAGCAGCAGCTTAGGCAGCAGAATGGGAGCTCTTGTTCTTTCAGACTTTTCAGGGTTTTCTCTGCAAATTTGTTTTTCACTACACTAGAAGAGACAAGCCCAAAACAAGCTTGGATGACTGGAGTGATGTATGGTTAATTGGAACGATTCCTTGGGCATTCTGTAGAGAGAAACAAATTAAAAATACAAATAGAACCTGAGGGCTGAAAGTGGTCATAGAATAAGATTTGGAGCTGGAAAGGATATTAGCAATCATATACTCCAATCCCCTCATTTTACAAATGAGCATTTATAAACTCAAGGTCACAGAGCCATTCATTGGCTGAACCAGGTTTCAGGACTACCTTCCCAATGCTCTTTTCTCTGATTCTTGGAAAGACAGTCTAGGCAAGCTTCAGATGAACTATAGCATACTTTGTGAATGCTAATTTAATCCTCTAATGCATTTAAACTCAAAAGACAATTCTTCAATAGCCTAAGTGTTTAGGGATTTTACTAAGGAAGTATTAATAGAAAGAAAGATACATCAACTCATGTCTCTTGGCCTGACACAGGCACAGGGCCCATGCTCTTAGTGGACCAGGAAGAGTCTACATTGAACATATTGAGCAGTATTTAACAATCATTTTCATAATGGGAAATCCATCAAAGCTGAAGTTCAACAGATATTCATTTAAAAGGCTATCCTCATTGTCATTTAGGGATTATTGGACTTCTATCAGTGACAGCTCTAAGAACCTGGAAGGGCATATGGTTCAAGACTCTCATTTTATAAGTGAGGAAACTAAGGCCCGGAGAGGCTGCAACTTATCCAAGATTATATAGGTAATAGCAGTCTTATTTAATATTCTGGTGCTCTAATTCTAAATCCAACATTCTTAAGAATCTCTAACTTCATTAAAGATCAGATTTATTGGGGGCAGAGCCAAGATGGTGGAGTAGAAATAGCTCATCCAAGCCACTCTGGCCCCAGATTCCCCCAAAACTATGTAAAAGGGGACTCTGAACAACTTCTGGAGCCCCAGCACCCACAGAACGACACAGAGAAGCTAACCTGCAGGAAGGACCAGCGCAGTGGTCTGGGAGCCGGCAGCACCCAGTGAGGAGAGCATGGGGAGCCGAGCCGAGCTGAGCCCAGGTCCCCGTGAGCCAAGGTTTTAGCCCCAGGGCGGTAGGGCCAGCAGCCAGCTGGAGGAACCCCAGAACACCAGCAGCTGTGGCAACTCCAGAATTATCAACATAGACATGCCTAGGACAAAGTAAGAGGTTAGTGTCCTATGGACTTTGGGACCAGTATTTGGGGAATGCGTCAGCTCCCTCCCCTGGCGGCTAGAAGCTGCTGAGGAGGCACACCATTTTGTAGTTTTCAGAGGCAGCTCCAGCTCCTGGCCTGCATGCTAACTGTAGGGAGATCCAGCGATCAGCCTTGGGGGGTAGTCGCTCTTGCTTTAACTTCCCTGGATCTGGATTGTGATCTGGGGCAGAAGTTGTGGGTGGGTTTACAGATTGCCAGAAACAGAAGTTGCCCCCGACACGTTCGGGACGAAAATTCCTCTATCTGGCCTTAAAGCCATAGGGTGGCAACAAGCCCAAAAGTCAAGTAATTAAGTGGCAACATGCCAAGGCAAAGGAAACAGAAAAATGCAACCCTAGACTCCTATTTTGGGGGCATGGAGCTGGAAAAGGACTGTGAAGTCAGAAGTCCTGCTCCAAAAGCCCCAGGAGAAAACATGAGCAGGTTGCAGGCCACAGAGGACCTTAAGAAGGACTTTAAAAATCAAATAAGAGAAGTGGAGGAAAAATTGGAAAGAGAAATGAGAAGGATGCAGGAAAAGTATGAAATGAGGGTCAACAGCCTAACTGAGGAAAACAACACCTTAAAAAATAGACTAACTCAAATGGCAAAGGAGGCCCAAAAGGGCAATGAAGAGAAGAATGCCTTAAAAAGTCGAATTTGCCAGATGGAAAAAGAATCTCAAAAGTTCACTGAGGAGATTCATTCCTTCAGAGTTAGACTGGAGCAAATGGAAGCTAATGACTTTATGAGAAATCAAGATGCTGTTAAGCAGATCCAAACAAATGAAAGATTAGAAGGCAATGTGAAATATCTCATGGGAAAAACCACTGACCTGGAAAATAGATCCAGGAGAGACAATTTAAAAATGATTGGACTACCTGAAAGCCATGATCAAAGAAAGAACCTAGAAATCACCCTTAAAGAAATTCTCAAGGAAAATTGCCTTGATGTTTTAGATCCAGAGGGCAAAATAGAGGTTGAAAGAATCCACAGATCACCTCCTGAAAAAGATCCCAAAAAGAAAACTCCCAGGAATATTATAGCCAGGTTCCAGAATCCCCAGATCAAGGAGAAAATACTACAAGCAGCCAGGAAGAAACAATTTCAATATTGTGGAAACACAATCAGAATAGCCCAGGACCTGGCAGCTTCTACACTGAGGGATCGAAGGGCATGGAATATGATATTCCAGAGGGCAAAAGAACTGGGAATGAACCCAAGGGTCACCTACCCAGCAAAACTGAGTATTTTGTTTCAGGGGAAAATATGGTCATTCAGTGGAATAGAGGACTTTCAAGCATTCTTGAGGAAAAAACCAGAGTTGAATAGAAAATTTGACATCCAGACACAAGAAGGAAGAGATGCCTGAGAAGGTAATCAGGGAAAAGAAATCAAAAGGAACTTATCAAAGTTGAACTATTTACATCCCTATATGGAAAAGCAATAACTGTGACTGATGAAACCTTTCTCACTATGAAAATAATGGAAGAAGGGTGTGTGGTCATATGAATACATATGTGAATGTGTGTGTATATGGTTACAATTATATATGGATAGAGGGCATAGGTTGAATTTGTTGGGAAGGGAGAATACTCAAGGGATGAAATTATGAGGTGAGAGAGGAAAGTGGCAAGAGGAGATGGGGAGAGACAGGGTAGGGTAAACTATCTCATGTAGAAGAAGCAAGGGGAAGTGGTTGCAAGGGAGGGGGAGAATAGAAGGCAAAAAAGGCAAAACCACATTCTCATTGAATTTGGTTCAGGGAGAGAATGACATACATACTAAATGGGATATCTCAACCTGCAGCAGAATAGGGGGAAGGGGGATGAGAGGAGGGATGATGGATGGGAGGGCATCCTTGGGGGGAGGGGAGGTTGGAAGTACCCACTATAGAAGAGGGACAGGATCATGTAGCGAATGGACCAGGTGGGGGTGGGATGAGTGGGAGGGAATTATAAACAGCCTTGTACAATACATCTACTATGATAATGTTTTGCATAGCTAGACATGTACAATATATACTGAATTACTTATCTCCCCAGAGGGAATGGGTGACAAGGGAGGAAGGAAATGGATCTGAAATTCGAGGTCTTAACATTAAATGTTTCAAATATATATAAATACTATTATTAATACTTTTTTGCTTATAATTGGGAGAGAAGATGTGCAGGCATTGGGACACAAAGATTCACCTTCCTCTAATGGCAAAGTCAAAGGGGGTATGGGAGAAGGTATTCGAGAGAGCAGATTGGAGGAAGCGATATCTTGTGGGACTGCTATTCTGAGAGGTTGGGTAGGGGAATAATGGGGGGAAATGATTGTAACTCAAAATCTGGCGGAAATGAATGATGTAAAACAGAAGTTAATAGAGCATTTGGTTAAAAAAAAGATCAGATTTATGTGCCACCTTCTATGGAAAACTTTTCTTGATCTTCCTAGTTTCTAGCATCTTCTTCATCTTTAAATTATCATGTATATAATAATGACCTACTTAGGCAACGATCATGAAACTAGCAGACAATGCCTGGCAGAAGCCAGCAATTGCTACTGGACAGAAACTACAAACCATATGAGAAAATGATATATATGTAAAGAAAACATAGCTTAATCTTAGGCAAGAATCCTGGGAAGCTAGTATCTAAAAAGGTTAAGGCTTGGGGTGGCTATTTGGCATGGTGAATAGAGTACCATCCCTGGAGTCAGGAGGTCCTGAGTTCAAGTCCAGCCTCAGATACTTAACACACTTACTAGCTGTGTGACCTTGGGCAAGTCACTTAATCCCAATTTCCCTGCCTTCCTCCATCCCAAAAGAAAAAAAAGGTTAAGGCTAATTCACATAGTCTGTGTTCCACTTTGGCTTTCTTGATGCAAAAACAATATCTATTATGTCTGAAAGCCCAAAATTTTGAATACTAATTCCATTAACCCTTTTGTTTTCAGTATTCCTTTGAGTTGTGGACACCAGTATTCCTGTTTTCTATAATGGAAGCAATAGAGGGCCCATTAGGAACACTTCCTCTTTGCTCAGTATGATTAACCCCAGGCATTCGGTATGCCTGCCACGGGGAACACTTAATTAGATGTCATTTTAAATTTTAAGTTTAAAAGACTTAGAACTGTTAAATACTAAACTTAACCAGAAGCTGAAAATAGCTTTCTGATCTACGTGACTTCCCAGACTTTCTCTACAATATCACAAAAACCTAGAAATTCACTCTTCTCCAAGATTCTACCATTTTGGAAAACCTTCACCTCTGCAACTTCTCCCTTTGTTTGACTGTCTCCTCCCAGAACCTTCATTATACAAAGGCTACTTAGGTCGATCTTCATTTCTCTCTAGACTGTACTCCAGAGTCTTCAGATTGTCTCTATCACACCACTATCCCTTTTCTGATTCCTTTTATCTGTCCTACCCTATGAAATATAAACTCCTTGAGAGCAGGGGCTCTCTTTGCTTTTGCTCATATTTTTATTGCCAGTATTTAGACACATTAGAAGAGTTTAACAAATGCTCATTGATTTGTTGATTCTATTTGAGATCTAAAGCAGAAGGCCAAAGTCAAATGCTTAACTGAAAGCAGTCTACCTTTAGATTTAACTGCCTTCTATTTCTTTGGGACATTTCATCATTGGGTGAATTCTCCTCATTTCTTCTTAAATTCCTGGTGAATCTTACCTCCCCACAAGCCCCCATTTTTCCTCCTATATTTCAAGGATTTCTACTACAATCTCTGGATACGCAGAGACACTAAATTTCCTGGTTCCAGAGAAGGAAAGTACCTGTCCAGGAATAGGAAGACAGGAAGAGGAAAAAATAAACTGGTGCTGAAATTGTCAGAAAAGCAAGTCAGATCTTAGAACACTAGTATGATACGGGAAGGCCAGATGACTGTGCTCCAAAGTAAAGGCCTTTCAGTAAGCCATTAACAGAGGTATATTAAAATCATACATTTATGAAGTAACTGCTACATATAGGTCACTGGTAATACAAAGTGAAAAAAATAAAATAGTTTCTTCTGTTCTTAACATCTGAGGGACAGATATTTCAAAAACTGACAACAGGTCAAGAACTGTGAAGGCAAAAAAAAAAGAAGGAAAGGAGAGGGGATGGTAAAAGAAGAAAGAGGAGGGGAGGAGAGGAGATAGGAAGGAAGGGAAAGTGAGAGGAAAACCTTGGGCAAGTCGTTTAAGGTCTTTTTGCCTCAGTTTCCTAAATTTTAAAATGGGAATAATAATAGTACCTACTTGTTGTAAAGATAACATTTGCAAAAAAAAAAAGGCACATAGTAGGTATTGTATAATCCAATCCAAGAAATCTAATCCAATAAGCATTTATTAAGTGTCTATGACTGGTCAGACACTGTACTAAGTGCTTGGAGATACAATTAACAAAAAGAAAGATGCTTTAAACAAATTTACAATCTAAAGTGAGAGAAAATATACAAAAGAAGGAAGGAAAGAAAGAGAGGAGGTTGGACAGGATACCAAGGAGTACCCTGTGTGTGGTTACCTTGTTCCATCAAGTTGAAAACAGGCAAAATAAAGTAATTTAAGAAGGAGAGGGAAGGAAAGAGGAAAGGCGTATAACAGTAAGCACCCCAGCATCCCTAGGGTGATTGCCAATACAGGTTCTTAGATCTGCTTTTCTAAAGGAAAGCAACTTAAAATGGGTCAACAATCTTGCTTTAATTAAGCATATGTCATTTACCTAGTTCAGGGGGAAAAGGTCAGCACCCCGAACTTCAGAAAAACAAACAAGTTATAAGCAGACAAAAAATACAGACAGAGAAACAGATCAGCAGACAGGCTTCCAACTATCTGACCATCACATCCATACCTAGTCACACTTACCAGAGAGGAAAGCACCAACATCTGGGTTTTCAAAGCTGGGGTACTCAACGGCTGCCCAGAGTCTCGTCTGGTCAAATCACACAACACATCTCAAAGTGAGCCCCGAAATAAAACCTCACATCAGGGTTTATATAGCTTTCTCCTGCCTCAGAGAATGTCACAATCCTCTTGACCCACTGCCCAATCACAGAGCACCAAGATGTGGGTGTTCCTGAAAACCAGCCTCCTGCCACAGGCTCTGGGTGACCACATTCAGCCTATTAGAGGGCAAAGTATATTTTCAAATTAAGGAAGGTTCTCAGAGTCACTTAAGCCTATCAAAGGGCCAAAGGGCAGGGAAGATCTTAAATTCCCATTCCCATAATAAGGAGAGATCTAGATTCTGCTACTTATTACCTCTAAGACTTAGAGCAAAATGTTTAGTTTCTTTGGATCTCACTTTGCTCTACAATACTATTCTATATTACTTCTAAGTTACTTTCCAACTCTAAATGTATGACATTACAAAGGACCATAGAATGCTAGCAGCCATTTGATCCAATCCTTCCATTTTATATATGTGGAAAATAAGGCCCAGAGAAGGGAAAAAGACTTGGCCAAGACAAAACAACTAGTAAATGTGGGAGGTGGGATTTGAAACCAAGATGTCTAGACTCCAATTCAAACCCTCTTTCCACAATGCCCTATAGTTTCTTCCAATCAGATACCACCCTGCCATTCCAACTTAATCTCATAGTTTTCCCCTCCATGTTCTTGAACTTAATCTCTGACTCCCAAATATGTTTGCACTCTCATGCGTCCATATCTTTGCTTAAGCTATTCCTTATGTTTGGGATGCATTCCCTCACATCTCTTTTATACTCATTTCTGGAGGATAAACTGGAACTGGACAGCTCCAACTGGTCAGTACTGCTCTTCCCTCCTTCCCTTCTTCTATTCTTTCCTTCCTTCCTTTTTCCCATCTTTCTAACTTTCCTCATTCCTCCCTTCCCTTCCCTTCCCTGTGGAATCATACACTTACATGTGGATGCTCTGCCCAAAGGGATATCAATTTCTTGAAATAGAGCTCCATTAAACCACTTTTGATAAAACCCATTCAGATTCAAATGAAGCTACTGGACTATGCTTTAAAAGTATAACACTTTGGTTCTTTCTGATTGGCCAATAATAAGTTCCAGTCCAACCCTCTGTTGGTCATTGTTTGAGCTTTGATGACTATGAGTGAGTGTAAACAGACATTGTTTCTGTTCTGACCAGAAACCCTGAGAGTTTTCCCCTACCAGATGGAGCTTTTTTGCTAGATATAAGAGGTCATTTTTGTTTCATTTCTTACCCAGCCTTAATCACTCAATGGGTGTTACCTCAGATAAACTGAGACCTGGGAAAGACCTTATCTTAAAAGACCAAGGTTTCCCACTGCATATGGGACCATTTCTAGTCTTCCTGATCTGTCTTGCCACTGGACCCAGATAACTCTGGAGGAGAGAGTGAGGCTAATGACTTTGCACATCCCTACCACGTCACTTAAATCTAATTTACTGTCAAGCCAAGATGTCACCTTCCTGATATCATTAGTCCTCTTCAAAAACTGAAGGACAGACAACAATGTTCTTTTCTGAAATTTTCCCTGATCCTCAGTTGCTAATGAGCTTTGGAACTTGATTTTGCTTAGCACCTCTCTATTTCTCACTGTGAGTCTATGAATTCTCTTTTTCTATGACCTCCCTGCCTCATGATAAGACATGATTTCCTAGCAGGGATGATATCTTCTCTAAATGTGGTGTTTTCTTAAGCACCTAACACAGTGGTCTGTTCATACCAGTTCATAACATTTTTGTAGAATGAATTATCACCATTTTTCCAAGGTTAGCATGAAACCATGTCTAGTAGACTGGAAATTGCTTGAGAGCAGGAACTGATTTTCATTTTGTTTTTGTATAACCCTCACCTCAGACAATGTCTTGTACATATCAGGCACTCAATAAGGGCTTCTCAAATTGAACTGAAAAGTAGGAGGATGGGACTGAGTAATGATGATGGTGGTGGTGGTGATAACTGGCATTTAACAGCACTCTAAGGTTTGCAAGGAGCTTAACATATGTCCTTTAATTTGATTCCTCATAACATCAAAACAACTCTTGGGAGGAGCCATTATGTTGGTGATTTTACAGATAAGGATACTGAGGCTCAGTGAAGTTAAGAAACTCTAGAAAAAAATGTAGAAGTACCCCAGAAGCAAACTCCACTATTTTCAAAAAGCTTATTAAAGCCAGTTTTATTGCCAACTTCATTAGATAGCACAGTGATTTCATTGAACATGGTGCTTTTAATGGTATTTATACAAAAAGCAAAACAACTGGACACTGTAACTGTAGTAACCAAGATTGTCCCTGGAGGAGAGTAGAAAAAATACTTCCCCTCCCTTCTTCAAAGAAGTGGGTGGAAAGGGCTAAGAGTGTGGAATATTGCATACAATGTGAGAATCAGTTGATGTTTTGGCATTTTTCTTGATCTGCTTTTTTGTTTCTTTTTTTTTTTGGGGGGGGGGTATTACAAGGGATGGTCCACTGGGGAGGGGAGAAAGAAGGATATCTTCAAAAATGAATATGATGTAGGAATGAAAGATAATTAAAATATAAGAAAATAGTTTGTTAAATTGAATCAAGTTTAAAATTGCACCTGTTTCTACCCCCTCCCTCCTTGGAGAAATAGAAGAACAGTATACTGATTTCCTAACAGGTGTCTCTGTTTCACAGCCATTCTTTGCCCCCTATGCATCACCTCCCTCCTGAATTTGTGCATTTGTTCTACCCAGTGACTGGTGGGTGAGATGTGGGTTGGGGATTCTTTGTTATATGCACTGTTCTCTTAACAGAAGTACCAAAATTAGAATCTTGTCAAGTACATGTTTAAGCTATGCATCTATGACCCAGTGGATTCAGGACAAGCAGTTCTGCCTACACAGTGGGGTGAGAAAGGCACCAGGAGGTCATGTGCCCTCAAATGCCTCCCCACCCAGGTGTCACTGTCTTCTCCTTCACCTCTGTTTCACATAAAGGAAGTAGTTATCTTTGCTAAAAAAACAAAACAAAACCTCCATAATGAACAAGTGATTTCATAACTTCCCAGCTTCTCTAGCACATTGCCCCCTCTATTATCTCCACTTTCCCACTAATCTTCAATCTCTCTCTATCAGCTGCTTCCTTGCTACTTACAAATATATCCATGTCTCCCTCAGCCTCCCTTGATCCCACCAACCCTACTAGGTATTATCATATGTATCTCTTTTTTTTTAATGGTTAAGCTTATAAAAGATGTCAACAATCAGAGCCTCCATTTCTCTCTCTGTCTCTCTTCTCTCTTCTCTCTTCTCTCTCTCTCTCTCTCTCTCTCTCTCTCTCTCTCTCTCCCCCCCCCCCCCCCCCCCCCACTCTCCCCTCACACTCCCTGCTGTACAACTTCCAAGCACCTAATTCACCTGAAATTGATCTTTATCAAATTATCAGTGATCTAAATGCCAATCTAATGATTTTTGTCACTTTTCTTTTTTATCTTTCTGCAGCCTTTGGCAATTGCTTTCCTCTCTACATTTTCATGACACTACACTCTCCTTCTTCCTCTGTCTCTCTGACCACTGCTCAGATTCTTTTGCTCCCACTATCAATGTCCCACAATACTTTGTTCTGGTCGTTCTTTGCTTCCCTACTGTGCTATTTCCCTTGGTGGTCTCATTAGCTCCCATGGATTCAATTATCTTCTCTATGCAGATGATTCTCAGATCTATTTACCTGTCCCTAACCTCTCTGCTGACCTTCAGTCTCACATCTCCAACTGCTTATTGGACATCTTAATCAGGGTGCCCCATCAAGACCTAAAACTCAATATGTTCTAAACTGAACTTATTATTTCCCCCACAAAGCCTCCCCTCTTCCTAACATTTGCATTACTCTAAAGGGTATTATTATCTTCCCAGGCATTCAGTCTCACTCCCTAAAAATGGCTTGTTCAAAGTAACATCGGAAGGTAATGGCAAACAATGATTTGCACCCAGGTGTAAGCAGGGCTGATGGATATCACTGGCTAAGATGTACTTTTTTGGTACTATTTCTATAAGCTCCTCTACCAATTGCATTTCCCAACCCTTCCATGACCACCAACCCTCCCACCCACCTCAAATAGCCTATGCCTAAGTGTGGGCTAGCTTTATCCCTTTCTACTCACCCACCTCCAACCTGTGATGGAGGACAATCATTTATTAGTCTTGAAAATATCCAATAATGTTTACTATTGCTTTGCATACAGCTATTCTCTACAGTCTGCAAAGCGATTGGCATGTATTGTCTCCTGTGACTCTCCTAACAATCACGTAAAGTAGTTGTTATTGTTTAGTATTTTTCAGTCCTGTTCAACTCTTTGTGACCCTCTTTGGGGTTTTCTTGGCAAAGATACTGGCATGGTTTGCCATTTCCTTCTCCAGATCATTTTACAGATGAGAAAATGAGGCCACCAGGGTTAAGTGATTTGCCCAAGGTCAGAGAGCTAGTAAGTGTTTAAGGTCAGAGTTGAGCTCAGGTCTTCCTGACTCCATGCCTGATGCTCTATCTGCTAGATATCTGCTCACTGCCCCTTGTGAAATAAGTACTAAGGTATTATTCTCCTCATTTTACAAATGAGGAAACTGATGTTTAGAGGGGTTACTAAGATAGTCAAAGTCAGAATTTGAACTCTGGTCTAATACACTTATAGCTTATACCTTAGACACCAAACCACGACACTGGGCTAGTTACCAGAGAGTTAAAGATAGACATTTCACAGTCCCTACTCTCAAGAAATCTATATACTAATGTTGGGGTGGTCCTAAAAAAGATAGGCAAAATAATTGATAGAAGGGATTCCACAATTTAACTCCCTAGGACTTGATTTATTTATGTACATGCTACATGAGGGGTTGGACAAGATGACCTCTCATTCTAGCATTGCTTCATCTATTCTAACTATCTTGGCAGAATTGAGTATTCTGACTCTGACAGGAACAAGGTTTACCATTCTGGTTATCAGCCATGTCTGATCACATGAAACACAGTCCCCACAATGTACCTGAGCCCTATTCTTCCAGTCTGGCACTGGGAACAGCTGCCTAATTTGTTCCCAGTTGTCCTCATTTCCTAAGGTGACCTTATCACCTTATTTACCCAGTCATTTCAGCTCATTTGTTCCACTCAGGGATTGGTGGGTGAGAGTGGGGGTTCTTTTTATAATCTTGTCTTTTGACAGAAGAATCTAAATTGCCGTCTTGTCAAACATATGCTTAAATGGTGCCTCTACAACTTCTTTCCTTTTAGGCTGAAAAGTAGAATATATCTCATTTTACCATGTTGGTAAATGACAGGGATGCTTAGAACAGAACCAATCCCTAACAATCTAGGGAGGGACTTGACAAAGAAATCTCAAGGGTTAATGATTTAACTCTTTTTTTTTTAAACTTGAAAATGTCTTAATGATATATTTTGCTAATTTTGCCTTTCTTTGTATCTCCCATGATTAGCACAGTACCTAACATATAATGAGTGCATAATGAGTACTTGTTGACTAATAGAGTGACAGACATTTGCATCACCTTCGTTTCCAAGTCCTCTTCCCTCTCCTACTCAGCAATCTGTCTTTTCTGACACAGTTTAAGGAATAAAGTTAAAAAAGCAATTCAGCAAAATCAGCCAACACCATATTTATTAAATTTCTGCCATGTGTAGAACATTCAGAAAGAGAAAAAATCCCTGTAAGATGCAATTCTTTTCCTCTTAGAACTTATGATCTTAGTTGGAGGATGAGACTGAAACAGACAATTATAAAGCACAATAACATAAAGCAATTGCATTAGAGATGTAGAAAACCAAGTATTATAGATAAGGCTATAATAAACTGCTTTAAAAATATTGAGTCAAGAACTTATGACCTTTGTCTACAAGGGTCCTATAACCTCTGGAACAGGAATAGCTAAAAGAATAAGAATAAAGGAAAAGTTACAGGAGGAAATAAACAATAAAACTATACTAGTAGGGCACCTCAACTTGCCTCTCTCAGAACTAGAAAAATCTAAGCATAAACTATTTTTTAAATAAGTTAAGAAGATGGATAGAATTTTATGAAACACAATAAAATAAACTATTGATTGATTCAATTTTATAAAAGAAGAAAACCAAATTACCAGTATAAAAATGAAAAAAGGTGAAGAAATCAATCAATTAAGAAAAAAATTAATTTGGCCCCATTATATGCCTCTAAATCTGACAAAAATCTAAGTGAAATGAATGACTATTTGCAAATATATATGTTGACCATATTAACAGAAAAAGAAATAAAATATGTAAATAACCCTGTCTTAGAAAAAGAAATTAAATAAGTCATAAATGAGTTCTCTTAGAAAAAAATCCCCAGGATCAGATGGATTCACAAGTGAATTCTACCAAATATTTAAAGAACAATTAAGTCCAATACTATATGAATTATTTGGAAAAATAGGTTAAAGAGTTCTAATAAATTCCTTTTACATCACAAATATGGATTTTCTACCTAAACCAGGAAGAGCAAAAACAAACAAACAAAACTATGAACTGATTCCCTAATGAATATTGCTGCAAAAATCTTCAATAAAATATTAGTAAAGAAACTACAGTAATATATCACAAAGGCGATACATTATAACGAGATGGGATTTATACCACGAATGCATGGTCTGTTCAATCTTAGGAAAACTGTTAGCATAATTGACCATATCAATAACAAAAAAAATCATGATTATCTCAATAGATACAGAAAAAGCTATTAACAAAATCTAATACTCATTCCTATCAAAAAACACTTGAAAGCACAGGAATAAATGGAGTTGTTTTTTTTTTTTTAATGTAAGTTGCATCTATTGTGGTGAGTGAAATCTGAAATAACTGACAAACAAAGATTCAAACTTCTAAATATATCCATTTATTAAGCAATGCATGCCAATTGCATCACAATTTGAGACCAAGCCTACCCAGTTTGGCACTGGGCCCCAAATACAAGGGGAAACAGATTATTATTAATTAAAAGAAAACAATTAACAGAATATAAACTATGATAGAAGATTAGGTAACTTAATTTCTAATCAGAGGAAAGACTAGGGGCTTTTTGTAAATATTCAAGCATTTCACTTAGACTTTCAGATTTATTACTGTATAACTGGACAAAATAACAAATAATTGCTTTAATTTTATCTTCTTTGGTAGTGAATACACTGTTTTCATTTTTCTACTGGTAATTTGGTTTTTATCTTTCTTTGTAATCAAATTAACCAATGATTTATCCATTTCCATTAGTTTTTTTTTTTTGTAAAAACAAGTTCCCTTCTTAATTTTTTAATTTAAATTAATTTATTAAGTGGTTCAATGTTTTTTTAACTTTGAATTTTATTTATTTTTTCTTTGATTTTCAGGATTTCCAATTATGTATTTAATTGGGAATGTTTAATTTGTCCTTTTTTAAAATTAATTTACTTATTTTTTGTTTACAACATTCAATTCCACAAGCTTTCGAGTTCCAAATCATCTCCCCTCCCTCCTCCCACCCTATCCCTAAGATGTCATGCAATCTGATATAGAATTATAACCATTGGAATTAACAAAAGAAGACACAAAGCAAAAAAAGAGGGAGAATAAATAGTATGTTTCTATCTGCATTCAGACTCGTAATTCTTTCTCTGTATGTGGATAGCATTTTCCATTATGAGCCTTTTGGAATTGTCTCAGAAATTTGCATGACTGGGAAGAGCCACGTCTATCAAAGTTAAGTCACTGCACAATGTGGCTGTAACTGTGTGCAATATTCTCCTGATACCACTCCCCTCACTCAGCATCAGTTCATATAAGTTTTTCCAGTTGTTTTTTCCTGAAATCCACCTGCTTATCATTTCTTACAATACAATATTATGCCATTACATTCATATACCACTTGTTCCACCATTCTCTAACTGATGAGCATCCCCTCAATCTCCAGTTCTTTGCCACCACAAAAAGAGCTGCTATAAATATTTTTGTACATATGAGTCCTCTTCCTATTTTTATGACCTCTTTGGGATACAGTCTTAGAAGTGGTTATTTGTTCTTTTCCTATTTTTTAATTGTCTGCCTAATTCATTGATCTACTATTCTATTGATATATACATTTAGTGATAAAACTTTTCCTCCAAATATTGCTTTGGTTGCATCCCACAAAATATGTTTTATATTGTCTCATGGTTGTCATTCTCTTCAATGAAATTGCTGGTTATTTTTATGATTTATTCGTTGACCCACTCGTTCTCTGGGAATAGATTATTTACTTTCCAACTAATTTTAATCTATGCTTCCATGATACTTTATTGAATGTATTTTTTTTTGCTTTATGGTCTAGAAAGAGTGTTTAATATTTCTGCTTTTCTGCATTTTTGTTAGGTTTTTATACCTTAATACATGGTCATTTTTGTGCAGGTGCTATGTACACCTGAAAAAAAATATAGTCCTAGTTCCATTCAATTTTCTCCAGAGTCCTATCATATCTAGCTTTGCTAATATTCTATTTATCTTCTTCACTTCTTTCTTGTTTATTTTAAGATTAGATTTATCTAGTTTTGTAAAGAGAAAATTAAGTTTCCCCCACTAGTATAGTTTTACTCTCTCTTTCCTCCTGAAACTCATTTAGCTTTTCCTTTAACAATTTAGATGTTTTGCTATTTGTTGCATCTATGTTACAGTACATTTTAGTGAAATGTGGTTTCACTGATTATCTTTTTTAATTAGGTACAATTTTGCTTTTTCTTTGTTTCAGAACATAGTTGCTATCCCTGCCCTTTTTCACTTCATTTTATTCATAATAGATTTTACTCCAGCCCCTAACTTTAACTCTGCTTGTGTCTCTTTGTTTCAAGTATGTTTCTTATGAACAACATAGTGTTGGATTCTAGTTTCCAATCCATTCTGGAGTGAGTTCATTCTGTCAGCCACCTGCCATTTTCCTTTCCACTGTAAAAGTCCTTCCTTGTACACCTTTTAAGTGAGATAATTTTACCCATTCTTCCTTTATCATCCCCTTTCTCACAATGTACCCCTTTTGTTACCACATTCTTTTTTTTAATCATCCCAAAATAATCAACTTACTCCTGTGCCCTCTATATATTTAGACTCATTCTAACTGCCCTAATAACAATAAGGTTCTTAGGAGTTACATATATCATCTTCCCATATTGAATGCAAAGAGTTTAATCATATTAAGTCCTTTATGATTTCTTTTTCACGCTTAAGTTTTTGTGCTTCTCTTGAGTCCTATATTTGAATGACAAATTGTCTATTCATCTCTGGTGTTTTCATTGGGATGTTTGAAAGTCCCCCATCTTGGTAAATATCCATTTTCCCCTAGAGGATTATGCTCAGTACTGTTTAGTATATTTTCTTCATTGTAATGTTACCATTTTTTCTTACAGAATATCATATGTCATATCATATCATATGTCAAGTCCTCCACCCCTTTAATGTGGAAACTGCTAAATCTTATGTGAACCTAACTGTTGCTCCCCAGTATCTGAATGATTGCTTTCAGGCTGGATAGGTATCATTTGCAAGGCACTTAAAGTTTGGAAAGTGATTTTACATACATTTGATCCTCAAAACAGCTCTGTGAGATAAATTATTATTACCATGAAATAATAAAATATCTTATAATAATAAGTATTATTATTATCATGGAGGAAACTATTAGAGGTCAAGTGATTTGTGATAAGTTGCCAAACTAGGAAGTGTATGAGGTGGGAGTTGAACCAGGTCTTCTCAGCTCCAATTCCAATACTCTATCTTCTCTGCCATAACACTTCAGGATTATTGCTTATTGGCTATTTCATGCCAATTTCTCTGAATGTGTCTGTGTTTCCTCTTATGTAACCTTCTTTGTATCATTCCCCATTCCTCTTGTCTCCCCTTCAGGAGGCAATTAGAAAATCAAAATAGAGATAGAAATTAATAAGAATTCTAGATTAAAATCAAAAGCATTGACTGAGTCCTGGCTCTAGCATTTACTACCAATATGACTTTCAGCAAGTTGACCTCTAATAGTCTCACGTTCTACATTCATAGAATAAGATTATTAGCATCTGTCTTGGCTACCTCACAGAGGCACCATAAAGATACAATGAGGTAATGTTTATGAATGTGCTTTTGAAAAATATAAAGCTTTTATGCTTAAAAAGATTATAGTAATTTGAGGAGGTGGAGCCAAGATGGAGGCATAGAAGTAGGAAAACTCTGTGAGATCCTCCCATAACCACCTCAAATACCTATAAAATGTGGCTCTTAACAAATTTTAGAGCTGCAGAACCCAAAAAGTGGCAGAAAGAAACAAATTTCCCACTGAAGACAGCCCAGCAGGTGGACAGGAAGGGTTCATTGCAGGGCACTGGGAGCTCAGCACAGCCCCCTATGAGCCCATGGTTTTAGCCCCAGGGCAACCCCTGACTAGCAGCAGCTAGAGCAGATTTAAGGAGAGTGGATCACCAGCAGCAGTGGAGGTTTCCAGAATTATCAACCCATGAATGCCAAAGAAAAAGTAAGAGGTCAGTGTAGAACTGTGTTGGAACTGGGGAGGAGTGGGTCCAGCCCTTGGCCCCAAAGCAAGAAATGGCAGAGGTACTGTAGCCATGCAGCCACCACAACATGGCTGCTTCAGAGCTCCTGGTCTGCAGATTGTAGTGGGGCCAAGCAAACATTTTGAGGGTAATCACTCTTGCTTTGACCTGTCTGGATCTGGATCGTGGTCTTGGGTGGTGGTTCTGAGTTGTATGACCAGTGAGCCAGAGTATGTGGAGGCTGTAGAGGTGGCACCCTCCTAATAGCTCCAGCAGCTGCAAAAAAACCAGCAATTTGGGACAAAGCTCTCCACTCTGGAAGCAGAGTTCTACTGTGGCAAAGAGCTCAAAAGTCAAGTAATTGAGTGGCAACATGAGCAAGAAAAGATAGCAAAGCAAGCACAGAAATCCAACTTTAGATTCCTTTTTTAGGGACAGAAAGGGGAAAAGCATGGAATGGGAGGAAGACGACAAAGTCAGAACTCCTTAACCAAAAGCTTCCAAGAAAAATATGGATTGGTTACAGGCCATGGAGGAACTCAAGGAGGATTTTGAAAACAAAGAAAGAGAAGTGGAGGAAAAGTTGGGAAGAAAAAATAGAATGATTGCAGAAAATCATGAAAAGAGAGGCAACAACCTAAATGATGAAAACAACACCTTAAAAATAGAATAAGTCAGGGGCGGCTAGGTGGCTCAGTGAGTAGGGCATCAGCCCTGGAGTCAGAAGGACCTGAGTTCGGATCTGGCCTCAGACACTTAACGTGCACAAACAAAACCCTAGCCGTGTGACCTTGGGCAAGTTACTTAACCCCAATTGCCCTCCAAAAAGCAAAAAAAAAAAAAATAGAATAAGTCAAATGGAAAAAGAGGCCCAAAAAAGCCATTGAGGAGAAGAATGCCTTGAAAAGCCAAATTTGCCAGATGGAAAAATAATTTCAAAAGCTCACTGAAGAGAATAATTCCTTCAGAATTAGACTGCAGCAAATGGAAGCTAGTGGCTTTAGGAGAAATCAAGATACTATTAAACAGATCCAAACAAATGAAAAAATAGAAGGCAATGTGAAATATCTCATTGAGAAAACCACTGAACTGGAAAATGGATCCAGGAGAGATAATTTAAAAATTATTGGACTACCTGAAAGCCATAATAAAAAAAAGAACCTAGAAATCATCCTTCAAGAAATTCTCAAGGAAAATTGCCCCAATGTTTTAGAACCAGAAGGCAAAATAGAAGTTGAAAGAATCCACTCATCACCTCTTGAAAAATATCCCAAAACAAAAACTCCTAGGAATATTGTAGCCAGGTTATGGAATTCCTAGATCAAGGAGAAAATATTACAAGCAGCCAAGAAGAAACAATTTGAATATTGTGGAAACACAACCAGGATAACACAGGATCTGGCAGCTTTTACATTGAAGGACTGAAGGGCTTGGAATATGATATTTCAGAGGTCAAAAGAGCTAGGATTAAAACAAAGAATCACCTACCCAGCAAAACTGAGTATAATGCTTAAAGGGAAAATATGGTCATTCAGTGAAATAGAGGACTTTCAAGCATTCTTGATGGAAAAACCAGAGTTGAATACAAAATTTGACATTCAGATACAAGAAGCAAGAAAAGCATGAGAAGGTAAACAGGGAAAAGAAATCATAAGGAACTTATCAAAGTTGAACTATTTACATGTCTACATGGAAAAACAATAATTGTAACTTATGAAACTTTTCTCAGTATGAAGATAATTGAGGGGAATATAAATGTGTGTGTATATACATATATATGTATATATGTGTATATAGGAGGGTATATGTGAGTATGAATACATATGTGAGTGTGTGTATATATGTGTACAGGTATACATTCACAGAGGGCACAGGAACAATTGAATAGGAAAGGAGGATCCTTAAAAAGTGAAATTGAGGGGCGGCTAGGTGGCGCAGTGAATAGAGTGAATAGAGCACCAACCCTGGAATCAGAAGGACCTGAGTTCGGAGCCGGCCTCCAACACTTAATCCATACAAAAAACAAAAACCTAGCCGTGTAACCTTGGGCAAGTTATTTAACCCCAATTGCCCTAAAGGGGCGGCTAGGTGGCGCAGTGAGTAAGAGCGCCGGCCTCGGAGTTTGGATGACCCGAGATCAGATCTGGCCTCAGAAAATGAGCACCCACGCAGAAATAATGACTAGCCGTGTAACCCTGAGCAAGTTACTTAACCCCAATTGCTTTAAAAAAAAAGTGAAATTGAGAGGTGAGAGAGGAATATAATGAAAGGAGATGGGGAGAGACAAAATAGGGTAAATTATCTCATATAGAAGAGGCAAGGGATAACTGTTACAATGGAGGGGAAGAACAGGAAGGCAAAAGGGAATGTGTCAACCTTACTCTCATTGAATTTGGCTTAGGGAGGGAATGACTTTCACACTAAATTGGGTATCTTGCCCTACAGGAGAGTAGGGAGGAAGGGGATGAGAGGCAGGATGATGTAGGGGAGGGCAGGTTGGGGAGGGAGGGTAGTTAGAAGCACACACTATTGAAAAGGGACAGGGTCAAAGCAGAGAATAGAACAAGTGGGGGGTGGAATAGGATGGAGGGAAATATAGTCAGTCTTTCACAATATATCCTCTATGGAAATGTTTTGTGTAGCTACACATGTATGCCCTTTATTCAATTGCTTATCTTCCCAGTAAAGGTGGGTGACAAGTGAGGAAGGGAAAGAATCTGGAATTCAAAGTTGTAAAATTAAATGTTTAAAAAATATTATAATTTTTACATGCAACTGGGAAATAAGATATATAGGCACTGGGGTATGGAGATACATCTTGCCCTACTGGAAAGTCAGAGGAGTAATGGAGGAGGATATAGGAGAGAACAGATTGGGAGAAGGGCTATACAGTGGGATCACTGTTTTGGGGTGGTGGTTAGGGGAAAGATGGGTAGAAAATTTGTAACTCAAAATCTTGTGGAAATGAATAATATAAACTAAAAATAAATATAAAATTTAATTTAAAAAAAAGATTACAATAATTCCTCAAATGTTTGTAGGGCAGAGACAATCAAACTTATATAGCAACCATCTTACTTGCCATGAATACAATCAAAATAGGTAACTCCTTCCCACCGAAAAGCTAATTAGTCTTGATCTTTCTGTTGTACCATAAGTAACAAATACAACGAAGGTCTTTTCTTTTCACAGACTATTATAAGAAACAATGCAGGTCCAGTAAAACACATGTTTTTCAGTATGTCGTAAATTTTATTTTTTTTTAATTAAACAAATGCTTTATTAACTTCTGGTTTACATCCTTCATTTCCACCAGATTATGAGTTACATTTTCCCCTATTTTTCCCTACCCACCACCCCAGAAGAGCAGTCCCACTAGATATGCCCTCATCCAATCTGCTCTCTCCCATATCTTCTCCCATATACCCTTCGACTTTGCCATTAGGGCAAGATGAATCTCTGAGCCTCAATGCCTGGACATCTTATGAAACATTTAATTTTTAAACTTTGATTTTCAGATCCATTCCCTTCCTCCCTTGTCACCCACTCCCTCTGAGAAGATAAGCAATTCAGTATGTGTTGTACGTGTATAGCTATGCAAAACATTACCATAGTAGATATATTGTAAAAGACTGTTTATATTTCCCTCCCACCCGTCTCACCTCCCACCTGGTCCATTCCCTACTTTGATCCTGTCCCTCTTTGATAGTGGGTACTTCCAACTTCCCCTCCCCACAGAATGCCCTCCCCTCCATCATACCCCCTCTTTCCCCTGCTCAAGAGAGTGAGTGAGGGTAAGATGTTCCATTTAGTATGTATGTGATTCTCTCCTTGAGCCAACTTCAATGAGAATATGCTTTTGCCTTTTTGCCTCCCTGTTCTTCCCCTCCCCTGCAACTACTTCCCCTTGCATCTTCTACATGAGATAGTTTACCCTACCCTGTCTCTCTCCATCTCCTCTTGCCACTTTCCTCTCTCACCTCTTGACTTCACCCCTTAAGAATCATCCCTTCCTTGGGGCGGCTAGGTGGCTCAGTGAGCAGAGCACCGGCCCCGGAGCCAGAAGGACCCAAGTTCGGATCCGGCCCCAGACACCCAACACACAAACAAAAACCCAGCAGAGTGACCCCGGGCAAGTCACCCAACCCCAAATGCCCTCCCAAAAAAAAAAAAAAAAGAATCATCCCTTCCCATCAAATTCAACCTGTGCCCTCTATCCATGTATACCTGTGGATATATGCCATGTACCCTTCTTCAATTATTTTCATAATAAGAAAGGTTTCATCAAACACAGTTATTGTTTTTCTATGTAGGAATGTAAATAGTCCAACTTTGATAAGTTCCTTTTGATTTCTTTTCCTTGATTACCTTCTCAAGCATCTCTTGCTTCTTGTGTCTGAATGTCAAATTTTCTATTGAACTCTGGTTTTTTCATCAAGAATGCTTGAAAGTCCTCTATTCCACTGAATGACCATAGTTTCCCCTGAAACAAGATACTCAGTTTTGCTGGGTAGGTGACCCTTGGCTTCAATCCCAGCTCTTTTGCCCTCTGGAATATCATATTCCATGCTCTCTCCACAATTGCTGGTGTTTTGGGGTCCCTCCAGCCAGCTGAAGGCCCGGCCACCCTGGGGTTAAAACCGGGGACCTGGGGGCTCTGCGAACTGTGCTATCGGTTCCCAGCACGCTGTGCTGCCTGCTCTCAGAGCACTGCACTGGCTGCTCCCTGCAGGGCTGCCGGGCTGTCCTCAGCAGGAGGTTAGCTTCTCTGTGCCGTTCTGTGGGTGCTGTGGCTCCAGAAGTTGTTCGGAGTCCCCTTTCACATTGTTTGAAATTTGTGTGGGGCAGAGCACATTGGAAATGCTGTTTCTACTCTGCCATCTTGGCTCCACCCCCAAAACACATTTTTTTATTCTTCCATGTTTGAACTATCTGAGGTACTGTAGTGCCAATGCAATATTTACAGCACCCACAATCATGATAAAGATCATGACTATAAGTATCACATGACGTTGGATCACAAAATATACCAGGTTCTCCAGAAAGAGGACAGAACTAAAGGGTTTATTTAGACACCAGAAAACCGAATCCCAAAACCAGTAAGCTGATTCCATCGTGGTACCTAAGATATTCAGAAGCTATAATAATGCCGAGAGCCACAGCATCCTTCAGCCTTCCCACAACCCAATATGCCTTCCCACAAACCAATATTAGATCAATATTTATTCATAAACCTTTCTATCTCCTTAATGAGTGTCCTCTCTCTCCCCCAATGTCTGGCTAGCTCTAAACATGAGCTTCCTGTGGGCTCTGCTTCCCTTCAGCAAATTCCCTCTATCACAGGTTCCATGTGACTACATTCAGCTTATTAGGAGGCAGAGTTTATCTTCACAGCAGGGAAGCCTCCTGTGGGCTCTGCTGTACCCTTCAGCAAAATTTCTCCATCACAGGTTCCATGTGATTACATTCAGCATATTTGGGAGCAGAGTTTACTTCCAAAGCAGGGGAAATCTTCAAACTCCCCCTAGGTCTATTAAGGGACAGAGAAGATGTTCAAATTCCCATTCCCATTACAGGTACTAGAAAATTCAAGATAGTTTCTGGTATAACAAAGATTATGCTATAAAGTAGTTACAAATTCACCTCTTTGGTATTGACCTGTCAATAGACATTGAAAAGGACTGTGAAGGAAATCATACACTTATGTATCATAAAAGAAACATTTTAGATAGAACATCAAAGACCTGTAAGATTAGTTTCCAGAATATTTAGTTATGGTATGATAAAATATGAGCTAGAAAATACTTTAGAGTTCATCTAGCTGAAACTCTTCATTTATACATCAGAAAACTAAGGCCGAGTTAGGTCCTGAGGCTTAACTACAGTCAGTGATATTGGATTCTAGAGGTGAAATTTGGACCCAAGTCTTCCTAGTTCACTTTCAGTGCTCTTATCATAATTCTAGACTGTGTCTCTTGTAATACCACACTAATAAATAAAATTATAATGTTAAGATGACAGAAATTTGGCTCCTTGTGACTTAGGAACATAAAATTTAGATTTTAAAGTGACTTTGGTGATCATTTAATATTGCTTCTCTGATTTAAAAATGGTCCAGGAAGCTCAATTGATTTTTCCATAGGCATGTAGGTAGTAAGAATGTAAATACTATAATCTGTGATTAGACCTATCAATATTATTGACCTATGATGAAAAGTACAATCTATCTTCAAAGAAATAACTTATGGACTCTGAATGCAGTTTGAAGTACACATTCTTTTTACTTTATTTTTCTTGGGGTTATTTTGGTTTATGTTTTTTTCACAATATGACTAATATTGAAATATATTTTGTATAACTGCACATGCATAATCTATACCAAATTACTTACTTTTTCAATTAAGCTGGAGGGTAGGGAGGGAAATAATTTGGAACCCAATTTTTTAATGGTAAAAAATTCATTTTACACATTAATGTAGGAAAAATAAAATACTTTTTTGCAAAGGTGAGCTGGATGATATCAGAAAATCTGGAAAGACTTATATGAACTGATGCAAAATGAAGTAAGCACAACCAAGAGAACATTGTATACAGTAATAGTAATAGTCTAAGATTTAGCTACTGTGATTAAAACATTCATCCAAGACAATTCCAAAGGATCCATGATGAAAAATATTATCCATCTCCAGACAGAGAAGAGTGATAAAGTCAGAATACGTATTGAGACACTTTTTCTTGTTTTATTTTGTCTGTTTTCTTTTACAATATGACTAATATAGAAATATGTTTTTCAAAACTTGACAGGTATAATCTATATTAAATTACTTGACTTCTCAAAGAGGGGGGAAGAGTAGGAGGGAGGAAGAGAATTTGGAACTCAAAATAAAAAAAAAATCATTGTTCACTTAACACTTATTAGCCATGTGACCTTGGGCAAGTCATTTCATCCCAATTGCCTTTCCAAAAAGCCAAAAAGATCATTGTTAAAAATTTTACATATATAGGCCCAAAAGGCTATAAATAATTTCATACCCTTTGACCCAGCAATACCACTTCTAGGGTTATATCCCAAAGAGATCATAGAAGTTGAAGGAAGACCCATATGTACAAAAATATTTATAGCAGCTATTTTCGTGGTTGCAAAGAATTGGAAATTAAAGGGGTGCCCATCAACTGGGGAATGGCTAAACAAGTTGTGGTATATACATGTAATGGAATACTATTGTTCTATAAGAAACAAGGAGGAGACGGTTTTCATATTTACCTGGAGAGGCTTATAGAAACTGATGCTGAGTGAGAAGAGTAGAACCAGGAGAAATTTGTATACAATCACAGACACAACATACGTGTGATGACCAACTATGACAAACTAGACTCTTCTCAGCAATGCAGTGATATAAGTCAATCCTGAAAGACTCATGAAGGAGAGAGATGTAACATCCAGAGATATAACTAGAAAGAACTGAGCTTGAAACCTGATGGAAGCAAACTAACTGATCTTTTTCTTTTCATTGTTTGGTTTTATTTCTTCTTTACCATTTTTCATTCCACCTAGTATAATAGGCCTTTGTAACTTAACTAGTGTTTAATGTGAAAGTATTTGCAGATCCTATACTGGGCTATATGCCATCGTGGGGGGCGGGGAGAGGGAAGGAAGGGAAATTTGAAACTCAAGGAACTACAGAATTGAATCTTGTAAACTAAAAATAAATAATTTTTTTAAAAAGTACATATAATTGAGAATTATGTAATGAAATAAATAAAAATGTATTCTTTAAGAAAGAAAATAAATGAGAGGCTCCTGAAATAGGTTTTTGTTTTTGTTTTTGTTTTTTTAAAGAGAGAAGAGAGATTACCTTCTGCAAAATTTAGATCAGAGACTTTGGCTTTGATTCTTGTCAAAATCCTAGAGCATGTTATTAAATTCATGGTTTTTGAGTATTTAGAAAGGAAAGCAGTAGTTACTAAGAATCATCATAGTTTTATATTGAACTAGTCAGACCAGTCTAATGGCTTTTCCTTTTGTGAATGACTTACTTTGCTGGTAAATCAGAGGGATTCTATATGCATACAAGGTAATGAGATTTGTGAAAAGATTTTGAAAAAAGTCACATCATCAAAAAGAGTTTCTCTTGACCTTCATGTCCCACCACTCTCCTCCCCCTTTTAGCTAAACTTTATTAAAACATCTCTGTGTTGTAGATAGCTAGATATATAAAACAGTCATTAAGCACTGACTGTCTACACTGTACAAAAATACAAACAAGAGAGTGCTTACTCTAAAAGAGATTATATTCTAATGCAGGAAAGGAGAGTAATAAAGAAGGAAAGGAGGGAGGTCAGTCCCATGAGAGGCAAAGTGAATGGCATAAAGTGGAAAAGTAGAAAACTGTAGGAAATTAGTTGGAAGCAAAATGAAAATAGCTATCACCCTCCTGAAATATCAATCCAAGGCAGAGAGTTCTATAATTCCACTTCCTCACAATCCACACTATTATTTATCCTTTTCACTTGGATTTCTCTTCATGCATAAACTATTTTCTGGGGGAGAGGGGGTGAGAAGCAAATAGGGCTAAGTGACTTGCCCAGGGTCATACAGCTAGTAAATGTCTGAAGCTGGATTTGAACTCAGGTCTTTCTGACTCCAGAGCCTATGTTCTATTCACCATGCCATCTAGCTTTTCCTGAATGTTTTTAATTATAAAATCTTATGTATTTTATAGTCTTTGACTTCTTTGGTCTCTTCACAACTTTTTATGCTATTACAGTTAACAAGATAGGGATAAGTAAATAAAGGGAGATTGAAATGTAAGGAGATATGGGCAATGTTAGAAGGGCTAAAGTTCCCAATAAAATGGGAGGGGACAGGACCCAGGACACAAGTATGGGGCTTGTGTAGGCAAAGAGAAAAAGGTACTTCTTCCTCAAAGATAGAAGCAAAGGGGGGGGGGGGAAATGAGGGATGGTGTTGAGATGATTTGAAATATGTAACTAGAGAGAAGAGGGAGTTCATGACAAATGACCTGAGATTCTGTCTGCTTGTATTACCTATCTAATAGACTCACAGACCTTGAGAGGGAAGCATTTTTGTGAACTTTAATGTGCTATATAAATGAGAAATTATTATCATATGAATTTTCTCCTCCTCTCATAGCTTATAACTAGTGTTCTTTTCACTCGACAATCCCCATTTCCACTACTCATCTGTGTGACCTTGGATAAGGCTATTAGTCTTTCTTGGCATCAACTTTCTCATCTGTAAAATTACATTGTTTAGCTTAATCATATGGTCATAGATTAAGAGATGTAAAAGACTTATGGGTAACCTATCCTAACCCTCTCATTTTACATATAAGGAAAGTGAGGTCTAGAGATTTAATTTCAAGTTCATTTTCAAAAATCATTTAGTATGCATTTATTTGCTAAATAGATGGATTTAAATTCCTCAAATCTCTGTCCATTTTTGACCCTGACAACCCTATTACTGGCTCTTCCTCCTTAAAAATGGTTTTAAGACCCTTCCTCTCCTCTTAACTCTAATCTAAAACTATGTTCTATTTGTGCCTCTATTTTCCAGTAACAAATAAAACCAGCTGTGTTCAACATAAAATCAGTTTAAATTTTTCAGATGACTTTTGACAAAGTCCCCCATAAAAGGCTGTTATATAAACAGCATCCTTAGGAAAACTTGTACAAGAGATAAAGTCCTATCAGGAGTTGGAGGCAGGTTAAGGGATAGAAATAAATGGTCAGTTGCCAGCACTGGCAAAAGAAGAGTAGCAGTGTTCGATATATTGGTTAACTATCCAGAAGTGGGAGCTGACAGCAAGGTGGTCATATTTGCTGACAGAATTACTCCAGTTAATCAAGATGAAGGATTATTGTAAGGAAATGCCAAAGGAGCTAAGAAAACTAAGTCACCAAGAAAGTAAGCTCAGGCAACAGTCAGTCTGAGTTTAAGATGATGTACATGGCAAAGCATAATTGAAAGTACTCATGAATTCCAATAAAACTTTTCATTATAATTTCTAAAGAAGATATTAAAGTGTAAGGATGCTAAAGCATTCTAAAATATTAAATACACCCACCTCAACTTATCAAACCAAATATTTCCATAAAGATGTAAATCAATAAATGTATGCCAATAAATATAGCAATATACATGTATTAAGTGTCTACTGTATGCGAGGCATGGAGGATAAAATTTAAAAACAATACAGTTCATGGTCTCCCTCATGAGTTTATATTATCAAACAGCAAAAATGTTGGCTAAAACCAGAGCATTTTAAATGTTATTTTTTTTCTTTTGTGTTTGTGGTACATTTAAATTTTTTTTTAAATTTTCATTTTGTTTTATTTTGGTTTGCCCAGTTGAAGAGATGAGAACACCCTCTCACTGGTATAAAAAAACATTGTGGCTTAATAAAATGAATGTGACAGGGGAAGAGGATGAAGTATAACAGCCCGGTTTTTAAGGTCATGGGGTTGATTAGATTTGGAATTTTAGAAATATAGGTTCATAGATGGTATATAACAACATGTGGTAAAGCTGTTCAGCTGAGGGAGAGAATTAGAGACTCTACACCAGACCCAACAGACATATAATCTAGGTTTGCACTGCTACTACTGCTGTTCCAGACTGGTCCACCACAGTGTGAGAGGACAAGGTAATGTATAAGTGGACATATAAAGACTAGAAAAATCTCATTTGGACCGATTTAAATGTTACAAAAGGAATGCCAAAGATTCTGTCTCCTCTACTCAAAGTATTTTAGTGGTTCCCCACCTTCTATTGGATAAAGTCTAGACTCCTTAGCTCAACAATCAAAGCCCTTTCTAAGCACATCCCAAGCTATGGGCCTACTCCTATTTCATATTGCTTTCCAGTAAAGATTTTCTGCTGTAGATCCAATGGGGTATTCACTGTCTTCTAAACTTTTTTTGCTGTTTGGAGGGAAATTGGGGTTAAGTGACTTGCCCAAGGTCACATGACTAGTGTTAAGTGTCTGAGGCCAGATTTGAATTCAGGTCCCCCTGAGTCCAGGGCCAGTGCTCTATTCACTTCGACACCTAGCCACCCCAAAACTCAGATCTACTTTTTTTTTTTAGTTTTTTGGTCTTCATTAATTTGGTTACTTTTTGTTTACAAGATTCAATTCTACAATTCCTTGAGTTTCAAATTTTCTCCCTCTCCCTCCCCTCCCCCACCAATGGTGGTATATAATCAAGTATAGGATCTGCAAATACTTTCACATTAGACATTACTCATGTTAGAAAGAAAGATTGTATCAGATGGAATGAACAATGAGAAAGAGGAAACAAAACCAAACAAGAAAAAGAAAGAGAGCAGGTAGTTTGCTTCAATCTGCATTCAAACTCTGTTCTTTCTAGTTCTTTCTCTGAATGTAGACATCTCTCTCCATAGTGAGTATTTTGGAGTTGAGTTATAACCCTGCATTGCTAAGAAGAGTCCAGTCTATCAATACTGGTTGTCACACATACATTGTGTCTGTAATTGTGTACAAATTTCTCCTGGTTCTGCTCTTCTCACTCAATGTCAGTTTGTATAAGCCTCTCCAGGTAAATATGAAGTCTGTCTGCTTATGGCACAATAGTATTCTTATGGCACAATAGTATTCCATGACATTCATATACTACAACTTGTTTAGCCATTCCCCAATTGATGGGCATCCCTTTAAGTTCGAATTTTTTGCCACCACGAAAAGAGCTGCTATAAATATTTTTGTACAAATGGGTCTTCAAACTCAGATCTTCTTGACCCCAAGTACAACACTATATGGACTTTGCCACCTAATTGCTTCCACGATAATCCTTAACTTCAGGTTTCTGACCTATACTCTATTATATAGCCTGGAGAAGAGAAGTTCTGTGGAAGGCATGATGGCTGCCTTTAAACATTTAAAGGGCTGTCACATTCAGGAGACACATCAGAATCATAGTAAAGTTTCTTACTACCTGATGTTTTCAAGCAGAAGTAATAGAATCCCACTGGTCAGGGATGATGTTGAGCATACATGTCAAAAGCAGTCACAAAACTTCCCAGTATAATCAAACCAGATTTAAACAGAATTGGCAAAAGTTGACCAAAATAAGTAAAAATACAATGTGACACAGATAATGATAATTTTTGGTTTTCTAAGTCAATCTGTAGCCTACAGAGATCCATTTCTATTTGAAATTGAAACCCATGGTGTGGAGGATACAAGTACAGGTCCAGGTTAGACTATGTGATCCTTGAGTTTCCTACCAGTGCCAAGATTCTTTGGCTCCTTGAGCTGGCAACTGATCCTGAACAGGTAAGAAATGTTCCCTTGACTCAGGAAGTACCAATCTTAACTAAGCTTCAAGTAAGAAAAGCCCAAGTACCAAGGAGCTTTGCCCATAGCTGGAAATTTATGGAAGGCACCACAATGGGTACAGATTTTTATACTCCCAAAATAGAATCACAAAATCTTAGAGCTGGACAAAATCCCTGAGGCCATAGAATCCAATCCATTTCCATTTAGAAATCCATTATAAAATATACCAAACAATGGTTCATCTAACAGTCAATTAATTAACATTTATTAAGTACCTATTATGGGCCAGATGCTATAAGTGCTAGAAATACAAGGAACTTGGGCAAAAGAAAGATACCATTAAAACTCCTCACTACAAACAAGACACAGGACAAATTGTAAATAACCAAAAAAAAAAGGTAAGGCACTAGAATTCAGAGGAAATTGGAAGGGAACCCTGTGGAAGGTAGATTTTTTGCTTGTACTTAAAGGAAACCATAGGAGCCAGGGGATAGGAATAAGACTAAAATTCCAAGGATAAGGGACAGTTAGTGAAATGCCCAGAGTGGGGAGATGGAGTGTCTTGTTTGACAACCCACAATAAGGCCAGTGTCACTAAATTAAAGAGTACAGAGAAGAGAGAGTCTTTCATCAAGAAGACTGGAGAAGTAGGGAGGGGGAGCAGGGAGACAGGTTATGAAGTGCTTTGAGAATTGCCAAAAAGGATTTTATATTTGATCCTAGAGGTGATGGAGAACCACTTGAATTTATTGAATATGTGTCTGACAAGGTCAGACTTGTGTTTAAGGAAAATAACTTTGTCAACTGACTGGAGGATGGATTGGAGAGGGTAGAAACTTATGACAGGCAGACCATACAGCAGGCTATAGTTATAATCTAGATGTGAGGTGATGAGGGCCTGAACTAGGGTGGTGGCAATACCAGAGGAGAGAAGGAAGAATATCCAGGAAATAGTACAAAGGGAAAAATCATTAGACTTTGCTTGAAGACCACTAGTGATTGGTATCTTATAGGGCAGCAGAACATGCCAGTTCTAGACAACTATAATTGCTAGGAGATTTTGTTTGCTTGTTGTTTTTGTTTGTTTGTTTTCCCCTGGTATCCAGCATAAATCTATCCATTTTCAGCTTTTATCCATTACTCCTAGTTCTGCCCTTGGGTAGAATAACCCTATTCTCTTCTCCACAGGACATCTCTTCAAATACTTGAAGACAGCTGTCATATCCCAACTGAGCCTTTTCTCCTCCAGGTTAAATAACCCCAGTTGTTTCAAAATATCTTCATATGGCATTAACTTGGGACTTTTTGCCATACCAATAGCTTCTGCTGGCCTTGCTTCCATCTGTCATTGTTTTCCCTATGTTCTCTGGGACCTCATCAGCTCACATGAGTTTACTTATAATCTCAATGCTTATGACTCTTTTCACAAGGCCACACCCTTCTTTATACCTTGATCATACCCTTATCTCCCCATCTTTTCCAGCCAGTTACTCCTTCAATCATTCCTTTTCTTTAGTTAACCGTCAGTCTCTATGGACTGGTTCCTTATTTCCTTCAAACACACCTAAGCCTCAACCAATCTTAAAAAAAAAAACAAAAAAAAACTTTATTTTGTCATTCCCTCAAGCTATAATCCTATATCGCTCTTCCCTTTTCTAAACTCCTAATAAATGTTAGATACACTCACTGCCTCCTCATTCCCTCCTCTTCAAATTTTTTTCCTCAACCTTTTAAAACTGAATTTTGAACCTCAAAAATCAACTGATTTAAAGTTACCAGTCATCTAACTGCCAAATATGGGGATCTTTTTTTCTGTCTTCAATATTTTCTCCCTTAAAAACCTTGTGTGTAATTTGTATTTATCATGAGGAAAAGTAAAATTATGCTCTATTATTGAATAACCAATATTACTCTATAATCCATCCTTCTCATTCCGAAGTGAAAGTAGTTTCTGAAGGGCATGACTGAGTAATGTGGTCACTCCTAGCTGCCAAGGCACATGCTCATTAACCAGGTTGGGCTAGGCCCCTACAAAGTGGGACCTTTGATTCTTTTTACCCCATAGACAGAAAACCAGCTCGAGCTAGGCCCTATCCAGGGGACAAGTATCCTGTTCTCACTTTCTAACCAAAGTTAAGGGTGATTTGGGAAACCTAAAGAAATTATTTTGTTTATTTATTTTGCTAGTTAAGATTGCTGGAGACAACTAGGTCTCATAAAGCAACTAGCATTCCTAAATTATCAGAAAGCAATACAATCAGCCACTTCTGAAGACCAGTCCATTTTCCCCAGCTGCACACTAATTCTATCTCCTAAGGAATGTCCCTGCTACACACCAGGTGTAATAGGGAGGAAGTAAGAATTCTTAAATCACCCCCTCATTTAAAAGTCTACCAGTAAGGACTGCCTTGCCTTTGCCAAGAGAAGTCCCAGTGATTTGCTGTCAGGCCATTCAGAAGGAAGACACACCTAAGTTTATGTCAGCCTTCACTCCAGACTTTTTGGCATAAATTAAGGCAATCCATTGATCCCTTTATTGTCAGGATGTATGCCCCTGTTAATAAGTGAGATCTTGCTCAGAGAATTGACTCAGTTTGCCTTTTCATTAAATTTTACTCATGACAATTGTTTATGTCTATGTGTGTGTGTGTATATATATATATATATATATATATATATATATATGTATGTATGTATGTATGTATGTATGTATGTATGTATGTCTTCTCCCCAAGAGAATGGCCTTGAGAGAAAAGACTGTTTCATTTTTGTCTTTGTGTGGCTATGGCTTAGCACAGTGCTTATGCTTATTGATTGATTGATTTGTTGGAGTCTAAAATTACATAATCTGCTCAGAGTTCTAGGAAAAAGGCTTCAAAATGGTATAGTCATTTTGAGCCATATGGGCAGGGTTGTGTTAGGCAGAGATGTTAATTAGAGGTGAGAGATCTGAACTGAATTTGCCAATAAATAAAAGCTCATTTTATGTGCATTCAAGGATGCTACTTCATGTGTCAGGGTCAAGGAAATACTGACATGTGGTTACTAGCCATGTTTAAAGTGAGAAATCTATAACCCTGTACTAGACAGTAGCACAGAAAGATAGACTGATATCAGTTACAAAGGGAATTCATTGATGACTCATGTCAATCTTGGGGGTTTCTAGTGGAATGATACTTGTTCTTGTCCTAATTTGTGTTTTTATCAATGATTTAGATATAGGCATATTTGTCAGATTTTCTGATGACTAAATGATAAGGGGGGTAAGTCTAGAGAATGATCTTAATATGTGAGGACATTGGGTTGAAATAACTGACATAAAGTGTAAAAGGAATAAATGCAACGTCTTATACTTCAGTTTAAAGTAAATTAGTTTAGGAGTCATAGCTAAACAAAAATTATCCTGAAAAAAAGATTTAGGATCTTTGATTGACTTTAAACTTGACATTAGCCAACAGTGTAATATAGCAGTCAAGAAATATAATGTACTATCATCTCAGGAAGGAGGATCTGTCAGAGCTGGGTAAGAGAAAGTGCAGGGCCGGTGGCAGCAACAGCAGCTTCTCCTGGAGCTATCAGCCCACAGCCTCGATGTTTAAAAATCACCTCCCTGAACTTCTGAGAGCCAAAATGGTAAAATAAACCCTAGATGCTATAATGCCCCTCCCTGACCCTGCAAACTCAGAGATTATTGCCCCACCATAAAATCCTGAAATAATGGAACCAGCAGCAGGCTTGGAAGTCCTAGAGGAAGAGTGTGACTGAAGCTGTGCCAGACCTGCAGTGAAGGGCCAGAGGTGTCCCAACAAACCCCATCTCAGCTGGTAAGCAGGAGATCCTGAAATCCAGGGGGGTAGAGCCAGCAAGCCCTAACACCAGAAGCCCAGGTGTGTCTTAGTACAATCACAGAAATCTTCAGACACTAGCATGGCAGGCCACCAGGTGCTGAGCCTGCCTGAGTTCTAGCCCAGGGACACAGAGGCAAAAACCTGAAGTGGCTAGACTATGCCTCCCCCACATGTTACTCTGTGAGCCTCAGGGTAACCAAGGAAAAACACTGAGAGTCCTGGCTTTGGCTTCAGTCTAGACACCCAAAGGCTACAGCACACAAAGTCAACAACCAGGCCCCTAGTTCCCAGTTTGAGAGGCATGGGTCAAAGTCCTCTGTACCCCAGAAGCAGAAATCTACTTTGAGAGCCAGGAGAGAGGCAATCACAATGGGCCAGAAGCAACTTGGAAAGAAAAAACCAAAGACTATTGAATCCAATTATTGTGAAGAAGAATCACTTTCAGGAGACACCATCAAGTCTATATCCACACCTGAGACCACAGAAGGAAATATGAACTAGTCTCAAGCCCCAAAAGCATTCTTGAAAGAGCTCAGGAAGGATTTTAAAAGCCAGCTTAGAGAGGTAGAAGATAAATTGACCAATTCTTTTTAAAATGGGGAAAAAAGTCTCACTGGAGAAAACAAATACTTAAAAGGTAAAATTGGTGAACTGGGATGGGAGGTTCAAAATCTAACTGGAGAAAATACCTCCCTAAAATGAGATCTGGTCATATGGAAAAGAGCTTTAAAAACTAACAGAGGAAAATAATTCACTAAAAATTAGAATCTGTCAAGTTGAAGCTAATGACTCTATAATGCATTAAGAATCAGTCAAACAAAATATAAAGATTGAAAAAAATAGAAGAAAATGTAAAATATCTCATTGGAAAACAATTGACCTAGAAAACAGATGCAGGAGAGATAATCTAAGAATTATTAGACTATCAAAAAGCATCCTGGAAAACATCCTCCAAGAAATTATCATAGAAAACTTTCCTAAGGTCCTAGAACCAGAGGGTAAAATAGTTATTGAAAGAATTCACTGGACACTTCCTGAAAGAGATCCCAAGTTGAAAACTCCAAGAAATATTGTAGCCAAATTCCAGAATTATTAGGTCAAGGAGAAAATACTACAAGAAGCCAGAAAGAAATAATTCAAATACCATGAAACTAGTCAGCATCATACAGGACCTAGCAGCTTCTACATTAAAAGATCAGAGGGATTAGAATTTGATATTTTGTAAGGCAAAAGAGCTTGGACTACAACCAAGGATCAATTCTCCAGCAAAACTGAGCATAATCTTTCAGTCAAGGAAATGGCCATTCAGTAAAATAGGGGATTTCCAGAACTTCCTGATGAAAAAGCCAGTACTCAATGGAAAATTTGATCTCCAAATACAAGACTCAAGAGAGACATAACAAGATAAACAAGGAAAACACACACCTACACACATACACACACACACACATTCTCGAACATAACCTGTGATTCAATAAGAGCAAACTGTTTACATCCCTATATGGGAAGGTTATAACTGTCAATATTGTGGATTGTATAATTAACACATTTTAAAGGGATATACATAGATAGAGGATGTGAGTATAAATGAACTAATCTGATGATTAAAAAAAAAAGGAAAGGGAAAATTAGATAAAAAGGGTAAATTATGCCACACGAAGAGGCATAAAAACATACTATAGTAGAGAGAGGGAAAGAAGGGGGGGAGATGAATATTATATGAACTTTGCTCTCATTGGTTTTGGTTCAAGGAGGGATTAACATACTCAGTTAAGTTTAGGATTCTAATATGAAAAGACACAGAAACCAATCATAGTTGAGGGAAAGGAGGGAGAGAGAAAAGCATCGTATGAAATTTACTCTCATTTGGTTTGGGTTCAAGGAGGGAATAACATATTTTTTTAAGTATAAAAATCTACTGTACTCTACAGGAAGTAGGTGGGAAAAGGGAGAAAAAGGAGGGGTGGTTGGAAGGGAGGGAAGCAGTAGTAAGGAGAAAAGGTAGTTAAAGGGAGGGAGGTGCATGTGAAGGGAACACTGAGGGAGGCAGTGGTCAAAAGGAAAACTCTTAAGCAGGGGAAGGGAGAAAGGAGAAATAAAAGCATAAACAGGGGAGGGAATAGGATGGAGGGAAAGACGAAGATAGTAATCACAACTGTGAATGTGAATGAGATGAACTCGACCATAAAAAGGAGGCAGATAGCAGAAAGGATTAAAAACCATAATCCTACAACATGTTATCTACAAGAAACACATTTGAAACAAAAGAATACACATAAGATAAAGGTAAAAGGCTGGAGTAGAATATATTATGCTTCAGCTCAAGTTAAGAAAAAAAAAGCAGGGGTAGCAATCCTTAACTCAGACAAAGAAAAGGCAAAAATAGATCATATTAAAAGAGATAAGGAAGGAAACTATATCCTGCTAAAAGGCACCGTGGAGAATGAAGCAACATCATTACTTTATATATATGCACAAAGTGGCATAGCATTCAGATTCCTAGAGGAGAAGTTAAGGGAATCAGAGGAAGAAATTGATACCAAAACTATACTAGTGGAGGACCTCAATCTCCCCCTCTCTGAGCTTGATAAATCTAACCTAAAAATAAACAAGAAAGAAGTTAAGGAGGAGGATAGGATTTTAGAGAGGGTAGATTTGATAGACCTCTAGAGAAAATGGAATGGGGATAAAAAGGAATATACCTTCCTCTCAATGGCACATGGCACATACACAAAAAATTGACCACGTACTAGGGCATAAAAACCTCACAATTCAGTGCAGAAATGCAGAAATGTTAAACTTGGGCAGAGTAGAAACAGCACTTCCACAGCACTCCAGCCCACACCACTTCAAAATCATGTAAAAGGGGGACTCTGAACAACCTCTGGAGTTCCAGCACTCACAGAACGAAACACAGAAGCTAATCTCCCGATGAGGACAGCCCAGCAGCCCAGGAGGGAACACCCAGTGCAGTGCTTTTGGAGCCAAGCCCAGGACCTCCTGAGTTGGAGGTTTTAGCCCCAGGGTGGACAGACCAGCAGCCAGCTGGAGGGACCCCAGAACACCACCAGCTATGGCTTTTTCCAGAATTTCCAAAACAAAGTGCGAGGTTAATGCCCTATGGACTTTGGGACCAGTATTTGGGAGCGTGTTGGCATCTTCCCCTGGGGGCTAGAAGTGGCCAAGGAGACATGGCACAGACACCATTTGCAGCTTCAGTTGCAGCTTCAGCTCCTGGTCTGCAAACTGTAGGTGGATCCGGGATCAGTCTGGGCAGGTAATCGCTCTTGCTTTAACCTCCCTGGATCTGGATTGCGGTCTGGGGTGGATGTCCTGGGGTGTGTGTCCAACTTGCCAGAGCATGTGGAAGCTTCATAGAGGCCACCCAACTAATACCTCTGGAAGTTGAGAAGACCCCCAACGTTTGGGACAGAAGCTCCCCTGTCTGGTGGCAGAGTCCTACTGTGGCAAAAAGCCCAAAATTCAATTAATTAAGTGGCAACATGCCTAGGCAAAGGAAACAAAATAAATAGAAAAATTCAACATTTGACTCCTATTTTGGTGGCAAAGAGGATCAAAGCATGGAACAGAAGGAGGTCTGTGAGGTCAGAAATCCTGCACCAAAAGCCCCAAATGAAAATATGAGTGGGTTACAGGCCATAAAGGACATTAAGAAGGATTTTGAAAACCAAATAAGAGAAGTGGAGGAAAAACTGGGAAGAGAAATGAGAAGGATGCAGAAAAAGTATGAAATGAGAGTCAACAGCCTAACTGAGGAAAATAACACCTTAAAAAATAGACTAACTCAAATGGCAAAAGAGGCTCAGAAAGGCAATGAGGAGAAGAATGCCTTAAAAAGCCAAATTTGCCAGATGGAAAATGAATCTCAAAAGTTCACTGAGGAGATTCATTCCTTCAGATTTAGGCTGGAGCAAATGGAAGCTAGTGACTTTATGAGAAATCAAGATGCTGTTAAACAGATCCAAGCAATTGAAAGAATGGAAAGCAATGTGAAAAATCTCATGGGAAAAACCACTGACCTGGAAAATAGACCCAGGGGAGATAATTTAAAAATTATTGGACTACCTGAAAGCCATAATCAAAGAAAGAACCTAGAAATCATCCTTCAAGAAATTCTCAAGGAAAATTGCCCTGATGTTTTAGACCCAGAGGGCGAAATAGAGGTTGAAAGAATCCACTGATTGCCTCCTGGAAAAGATCCCAAAAAGAAAACTCCTAGGAATATTATGGCCAGGTTCCAGAATTCCCAGATCAAGGAGAAAATACTACAAGCAGGCAGGAAGAAATAATTTCAATATTGTGGAAACACAATCACAGGACCTGGCAGCTTCTACATAAAGGGATCAAAGGGCATGGAATATGATATTCCAGAGGGCAAAAAAGCTGGGATTAAAACCAAGAATTACCTACCCAGCAAAACTGAGTATCTTGTTTCAGGGGAAAATATGTTCATTCAGTGGAATAGAGGACTTTCAAACATTCTTGAGGATAAAACCAGAGTTGAATAGAAAATTTGACATCCAGACACAAGAAGCAAGAGATGCTTGAGAAGGTAAACAGGGAAAAGAAATCAAAAGGAACTTATCAAAGTGGAACTATTTACAATTCTACATGGAAAAACAATAACTGTGACTGATGAAACATTTCTCAGTATGAAAAGAATGGAAGAAGAATATATGGGCATATAAATACATATGTGAATGTGTGTATATATGTTTACAGGTATACATGGATAGAGGGCACAGATTGAATTTGGTGGGAAGGGATGATACTTAAGGGGTGAAGTTAAGAGGTTAGAGAGGAATGTGCCAAGAGGAAATAGGGAGAGACAGGGGCGGGGGTAAACTATCTCACGTTGAAGAGGCAAGCAGAAGTAGTTGCAGGGTAGTGGAAGAATAGGAAGGCAAAAAGGCAAAACCATATTCTCATTGAGTTTGGCTCAGGCAGAGAATGACATACATACTAAATGGAATATCTCACCCTGCAGAAGAGTAGGGGGGAGGGGTATGAGAGCGGGTAGGATGGAGGGGAGGGCATGCTGGGGGGAGGGCAGGTTGGAGGCACCCACTTTTGAAGAGAGAAATGATCAAAGTAGGGAATAGACCAGGTGGGGGGTGCGATGGGTGGGAGGGAAATGTAGTCAGTCTTTTACAATATATCTACTATGGTAATGTTTTGCATAGCTATACATGTACAACATATACTGAATTGCTTATCTTCCCAGCAGGAGTGGGTGACAAGGGACGAAGGGAATGGGTCTGGGATTCGAAGCTTTAAAATTAAATGTTTCAAATATATATAAATACTATTATTAATACTATTGTGCATGTAACTGGGAGATAAGATGTGCCCCAATGGGTACAGAGATTCATCTTGCCCTAATGGAAAAGTCGAAGGAGGTATGACAGAAGATATGGGAGAGAGCAGATTGGATGAGGGGATATCCTGTGGGACTTCTATTCTGGGGTGGTGGGTAGGGGAAAAACAGCGAAAAAAATGTAACTCAATATCTGGCGGAAATGTATGATGTAAACCAGAAGTTAATAAAGCATTTGGAAAAAAAAAGAAATGTTAAATGCATCATTGTCAGATCATGATGCAATAAAAATCATATGCAATTAAGGGCCATGGAAAGATAGATTAAAATCTAAATAATTAGTTTTAGGAAACTAAATAATTTAATCCTAAAGAATTAAAGAATGAGTAGGTCAAACAAGAAATTACAGAAACACTCAGTAACTTCATTGAAGAGAATGACAATAATGAGACAACATACAAAAATGTGTGGGATGCATTAAAAGCAGTTCTTAGTAGAAGTTTTATATATCTGAATGCATACATGAATAAAATAGAGAAAAAGGAGGTCAACAAATTGGGCATGCAACTGAAAAAGCTAGAAAAAGAACAAATTGGAAATCCCCAATTAAATGCCAAATTGGAAATACTGAGAACCAAAGGAGAAATTAATAAAATTGAAATTAAGAAAACTATTGAATTAAGAAATAAAACTAAGAGCTGATTTTATAAAATAAAAACAATAAGATAGATCTTTAGTCAATATAATAAAAAAGGAAAGAAGAAAACCAAATTATGAGTATCAAAAATGAAAAAGTTGAATGAATGAAGAGGAAATTTCTGTCTCCAATTTTCCAAAAGGAAAATTCTTCTCCAATGAAGAGGAAATTAAAACAATAAATAGGAATTATTTTGCCCAATTGTATGGACATAAATTTAACAACATTAATGAAATGGATAAATATTTACAAAAATTTAAATTGCCCAGATTAACTGAAGAGGAAGTAAATTATCTAAATAACCCCATCACAGAAAAAGAAATTGAACAAGACATCAATGAACTCCCTAGGAAAAAATCTCCAGGGCCAGATGAATTTACTAGAGAATTCAATCAAACATTTAAACAACAATTTATTCTAATATTTTACAAACTGTTTGGGAAAATTGGAGAAGGAGTCCTACCAAATTATTTTTATGACACAGGTATGGTACTGGTACCTAAATCAGGAAGAAATAAAATGGAAAAAAGGAAATTATAGACCAATTTCCCTCATGAATATAGATACAAAAAAATTTAAGTAAAATATTGCCAAAAAGACTACAGAAACTTATCACAAGAATAATGCTCTTTGATCAGGCAGGATTTATTCCAGGAATGTAAGGATGGTTCAATATTAGGAAAACTATTAGTATAATTGATCATATCAACAACAAAACTAGCAGAAACTGTATGATTATCTCAATAGATGCAGAAAAGGCTTTTGACAAAATACCACACCCATTACTATTAAAAATACTAGAAAGTATAGGAATAAGTGGAGTCTTCCTTAAATTATCAAGTAGCATCTATCTAAACACATCAACAAGTAGTATATGTAATAATAGGGATAAGCTAGAAGCATTTGAAATAAGATCAGGGGTGAAACAAGGATGACCTGTCACCCCCTTATTCAATTTGGTACTAGAAATGTTAGCAGTAGCAATTAGAGAAGAAAAAGAAATTAAAGGAATCAAATTAGGCAAAGAAGAAACTAAGCTGTCACTCTTTGCAGATGATAGGGTGATATACTTAGAGAATACTAGAGAATCAAGAAAAACTACTTGAAATAAATTTGGCAAAGTTGCAGGATATAAAATAAATCCACATGAATCCTTTGCAATCCCATATATTTCTAATGAAATCCAACAGCAAGTGATAGAAAGACAAATTCCATTTAAAGTTACTGTAGACATTATAAAATATTTGGGAATGTACCTGCCAAAACAAACCCAGGACCCATATGAACAAAATTACAAAACACTTTTCACACAAATAAAGTCAGATTTAACTAATTGGAAAAACATCAGTTGCTCATGGCTAGGTATATTTATTAATATAATAAAAATGACAATTTTACCTAAATTAAATTACATATTTAGTGCCATGCCAATCATTTTACCAAAAATTATTTTATAGAGCTGGAAAAATAGTAACATAATTCATTTGGAAGAAAAAAGATCCAGAATATCAAGGGAATTAATGAAAAGGAATGCTAGGGTAGGTGACCTAGCCATATGATATTTTAATTTGTACTATAAAGCAGCAGTCATCAGAATTACTTACAGTAATTACAGTACTGGCTGAAGAATAGAGTAGTGGATCACTGGAATAGGTTAGGTACAAGAGATACAGCAGTCAGTGACTATAGTAACATCATTTGGTAAACCCAAAGACCCTAGTTTTGGGGATGAGAACTCACTATTTGACAAAAACTGCTGGGAAAACTGGAACATAGTATGGCAGAAATTGGGCATAGACCAATATCTTACACCATATACCAAAATCAAGTTTAAATGGTTTAAATCTAGGTATAAAAGTTGATACTGTAAGCGATCTAGGATAGCAAGGCATAGTTTATCTGTCAGATTTACGGAGAAGGGAACATTTTATGACCAAACAAGAGTTAGAGAGCATTATATAATGCAAAATGGATAATTTTGATTACATTAAATTGAAAAGTTTATGTACAAATAAAGCCAATGTAAAGCCAAGATTAAGAGGGAAGTAGAAAATTAGGAAAGAAATTTTACAATCAATGTCTCTGATAAAGGCCTCGTTTCTAAAATATACAGAGAATTGAGTCCAATCTCTAAGAAGACAAGTCATTCCCCAGTTGATAAATGGTCAAAGGATATGAACAGGCAGTTTTCAGAGGAAGAAATTAAAGATATCTATAAGCATATGAAAAAATTCTCTAAATCACTACTGATTAGAGAAATGCAAATCAAGACAACTCTGAGGTACCACATCTCACTGGTCAGATTGGCTAAGATGACAAAACAGGAAAGTGATAAAAACTGGAGAGGATGTGGAAAAAATGGAACACTGATGCATTGTTGGTAGAGTTGTGACCTGATTAAACCATGCTGGAGAGCAATCTGGAACTATGCCCAAAGGGCTATAAATAAGTGCAAACCTTTTGACCCAGCAATACCACTTCTAGGGTTATATCCCCAAAAGATCATAGATGTGGGAAAAGGACCTGTATGTACAAAAATATTTATAGTAACCCTCTTTGTGGTGGCAGAGAATTGGAAATCAAGGGGGTGCCCATCAATTGGGGAAAGGTTAAACAAATATATGAATGTAATGGAATACTACTGTGCTATAAGAAATTAGGAGCAGATGGACCTCATAATAACATGGAGGGACTTATATTAACTGATGTTGAGTGAGAAGAGCAGAACCAGGAGCAATTTGTACACAATTTCAGACACAACATCTGTGTGACAACTAACTTTGATAGACTTGGCTCCTCTCAGCAATACAAGGCTATAAGACAACTCCAAAAGACTCATGATGGAAAGAGATATCCACATCCAGAGAAAGAACTACAGAGTCTGAATGCAGACTGAAGCAAACTACTTGCTCTCTTTCTTTTTCTTATTTTGTTTTGTTTCATTTTTCTCATTGTTCACTCCATTGGTTATGATCCTTCTTTACAACCTGACTAATGTTTAGTGTAAAGGTATTTATAGATCCTATACTTGATTGCATGCTGCCATGGGGTGGAGGGAAGAGAGGGAAGGGGAGAAAATTTGAAACTCAAGGGATTATGGACCTGAATGTTGTAAACTAAAAGTAAATAAATACATTTCAAAAAATAATCAAGTCATATCCTGAAAAAAAAAAAGAAATCTAATGTAATCTGAAACTGCACTAACAAAGTAGGTGGAAGTAGTGTTGATCAAACAGTCACAAGGACTATGAACCAGATTAAGACATAGCTTGGAAAGGTTAACAAAAAAATGAGTACGGTAACATAGATGATATCAAATTGTGGTTTTCTAATTTAACATGTGGCCCCAGTGATTCTTTTCTAAATGAGTTTGACACCATTTTACTACCCTTCTCAGACTACATCTGATGTATTATATTTACTTCTGTAAATAAATGTTAGGAAGAAGATGAATAAGTGAGAAAACAACCAACAAAAGGCAACAAAAATTAAAAGGGCTTTGATCTTCTGCCATAACAAGAACCAATTGAAGGAACTTGCAATGTTTAGCCTGGAGAAGAGAAGACTAATGGAGGAACAGATAGCCATATTCAAGTACTTAAAAAACTGTTCTTTGGATGTAATGTTAGTGGGATATAAAATGTTCCCCACCCATTAATAGGCCTCACATGGAGATCATTAAGAGAAGTTTGCTTTGGTGGAGGCTGACTTATAGGAAGGCTTTCACACCTTTTGTTACTTTCTAATTAGGCACTGAGTCATGAGGGTTGTGATACACTCTGAATCTAAAAAGGGTATATATATACCTCATGAGACTCTGGGTAGCCATTAAGGAGTCCACCAACACCAACACCAACACCAACACCAACACCAACACCAACACCAACACCAACACCAACACCAACACCAACACCAACACCAACACCAACACCATGGCTTTGAAGAACCCAAATGTTGGTGCTTCTCTCTCTGGTAACTATGTATGTATTGCTGTGGTCAAACAGTTGATCTGTCTGTTGATCTGTGCTAACTTCTTAGACAATTAGGAACCCTGTCTATTGGTCTTTATTTCTCTGCTTGTATTTTCTTTGTATTTTCTCTGAAGTTTAGGCTGCTGAATTTTTCCTTGAACTAGTGAATGTAATTTAAAAAGAGTATTGACCCCTTAAACAGTTCTCTTTCCTAGTAAAGCAGATCTAAGAACTTGTGCTGGTAGTCATCCTGTGTATGCCAGGGTGGTTGCCGCTACAGTGGAAAAGTAATTAGATTTTCTCCATGGTACGGAAATAGCAATAACATGTGGATATGTCAAAGTGGCAATTTTAGTTTGTCTATATGGAAAAAAATATCCTAACAATTTGATCCAGGATCACTGATACCATGAACCAAAAGAGTTTGACACAAGGCACTGATATCCAGAGTTTGTGTTTCCTTCCCATTGAGACCCTCAATCTGGCATCCAACCTCCTGGTCTTTTCCTGACTATCCACTGTAGCAACAAAGCCTCCAGGCCAATCTATAAATGCAATACAGTTTTTCTGGCTCCCATATACAGATAATCCTTGCTTTTTGTAAGGCTATTCCTAAGGTGGATCTGAGATTGTCCTCAGTTTTCCAACAAACTATGCACAGTTCAACTCTTTTTGCCTATGGTGGAAAAATGACTGTGTGCAAATCTCATTAAAGCTAGAATGGACTGCCTCTAGCAACAGTGAGTTCCCTCTTACCAGAAGTCTTCAAACACATGTTGAATGAACACTTGTCATGTATGTTATAGAGGTGGGGAGATTTTTGTTCAGTATGAGTTGAGCTAGATAGATAAAGCATTTAATAATGAATTATAATATAATTCATAATTCATACATTTCTATTTATGAATAATTCACAAATAATGAATTATAAATTAAATAATTTATTCTTCCTCTATAAACTAGACTCTGTGATAGATGATGCTTAGATCCCTTTCTACTCTCAAACTCTGAGATTCAATGACATCTCCAGTCTTACAACATGGAATTATCAATCCTGAGCTGGAAGAGATCTAGTCCATTTCCCTCATTTTACTTTTGAGGATACTGAGGCCAAAGGAGGTCATATGACTTTCCTAAAGTCACAAAGGTAGTAACTATCAAAGGCAGAATTCATAATTGGGTCTTCTGACTTCACAGCCACTGTGTTTTGCATTGTACAATGCTGAATTTGAACATCTTAAACTATTTCTTAGGGGCTTTTTCTGTTTTATTTTTTCCCCTTCAGTTCCTTAATAAAGTAGTTATTAAGATTAATTGAGTTGCCACAAGGCTCTTTTTACAAGTGACAAGTAGCTACAGTTCTCTACTCAAAAGGAGCTTGCCACTTAGAGAGAAAGACAACTACTGATAAGTAGCTAATACAAAAACAATGGCATAAGCTTATAAACTCCATGACAGCAGTAACTCTGTCTTATCTGAACACTGTATTAGGCCCCAAGCATTCAGCACAATACTTTACACCCAGCAGATGCTCAGTGAATTCAAGTCATTGAGTCATTAAGGGGAAGAGGTTTACCCATACCCTGGCCAGAGAGTAAGGTGGGAGAGGGAAGAAGCAGAAAGTGTCATTGTTAGACAAGAAACAGCAGTACAGAGAAAATGAAGAAAAACTCTGAGTGGGCAATGAGATTGGAGTTCAGCAGAAATCAGGAATTTGTGTTGTTTGATTATATGTGTTTGTACCAAGTTTTGTCTTTCTTGCTTTCTCAAGGCCAGGGTGGGGGTTCAAAAATAAAATAAAATTGAAAATACTCAATTGTCAATAAACATTTATTAAATACCAGATCTGGGGATACAAATAAGAAAAATAAAGACAGTCTCTGCCCTCCTCTGGGAGTTTATAGTCTAACAGGGAAAGATAACAGACAAAAGAAACTGAGAAGGTCCCCTAGAGGGGTATGAAGGAATGCAGCTGGCAACAAACAAGAAGCTAGCATGAATCTCTGTTAAAAAAAAGGCCCTGGGGGTAGTTCTTTTCTAGGCCTTCTGACCCTCCAATCAGAGCAGCAGAACTATAAGGTCTGACTATGAAAACTGTTGTAAGCTCACAGGATGATGAGTCTGAGTAAAAGAAAAGAAAAATTGTCTCCATAGTACCTAGATAAATAGTACATTCAAACATGCTAAAAATTGCAAGAGGATAGGTATTGAAATTCCCAGAGGAGAAAACCAGAGAAATTATTCAATCAGTAAACATTTATTAAAAACCTGCTACATACTAGGCATGGTATTAAGCTCTGGGGCTTAAGACAGGTGAAAGACAGTACCTTCCTACAAGGAGCTTACAATCTAATGGGGAAGACAACATGCAAACAAATACATACAAAGCAAGCTACCCACAGGATAAATAGTAAATAATTAACAGAGAAGGCATTAAAATTAAGAGGGATTAGGGAATGTTTCCTGTAGAAGGTGGGGTTTTATTTGGGACTTAAAGGAATCCAGGGATGTCAATAGTTGGAGTGGAGGAGGAAGAACATTTCAAGCAAGGGGGGGAAGCCAAAAAAAAAAAATGCCTAGGGCTAACAGATTGAGTGTCTTGTTAGTGGAACAGCCAGGAGGCCAGTGCCACCGGATCAAAGAGAATGAGGAAGGGAATAAGATATAAGAAGACTGGGAAAGTAGGAGGGGGCTAGGTTATGAAGGACTTTGAATGCCAAGCAGAGCATTTTGTATTTGATACTGGAGGCAATAGAGAGCCACTGGGGTTTATTGATTGGAGGGGTGGGGGGAGTTACATGATGAGAACTATGTTTTAGGAAAATCACTTTAGTGACTGAAAAGAAGGTAGATTGGAATTGGGAGGGATTTGAGACAGGAAAGCACACCAGCAGGTTATTATAACAGTTCCAGAGTAAGGTGATGAAGGCCTTCACTAGAGGGGTGGCAGTGTCAGAAGAGAGAAGGGCAAATAGGAGAGATGTTTCAGAGGTGAAATTGACAAGCCATGGCAACAGCTTGGATTGGGCAGGGAATGAGTGGGGCATGGGGTTGAGAGATAGTAAAGAATCCAGGATGACTCCTAGGTTGGAAGACTGGGGCACTAGGAAATTGGTGTTTCCCTCTACAGTAATTGGAAAGGTAGAAAAATGAGGGAAGGGTTTAGGAGGAAAGATAATGAGTTCTATTTTGGACTCAACAGAATTTAAGATGTCTACTGGGCATCCAGTGCGAGATGTCTAAAAGGCAGTTGAAGGTGTGAGATTGGAGATCAGCAGAAAGATTGGGGCAGGAAAAGTAGATTTGAGAATCTTCAACAGAGACATAGTAATTAAATACAGTTAGTTAAGGAGGGCAGTTAAGGAGATCACCAAGGGAAGTAATATAGAGGGAGGAGAGAAGAAGATCCAAGATAAAACCCTTAGGGACACAAACAGTTAGAAGGTATGATCTGGAAGAAGATCTAGTAAGAGACAGAGAAGGAGTATAGTCAGAAGGATAGGAAGAGAACTAGAGGAAATTGGTCTCCAAAAAACCTAGAGATAAAAGATTATCAGGGATGAGAAAGTGGACAAAGAGAGTGATGACTGAAACAAGGTCATTGGATTTGGCAGCTAAAAGATCATTAATAACTTTGCAGTGATTATTTTTGGTGAAGTGATAAGATCAGGGGCCAGTATGTAAGGAGTGAAAAAGACTGTGAGGGGAGAAAAAGTGGAGGCAGCTATCACAAGTGGACTTTTTGAGGAGTTTAGCTACAAAGGGTAGAAGAGATATTGACCAATAGCAGGGGTGGAAAGATCAAGTGAAGACTATTTTGGGATATCAGAAACATGGCATGATAGGCAGGAGGAAAGGAACAAAGTAGAAAGTAAATACAAAGAGATGTAAATAAGTGAAAGAGTGGGGATGACAGAGGAGTCAAAGAAGAAATGGGGGGGTGGAATGGGATCACTTGAGCAAGGAGAGTGTTTAGCCTTGGCAAGGAGGAGGGTCATTTCCTCATGTGAAACAGGAATGAAGAAGGAGAAAGTGGCAGAAGGCACTTGAGTGATAAGAGATGTGGAACAGAGAAGAAGTAGTTCACGGTGAATAACCTCAAATTTTTCTGTAAAATACAAAGCAAGGTTCTTAACTGAGACAGTAGGGGAAGGAACGGAAGAACTTCTCTGAGCAGTAGGATAGTGAGTTGATAAGGGAGGTCTAGGATGATTGCCTAGTTGCAGTGAGGGCCCATTTGAGATTATGTAACATAAATGTATAGTGGAGTCATTCAGAACAATTACATGATTTTCTCCACTTCACTCAGGGATGTCTATAGACACAAGAAGGCAACAAATGGTTGGAGTCATCCAAAACTCAGGCTTGGCTAGGCAAATATGATATGATAAAGGGGCTAAGTATTGAAAAGAGTAGGATAGGGGTGGCTACGTGGCTCAGTGAGTAAGAGCGCCGGCCTCGGAGTTGGGATGACCCGAGATCAGATCCGGCCTCAGAAAACGAGCACCCACGAATAAATAATGACTAGCCGTGCAACCTTGAGCAAGTTACTTAACCCCAATTGCTTTAAAAAAAAGAAAGAAAAGAGTAGGACAGTGTAGAGTAGAACTGGTATACCCAATGATTCAAGATGAAGAGAGTGGCTAGTGCAGGGTGAGATGACCTGAGAGAGAATTGAGGCATCAGGAGATTAGAAGTCATGGAATGGATAAAGAATAGGATTGCATAAGGGAGGGGAGAGAGAGAGAGGTGAGAAACCAATAGACTATGGTTGGATGTGGGGATCTTAGAATTCTTGAACATGGAGTTGGTACATTTGTAGGTGAAGGTAAAATCAAGAGTATGATCATCTTCATGTATGGCAAAGGTGTGGTGGTGTAAGTAGCTCATGGGAGATCAACAGGGTAAATCAGGTATCAAATTCAATGTGGAAGAAAGGGGAGTGATCTGGGAGTCTCTAGACAATAGATATCAGAATTTTGATTGAGTAGTAGACACAAATACCATGAACCTCAAAAGAAGAGAGAGGTTAATAGGTGTTGGAGGAAGGGGGGAACGTTGAAGTGCTGATTGAGAGCTAAGAGTATTCCAATTCCCCCACCTTGACCAGTTGGCCAAGGAGAATGAGGGAAGTTGTAATTAGTACTGAAAAGGGTGACCAGGAAGGCTGTGTCATCAAGAGGAAGCCAAGTTTCAATAATAACTAGTAGACAGAAGAATTGGGAGAAGAGTAGGTTTAAAATTAAAAGAAGTTTGTTGCCTGTGAAGTAGGCATTCCATAGAGCACAGTGGAAGGGCTGGGTGGAGTTAGAATGAATCTTGGGGGTAGAAGGATTGAGGGAGTGGGGAATGAAAAATCAGAGGGTGTGGAAAGGAGTTTGGACGATAATATACAGGAATTCAGAGTCCCTGGGATGTAAAAGATATGGTCAGATATGAGAATTTTCATCATGGAGTAGAGAGTACCACTCCTCTACCCTTAAAGGGACAAAGCAGCTGGAGAAGGGGGACCTGGAAAGAAAAAAAAAATCTTGGAATCACCAGGATTGCTAATTGACTAATTGAATATACTTTTTAAAAGAAAAAAAAATTACAAAAAGATTGAAAGATAATAATAAATATCTAGTTATATCTAAAAATATCTAATAATCCATAGATTAGCTCTGGACCAGTAGTCAGAATACAACCTAGTTTCAGCATCTCCTATGTGACCCTCATTTGTAGAAATTCCTAAGAGGCATATTTGGGCTTGTGGTAAGGAAAAAATATCCTAATAGTGAGAACTCTTCAGAAATAGGGCTGCCTTAGGGAGGAATTATATCCCTCTCATTGTAGCACTTCAAACAAAGACACATGACCACTGGAAGCTTTTTATAGAGGGTATTTGTTTTCAGGTCTGGTTTGGACTAGTTTGTCAATGAGGTCCCATCTCACTCTGAGACTGTGGGAAAAGAATGTCTGGATTCTATTATTTTATTTTCAACCAAATATCACCTTATCTCACTGAAAAGAAAAAATGGTGCAGATGTTTATTTGCATAATCATATTAGATAATTAGAAGATTTGGATACTGCTGCCCATAGCATCTCTGTGTACTAACTCATTAAACAATAAGTAAACCAAAGTGAATTTTATGCAACCTCTGAGTTCATGACATGCATGCTATGTTTTCCAAAACATGAGATTTTCACAGAAACTTTTTTTTTGTTTAATCTCCTTTGAATTCCTTGAAGTATGGACTGCAAATGATGATTAACATTTAGCTTTTTGTGATGGAACAACAAATAAATCAATGTCATTTTCTTTAAAAACCAAGAACTCATGAGAATCAGTGTTAAAGCAATTATTTATTTCTCTCCAATGATTTACAATGGCCTTATCTGTATAATAGATCAGCTGATGGGTCCAGAAGGAATTAAAGACTCTGCCCCTGCCAATGGCCAATTTTTAACCTTTTGTGCATCTTTTTTCCCCTTTTTGCATTTTTTTTCCTTTTTGTTAATTTGTTTCTCCTACATCAAGTTGAAAAGCTAGCATCATGAGAGAGGTTTATTGGTGTTTTATTTGTGGGAACATTGGAAGAATGTAAAAGAAGGTGAATTCATGTAAAGGCTACAGTTTCTGTCAATTCTCCATAGATGCTACTAATCCAGTTAGGTATCTGATGAAAGAATACTGATTAGTGAAGAGAATCTTCAATATGGGTTTATGCAGCCTTTATCCTTTGGGGATCTCATGATTATGTAAATCTTTTCTTTCGACATCAAGGGCTTTGGGCAAATGTTGAACAGCATCAAAATACCAAATGAATTGCTCTCTTCTGAGTATTAGACCATTAACACTTGTGCTTCAAAGAGGGGAAATTGCTTGAAGTAACTATAATGTCTCATAGGAAGCTTTGACCGCTAGAATGTAACAGAATATTACTCATATTCCCTCATGCATCTGATTCCATTAAGATGGAGGAAACAGATGTGTTTCTTCTTCACATTGACTACAGAAAAGGATTATAAATTGAGAATATGATAACGTGACTGGTTTTGTAATAAACATACCCAAACATGTACATCTGAATGACTTTTTCTCCTTCCAAATAGTCCCTTTGGTAGGCTGAGTACTTATTTATAGGCTTATACTTATTACAACAGCACTATGATTTCTAATCAAGTCTTGGAACAGAGACAGGGTTATTAAAATATGGAATTAATATTGAAAAAGGGCCATAGGAGTCATCTAGTCCAATTCCGACCCAAATCATGAATCTAATCTAAAATACCCAAAAACACTGATACTCCAATGGTAGGGAGTGGATTCCCTGAGGCAGTCTATTACTTTTTTTTTTTGTTGTTTGGACAATATTAATTGTTGGAAAGTTTTCCTTATGTTGAGCTGAAACCAGCCTCCTTGTACCTTGCAGCCATTTATCCCATTTTTGTCCTCCTGGATCTAAGTTGTTTTTACTCTTGTTGTTCAGTCACTTCAATCATATCCGACTCTTTGTGACTCTATTTGGGATCTTCTTGTCAGAGACACTGGAAGGGTTGGCCATCTCTTTCTCCAACTCATTTGATAAATGAGGAACTTAGGCAAACAGGATGAAATTACTTGCCCAGTGTCAGACAACTAGTAAATGTCTGAGGCCAGAATTAAGCTCAGGAAGATTTCTTCACTCCAGGCCTGCAACTCTATATGCTGTACCACCTAGCTATCTTTGAAGTAAAGAAGAATAATTCTAATCTTTCTTTCAAAATTCTAGTATGCATGGCTATATTTATTTGTTAAAATGTTCATGTATTTAAAAATAAATGATTTGGGAGTTAGGGATAGGACCCAGGGATTGAGAAGAGTTGGTAACAGTATTTCAGAAAAAAAAATGGAACAAAAGAAAGTTATTGAAGCATTTACTAGAATAAACATTGTTTTAGAGAATAGAGGATGCTTTTAGGGAAACATACAAGCATAACATCTTTGAAAGTTATGTCTATTATATAATTTTTATTACTCATTTATCTAATAATCATAATTTGCTAATTTATCTGATAATATTTTTATGAAAAAACATGTTTTTTATTGTAAGGATTCATTGTTTCACATGTATTATACTTTTAATACACTTTTTCTGTTCTGATCAAAACCTAGAACATGGGGATGTTCTCTTTTTTTCATTTTTCTTTTTGATGATTTGAGGTAACAACTATACTCCTTCAGCACAAAGTGGTTGCTGTAAATGGTTGCTGGATTTTATTTCATTAAATGATCATTATTCTATTTTCTATAATTAGGCATTGATAGGAGATGCAAATTTGACATAGAGTGCCTTCACTCCAGGACTTTCTAATCTAGTTGGAAAGCAAAAGCATCTAAATGTGGAACAGAGCAGTGATGATGAAAGCTAATATATGGTTTGATTCCTAAAGGAGATGGCTTATCTCCATAGTCATCTTCATTGTTTAACATGGGTTTGTACAAAGCATATGTAAATATTTTCCTTTGCTTTCATTTGTCTAGGCAGTAGTTCTGGTGGGCCTGCCTCTGGTCACATATGACTCCTCACTTAGGAGTTTGCATTGACGATAATGAAATCTCATGTAGCCGATTGCTGGGCTATAAGAGCTGATGACCCAGTGGGCCTTTTAAAAGTAACACAGTTTCTGATTGGCAACCTCTTGACTGCTTTTCTTTGAGTAAGAAGATGGACTTCCAGTGAAGGGCAGGATGAGATAGAGACTTTTGTTAGTAAGTCATTTAACATGTACTATGTGCCTGGCATTGTGCTAAGCTCTGGAGGTAGAAAGGAGGAAAGAAAAATTGTCCTTGCTCTCAAGAAGTTCACAGTATGATTGGAGATACAGTATGCATACAGTTATATGCCAACACGATATATACAAGATAACTTGGGCATGTGTTCAGAGGGACACTTCCTATTAAGGAATATTGGGAAGGACTTCTTGCAGGAAGTAATACATTGGTTGGGATTTGCAGAAAGCCAAGGAAGTCAGGAAGAGAATGAGGGGAAAGTTCCAGTCATAAAGGACAGCCAATGAATGCACTCAGGGTTGAAGGTTTGAGTGTCTTTCATAAGGAGTAGTCGGGGGTAGGTAGGAGGAAGGAAACAAGCGTTTATTAGCTAGATGTCTAGTAGACATCTTAAGTTAAACATGTCTAAAACATAATTCATTCTCTTTGACCCAAACCCCTTCCTGCCAACCCCATTACTGTAGAGGGCAACATAATTCTTCCAATTCTTTTGGCTCCCAACCTAGTGCTTATCCTGGACTTCTCACTCTCTCTTACCACCGTCCTTTGACCCTCATAGAGAGGCAGTTGCCAAGGTCTGTCGATTTCAGCTCTGCAACATCTCTCATATATGCCGCCTTTTCTCCTATGATATTGATACCACTTTCTTGCTGGCCCTCATCTATTCATACTTAGATCAGTGCAATAGCTTGCTGATGAACCTGCCTGCTTCATGTCTCTCCTCACTCAAATCCTTCCTCTATTCAGCCTGAAAAGTGATTTTCCTAAAGTACAGGTCCAACAGGGGTGGCTAGGTGGTGCAGTGAATAGAGCACTGGTGCTAGAGTCAGGAGGACCTGAGTTCAAATCCAGCCTCAGACACTTAACACAAAAAACTAGCCTTGTGACCTTGGGCAAGTCACTTAACCCCAATTGACCTCCAAAAAGCAAAAAAAAAAAAAGTACAGGTCCAACCATCTCACTCCCCTACTCAATAAACTCAAGTGACTCTCTATCACCTCCAGGAGCAATGCTCTGTTTGGCATTCAAAGCCATTCATAATCCAACTTCCTCCTTTCTAGTCTTCTTACACTTTACTCCTTACCACATAGTCTTAGATTTAGTGACAGACCCTACTCTGTTTTGGGCATTTTCTCTGTCTGCCCCCACATCTGGAATGTTCTAAGTTCTACATGCTGACTTCCCTGGCTTCCCTGAAGTCCCAACTTAAATTCTACCTTTTATAGGAAGCCTTCCCAACCCCTCTTAATTCTAGTGCCTTCCATCTGTTAATTATTTCCTGTTTATCCTTATATATCATTTGTTGTATTTGTGTATGTGTATATCTCATATATACACACATCATATAAATATACATACATAGATATAGATATAACATATATTTGGTACTATCTTTTGCCTCTTTTTGCATCTCCAGCACTTAGCCTACTTCCTGTCAAGTCATTAGCACTTAATAAATATTTACTGATTGACCAATATAAGTGCTTGCCAAGTGCAGGGCATTGTGCTAAACACTGGGAACGCAAATGCAAACAAAATGGAATATGCCCCCCCCCCCCACCTCAAGGAGTTTACTTACTAATAAGAGGAAAGAACTCACAAAAGGGAGCTGAAAAGCCGAGTAGGAAGAGGGGATCAAGTTATTCAGCATGTGGCCATGGTTTTGAAGTCTAGAAGCAGTAAATCTAGCAAACGAAAAGGAGAATGAAGACAGGCCAGCTTCAGGCACTCCACAAAATGGAGGCTCACCAATGAGGAAATGTGGGGTAGGACTTGGGTGGGGGGATATTCCATAGTGAATAGGCAATGGAGAGGATGGGATTAAACTGTCCCAAGGTGAAGACACTCCAGATTCCATGGGAAGTCCCAGAATAAGCCAGCAGCATGGGAGCAGGGTTTAAAGTCCAAAAGAAGTCAGAAATTGAGTTGGCATGAATTACGATGGTAAAAGCTATACAGCAAAGAATTGAGAAGAGTGAGAGGAAAGGAAGAAGAGAGACTTACTGAAAATGACCTTCTAAAGAAGTTTAAACACAAAATGGAGAAGAGAAATAGGACAATAGCTAGAACAGATCAGTGAATCAAGTGAGGGGTTTTGAGGATGGGGGAGACATAGGTATATCTGTAGGCAGTAGGAAAGCAGCCAGTAGAAAGGCAAAATTTGAAGATCAGTGAGAGAACGTAGATAATAAAGGAAGAAATACACTGGGGGGGGGGGGGCGCGGAGCCAAGATGGCGGAGTACAAACAGCTCATCCAAGCCACTCTGCCCCCAGATTCCCCCCAAAATATGTAAAAGGGGACTCTGAACAACTTCTGGAGCCCCAGCACCCACAGAACGACACAGAGAGGCTAACATACCACTGAGGTCAGCCCAGCAGCCCTGCAGGAAGGACCAGCGCAGTGGTCTGGGAGCCGGCAGCTCACAACGAGCAGAGCACAGGAAGCAGAGCTGAGAGGAGCCGAGGTCCCCGTGAGCCAAGGTTTTAGCCACAGGGCAGCAGGGCCAGCAGCCGGCTGGAGGAACCCCAGAACACCAGCAGCTGTGGCGACTCCAGAATTATCAACATCGACATGCCTAGGACAAAGTAAGAGGTTAGTGTCCTATGGACTTTGGGACCTGTATTTGGGGGAATGCGTCAACTCCCTCCCCTGGGGGCTAGAAGCTGCTGAGGAGGCACACCATTTTGTACTTTTCAGAGGCAGCTCCTGCTCCTGGCCTGCAAATTTGTAGGGAGATCCAGCAATCAGTCTTGGGGGGTAGTTGCTCTTGCTTTAACCTCCCTGGATCTGGATTGTGATCTAGGGTGGAAGTCGTGGTTGGGTTTACAGCTTGCCAGAAACAGAAGTTGCCCCCCACACGTTCGGGAGGAAAATTCCTCTATCTGGCCTTAAAGCCATAGTGTGGCAACAAGCCCCAAAGTCAAGTAATTGAGCGGCAACATGCCAAGGCAAAGGAAACAGAAAAATGCAACCCTAGACTCCTATTTTGGGGGCATAGAGCTGGAAAAGGACTGTGAGTTCAGAAGTCCTGCTCCAAAAGCCCCAGGGGAAAACATGAGCAGGTTGCAGGCCACAGAGGACCTTAAGAAGGACTTTAAAAATAAAATAAGAGAAGTGGAGGAAAAATTGGAAAGAGAAATGAGAAGGATGCAGGAAAAGTATGAAATGAGGGTCAACAGCCTGACTTAGGAAAACAACACCTTAAAAAATAGACTAACTCAAATAGCAAAGGAGGCCCAAAAGGGCAACGAGGAGAAGAATGCCTTAAAAAGTCGAATTTGCCAGATGGAAAAAGAATCTCAAAAGTTCACTGAGGAGATTCATTCCTTCAGAGTTAGACTAGAGCAAATGGAAGCTAATGACTTTGTGAGAAATCAAGATTCTGTTAAGCAGATCCAAACAAATGAAAGATTAGAAGGCAATGTGAAATATCTCATGGGAAAAACCACTGACCTGGAAAATAGATCCAGGAGAGATAACTTAAAAATTATTGGACTACCTGAAAGCCATGATCAAAGAAAGAACCTAGAAATCACCCTTCAAGAAATTCTCAAGGAAAACTGCCCTGATGTTTTAGATCCAGAGGGCAAAATAGAGGTTGAAAGAATCCACCAATCACCTCCTGACAAAGATCCCAAAAAGAAAACTCCCAGGAATATTATAGCCAGGTTCCAGAATCCCCAGATCAAGGAGAAAATACTACAAGCAGCCAGGAAGAAACAATTTCAATATTGTGGAAACACAATCAGAATAGCCCAGGACCTGGCAGCTTCTACACTGAGGGATCAAAGGGCATGGAATATGATATTCCAGAGGGCAAAAGAACTGGGAATGAACCCAAGGGTCACCTACCCAGCAAAACTGAGTATTTTGTTTCAGGGGAAAATATGGTCATTCAGTGGAATAGAGAACTTTCAAGTATTCTTGAGGAAAAAACCAGAATTGAATAGAAAATTTGACATCCAGACACAAGAAGCAAGAGATGCCTGAGAAGGTAATCAGGGAAAAGAAATCAAAAGGAACTTATCAAAGTTGAACTATTTACATTCCTATATGGAAAAACAATAACTGAGTGATGATATCTTTCTCACTATGAAAATAATGGAAGAAAGGTGTGTGGTCATATGAATACATATGTGAATGTGTGTGTATATGGATAGAGGGCATAGGTTGAATTTGTTGGGAAGGGAGAATACCCAAGGGATGATATTATGAGGTGAGAGAGGAAAGTAGCAAGAGGAGATGGGGAAAGACAGGGTAGGGTAAACTATCTCATGTAGAAGAAGCAAGGGGAAGTGGTTGCAAGGGAGGGGGAGAATAGGAAGGGAAGAAAAAAAGGCAAATCCACATTCTCATTGAATTAGGTTCAGGGAGAGAATGACATACATACTAAATGGGATATCTCAACCTGCAGCAGAATAGGGGGAAGGGGGATGAGAGGAGGGATGATTGATGGGGGGAGGGCATCCTTGGGGGGAGGGGAGGTTGGAAGTACCCACTATAGAAGAGGGACAGGATCATGTAGGGAATGGACCAGGTGGGGGGTGGGATGAGTGGGAGGGAATTATAAGCAGCCTTGTACAATATATCTACTATGATAATGTTTTGCATAGCTAGACATGTACAAAATATACTGAATTACTTATCTCCCCAGAGGGAATGTGTGACAAGGGAGGAAGGAAATGGATCTGAAATTCGAGGTCTTAAGATTAAATGTTTTAAATATATATAAATACTATTATTAATACCTTTTCATTATAATTGGGAGATAAGATGTGCAGGCATTGGGACACAAAGACTCACCTTCCTCTAATGGAAAAGTCGAAGGGGGTATGGGAGAAGGTATGGGAGAGAGCAGATTGGAGGAAGCGATATCTTGTGGGACTGCTATTCTGGGAGGCTGAGTAGGGGAATAACGCGGGGAAAATGATTGTAACTCAAAATCTGGCAGAAATGAATGATGTAAAACAGAAGTTAATAAAGCATTTGTTTAAAAAAAAAGAAATACACTGGAGAAGATGGGAAAGAATGGGAGCACTGAGATAGATATATAGATACATCTATATACACGCAATATACACATACACATATACATATATATGTATATGTATGTATATACATGTACGGATTTACCTTAACAAGAAGAAGGACCATCTCTTTGTTTGAAATCTTGGTAAAGGAGGAGAGAGTTGAAGGCATTTGAGTGACATGAGATACCAAACAAGGGAGAACAATGTAATGTTGAATCTGTTCATTTGGTGGCTAGTATCAAATGACCTTTACAGGTAAGCTTGTGCTGGGGTCTGTGGCTACCTTTGGTCCTTCTTCTTTCTTTTTATTCTTTCCTGATCTTACCTTAACAAGTATCCTGTGGTGTATAGAGAGAGAAAGAGAGAGCAATGGTGATGACTTCGTGAGCATCAGATGAAAGCAGATCCTGAAAGACCACTGGCCGAGTGGTGGCAGTGGCAATAGGAGTGAACTCTGGCTGATGGCAAGAGACGCATCTGCATTAAAGAGTTCAGACAGTGCAAAGAGAGGGGAGGGAGCAACCCTGTCCTGTTTTTTCCCAGCAGACAAGTGCCAAGAGTGATCAGAAACTGTTTGGTATGGAAGTTCAGTAATAATTTGTGTTATTGCACACTTGCATTAGGTTCTGAAAGGCTTCAGATATTGGCATACCAACTGATTACAATAGTACTTATATGCTATTTCTGAATCCTGTTCAAATCATCCTGCTAATGCATGCTGTGGTCTTTTTCTGCTTAGCTTTTTTTCTGCATAGGAATAAGCTACTTGTTTGACATTCAATTCATTTTATACATTGCATAGGAATAAGCTACTTGTTTGACATTCGATTCATTTTATACACTGCATAGGAATAAGCTACTTGTTTGATATTCAATTCATTTTATACACTGCATAGGAATAAGCTACTTGTTTGATATTTGATTCATTTTATACACTGCATAGGAATAAGCTACTTGTTTGATATTTGATTCATTTTATACACTGAGTAGTTCCTTTCCTACTCCCATTTTTTGAGGAGGGGCTATACATGAGTAAACCAAATCATAACATAAAGGATGTTGAAGGATGTTCCAAGGATAATGAAATGAAACGTTCAATCAGTCAATGAGGATAAGAAAAGGGACCTAGATGTCTAATTAATTAATTAATCTAATTAATGCTCTTATAGCAATGAACCTGGTCCAGGACCGCAATAACTCAGTATAGAACAGGGAGAAGAGCAGCACCTCAGCCCATGAGGCCAGCTAAGTGGTGATTCTCTTTTAGAATATTCTCACACGCTTAGAGCTGGAAGGAATCTATTGTTTGTCTAGTTCCAATCTTTCATTTTATAGATGATGAAACGGAGGTAATAGGTGTGAAATATTTTGACTGAGGTCATGCAGAAAACAAATGGAAGATCAGGGTTTGAACTCATAAATGCTGACTCCAATCCCCTCTGCCCACTGTACTGTAACTCTTAAATCTAAAGATGTACATAATCTCCTCAGTAATGGTAAAGGCAAAAGTCAAATTAAGGTACTCTGATTCCAAATCCAATAAACTTTCTATAATGCCATGTTGTCTCTAGGAGGAATAAGAATAAGAACAAAAGAATATAGGCATTACTACCCCCACAACCATCTTGAAGTCAAAAACCAAGATGAGTGTTGTTTTTGTTCAGTTGTGTCCAAATCTTCATGACTCCTTTTGGGGTTTCTTGGCATGCTGCAGTGGTTTGCCATTTCCTTCACTCATTTTTAAGCAACTTGCCAAGGGTCACACAGCTAGTGAATGTCTAAGGCCAAATTTTAACTTAGGAAGAGCACTCTTCCTGACTCTGAACCCAGTACTCCATCCACTCTGCCCCTTTAGCTGCCAAGATGGGTAAGCAGATGCTAAAAGAATGAATTGCAAGCTACCCTCCCTGAGGTTATCACTTAACCCAAGTCACCAATACTCTAGCTTTCTGAAAGGGTGCTTTAAAAGACACAGTAGTTGCTAAATGCATGTCTGTTGAAGTGAATTGAAAATAGGACATGAAATTAGTTTGGCATGACTTGATTTTACTGAACCTGTTCTGACTCTCTAATGACTATTTCCTCTTCTACATGCACACAAATTACCTTTAAATAATTCATTGTAGGTCATAATGGCCATCTTCTTTTCTGCTTAAAAAACGAAGATAAAATCTCCCCATCTCCAGTCAGGTGATAGTTCTCCTATTTGGCTTAGTTCCTCAGAAGTAATCATCAAATTAACCATACTACCAAAGTTCCATCACACACACACACACACACACACCAAGTCAAGAACCCCAGACTGAATCATACAATTTGTACCTATATGAGCTTGACAAAGTCAATTGAGAGTGAGTTACAAAGGAAAGAGAGATTGGAAGTCTGAGAAAATGTCTCATATACTATCTCTTCCATTTATTAACTGAGTAACTTTGGGCAAGTCCCTGGATCTCTTCGGGCCTCAGTTTCCTTATCTGCAAAATAGAGATATTGGAACTTGATGATCTCTAAGAATTTACCTCTTAAACCTAAGATATTATAAGCTCATAGGATCAAACCTCTTGGAGCTTATTTCTTTACCTATAAAATCATTTGGTGATTTAATAGGCAAAATCATTTTAAGCACTTATTATGTTCAAGGCTGGTTGTTATATTTGCCCTTTGATTTTGAAGAGGACCATGGCATCAAGGAAATGATGACATGACTTGCAGTTGACTTGGATTTGAGTGAGGGAGGGCTGTGCAAGGTTACCAGCCTCACTATCTCCTCCAAGGCACTCTGGGTCCAATAACCAGATATTCATCAGGACGACTGGAGATGGCCTAGGATGCAATGGGAAACCCTGGTTCTTTTAGGCTAAGGCCTTTTCAGGTACTCACTTAATTATTCAGTGAATAGGCCTGTTTAAGAAGTGGGTCTCAATGCTGTTTCTCTTTGGAATAGCAACCCTGAGGGTCTTCCCCTCCCAGCTTGATGCATGAGGTTCTGTGCTAAGCACTAGACATACAGATGTGAGAAACGACAGATAGACCTATCCCTCAAGAAGCTTACAATATAATGAGGAAAGCTGAAAAGTAGAGGTTGTAGGAGAGGGAGAAGTCCCAAAGTAGTACAGCCAGAGGAGAAATGGGAAGATATGTGAGCTAAGGACTCTCCTTAAATGAAGATTTGAAATTTATGGACACTCTCCAGGGATATAGAGAATGGTGATAAGGTGGAATACCAAAATAAACATTGTATATATATATATATATATATATATATATATATATATATATATATATATATATATATATATATGTAACAAATACAAAATTAATCTAATAATGCTTATGGTGCCTCCCAAAACTGTTCTGTTGAAGGCATTTTGCAGACTTTAAAGGGGAATATAAATGTGAGTTATTATTATTAATTTATTATGAAATATTATAAGGAACTGGATGGAGGATTTAAGGCTTTTGACCCAGATAGGTTGTTATAATGACAAATGAGATAGAATTGATTACAACAGAAGGTATCTCAAATGAACACACTGTGGTTAGGTCAGGCAGAGAAGACTTTGACATTCAATACCCAAAAATAAATGTTGGTGTCTGATAACAGGATGGGTTTCCTGAGTCAACAAATATTATCTCATGTTTACCAAAGATTTGCCTGAATACTCTCCCTGCTCCAGCAGAAAGGGAGCTAAGAGCAAATTCTGCTCTCTCTCTTACAGGGAAATTTGGAGTTATTTCAACATAAATCAATTCAATAAGCATTTATTAAGTGATTATTATGGGCCAGGCACTGTGCTGAGATAAAAAGAAAAAAGCAAGAGACTCTGCTCTCAGGTTTATATTTTGAAGAGGACCACATGTACACAGAACCAGAGAATTACACATGCATACAACGTAATTTTTTTGATAAGGGTAGTGCCAACCATTACCAGGATCAGAATAGACTGTTCTTGCAGGAGTTTGCACTTGTACTGAGACATGAACAGAAGGAAGGAATCCAAGGGGAAGATGTGAGGAGGGGGAACATAACAGGTAATGGAGATTGTCTCTACAAAGCACAAAAATGGGTAATGTAATACCTTTAATAGAAGATAACAAGTGGGATAGTTACATACCTAAGGAGCTTTCCACGTCTTATTCATGCCTACCACTGCATGAGAAGTGTATCAGGGTACAGAATATCATCATTTACTTATAGTGAGATGAGATAGTTCTCTAGGTTCACTCCCATCATTACAAAACATTTCTATTTCCTGAACTTATTATTTTTCCTAAGAGTGCACTTCTCCTAACTCCTCTATTTCTATCAGACATCAAGATTCTTCCAGTTTCCCAAGTTTAAAAGCTGAGTTATCCTTAACTCTTGTCTTTTACATCCCCATATACTCTCAGTTGTCAAGTCTTATCCATTCTACCTCCACAACATCTTTCATGTCTGTCTCTTCCTACTTATCACAACCACTATAGTTCAAACCATTAAAACCATGCTTGGACTATACAAATAATCTCCTAATTGATCTCCTTGCATCTAACTTCTCCTCTTTTCAATCCATTGTCCAAATATCATATACATACATGTATGCATGCATACATTAATGTATAGGCATGTGTGTTATATACATACATATGGGCACATACCTATATACATATACACATATGTATAACTACACACGTGTATATGTTATATGTATGTGTGTATTGCATAGATAGATAGATAGATAGATAGATATTCCTCAAGTACAAATCTGACCATCATACTCCCCTGTTCAAAAAACTTCCATAGCTCCCTATCACTTCAACGATATTCAATTTCCTCTGTTTGACAGTTGAAATCATTCACAATCTTACTCCAACCTAACTTTCCAGATTAGTTGCATATTACTCTCTGCCCTTCACTCACATATACACTATGTTCCAGACAGTATGTAATAGATCCTACTATCTGCACACAGCATTCTACCTGCAATTATTGTCCTTTTGCACAACCGTTCCTCATATCTGAAATTATCTCCCTTCTCACTTATACCCCAGCTCCCTTCAAGGGTCAACTTATGTAACATCTAATATACAAGGCCTTTCCTGCTCCCCAATATGCAAAGCCCACCATCACTTACTCTGAATCTACTTTGTATGTCTAGCACAATGATTATCCTGGCACCACTGAACTAAAACCATGGGAGCTAGGTGACAACCTGAGACCATCTCCCACAATGTTATTGTGTTCTACTTCAATTCCGAAGGAGAATGACTTCTTGATTGGGAAAATAAGCTCCACATTTTCTTATTGTCTCATGTTCTACTCTGGCTACACTGAGGACATTTTCATATTTGACTAGTCTAAAGATTCTCCCCTGAAAGTGGATGAGTATAAAGAGATACCCAAAGTGCAAACAAGAACAGATATAGAATAATAGGTAGTTTTAGTCCCACAGAGAAATACAATGCTGATCAATAAATAATCATAGAATGATTAGAGAATGATCAAGCCCATCAGCAGCATCAACATCATCATAATCATCACAAATAGATATAATGCTCTTATGTCTATAAAACTCTTTGCAAACTACCTCTATTAAAACAATAAGCCAAGATGCTAATTTTCAAGCCTTATATTTCTGTGTGAGAACTAACTAGCCTTTAAAAATTTTTTCACTTTCAGGGCCCACAACAGAATTAATTCCAAAGGGACTCTTTCTTTCTGGTGGATCCTTTCTTTGGAGATAACTCTTTCCCTTTCTGCTAATCTTCTTCTGCTACTTTGCTACTGCTATGATAGCCTCTAGCCTAGCACTTGTAGCAAAAATACATATAAATTTTAACCTCCCCAGCACACTTTCTCAAAATTGTAAACAAAGTCTAAGGGAGAAAGAACACAAGGTATAATGATGAGACACACAAGTAAGAAACTCACGTCTCAAGGCAATTCACAACTCTTAAACTGCAAAGACTTAATGGTCTTTCTCTCCTTAGAAGGTCTTTACAGAGTATGCTATGAATGGGTCTCTTTTCAGCTAAGCATTCATTTCAGCTGACTGAGAGAATCTCCTCAACAGGATATGTCGTGGCTCCAGTAAAGATATGCAAGTTTTTTTTTCCTCTTTAAAATAAAGAAAAGTTAATTTAGAATTTTTTTTAATTTTCTTTTTTTTAAACAAATGCTTTATTAACTTCTGTTTTACATCATTCATTTCCGCCAGATTTTGAGTTACAATTTTCCCCCATATTTCCCCTACCTACCCTCCCAGAATATCAGTCCCACAGGATATCGCTTCCTCCAATCTGCTTTCTCCCATATCTTCTCCCATGTCCCCTTCGACTTTTCCATTAGAGCAAGGTGAATCTCTGTGCCCCAATGCCTGCACATCTTATCTCCCAATGACTATCAAAAGAGTATTAATCATAGTATTTATATATATTTGAAACATTTAATTTTAAGACCTTGAATTTCAGATCCATTCCCTTCCTCTCTTGTCACCCATTCCCTCTGGGAAGATAAGTAATTCAGTATATGTTGTACATGTCTAGGTATGCAAAACATTACCATACTAGATATATTGTACAAGGCTGCTTATAATTCCCTCCCACTCATCCCACCCCCCACCTGGTCCATTCCCTACTTGATCCTGCCCTCTTCTATAGTGGGTACTTCCAACGTCACCTCCCCCCAAGAATGCCCTCCCATTCATCATCCATCATCTTATACCCCTTCCCCCTATTCTGCTGCAGGTTGAGATATCCCATTTAGTATGTATGTCATTCTCTCCCTGAACCAAATTTAATGAGAATGTGGTTTTGCCTTTTTGCCTTCCTACTCTTCCCCTCCCCTGCAGCCACTTCCCCTTGCTTCTTCTACATGAGATAGTTTACCCTACCCTGTCTCTCCCCGTCTCTTCTTTGTTTTTTAATTTTTTTAAGTAATTGGGGTTAAGTAACTTTAACTTGTTCAAGGTTACACGGCTAGTCATTACTTATGTGTGGGCGCTCATTTTCTGAGGCCAGTTTCGACCTCAGGTCATCCCAACTCCGAGGCCACCGGTCTTACTCACCACGCCACCTAGGCGCCCCTTCCCCATCTCCTCTTGGCACTTTCCTCTCTCACCTCATAATTTCACCCCTTAAGTATCATCCTTTCCCAACAAATTCAACCTATGCCCTCTGTCCATGTATAATTGTAAACATATATACACACATTCACATATGTATTCAAACGACCATACACCATTCTTCCATTATTGTCATACTGAGAGAGGTTTCATCAGTCACAGTTATTATTTTTCCATATAGGAATGTAAATAGGTCAACTTTGATAAGTTCCTTTTGATTTCTTTTCCCTGATTACCTTCTCAAGCATCTCTTCCTTCTTGTGTCTGGATTTCAAATTTTCTATTCAACTCTGGTTTTTTCCTCAAGAATGCTTGAAAGTCCTCTATTCCACTGAATGATCATATTTTCCCCTGAAACAAAATACTCAGTTTTGCTGGGTAGGTGATCCTTGGGTTCAGTCCCAGCTCTTTTGCTCTCTGGAATATCATATTCCATGCCCTTTAATCCCCCAGTGTAGAAGCTGCCAGGTCCTGGGCTAATCTGATTGTGTTTCCACAATACTGAAATTGTTTCTTCCTGGCTGCTTGTAGTATTTTCTCCTTGATCTGGGGATTCTGGAACCTGGCTATAATATTCCTGGGAGTTTTCTTTTGGGGATCTTTTTCAGGAGGTTATCTGTAGATTCTCTCAACCTCTATTTTGCCCTCTGGATCTAAAACATCAGGGCAATTTTCCTTGAGAAT